>VXAZ01001214.1:853335-881712 GCA_013399875.1 Gymnorhina tibicen
TTTAGGATCTCGGTGGCAATGTGGGAAGGTTTAGGATCTCGGTGGCAATGTGGGAAGGTTTAGGATCTCGGTGGCAGTGTGGGAAGGATTTAGGATCTCGGTGGCAGTGTGGGAAGGATTTAGGATCTCGGTGGCAGTGTGGGAAGGTTTAGGATCTCGGTGGCAATGTGGGAAGGATTTAGGACCTCGGTGGCAGTGTGGGAAGGATTTAGGATCTCGGTGGCAATGTGGGAAGGTTTAGGATCTCGGTGGCAATGTGGGAAGGTTTAGGATACCCTGCTGGATAATGCTCCAGACACTCCAGAGCACTTCAGAGATTTGCTCCTGGCCAACCTAACAACAAAGAGACTGAGATCCAGAGGCAAACTCACTTTTGTTTCCTTGGATTTCTTTGGCATCTCCTCTGCTGCTATGTGGTGAAAACAGGCGCAGCTCCAAGTGCCGTCAGCCCAAAGACAGTCTGGGGTGTGAGGGAATAACCTGGGATAAAGGAAAGGTGGGCTTGAACCTCAGAAAACCTTTCCTATCTATGAGACTGGGAATAAACCCCACAGGGACACCAGGGAGGAACTGGAGAAGGGATCAGGCTCCTCGCTGGCAGGGGTGACCAGGGGATCTGTGGGGCTGTGCTTCCTGGTTTATTTCTTTATGGTTCTGCTGTTTTCGATCCCTCATCCTCCTTCTCCCTCTTGGGAAGAGGGACCCAATTCTCTGACAGCTGCTGGGAATGGGATTTCCTAAAGAAAGGTGGGTGATGCCAGGGCAGGATTTAGAGTTCACACACATAAATATGTAACTTTAAAAGCTGATTCCTGTTTAGAACTTAGGGAAGAGGCTTTCCTGGAAACTCTCAGATAACCACGACCATGCCGTAGTCTCTCTGTAAAGCACCCAGCTCCACAAAAAGCAGAAATCCTGGGAATGCCCAGCTTCCATCCATGATCCAAACCCCCTCAGCCAGGCACAGAAATCTTGGCTTGAGCAGCAGAGGTCAGGAAGGACAAAGATGTGTCGGTGAAGCCGAGCTTTTCCTCACCCAAACCCCGAGCAGCTGGGACTGGAGGCACGAAAATGGAGAGGCTGAAGGCAAAGGGTGGCATTGAAAGGATTTTTTTCACCTCTGACAACATTTGGGGTTGAGTTGGGTAACGTGGCTGGGAGGAGAAAGGAGCAGGGAGCAGCTCTTTGTGGGGCAAAGCAGGAAGTTCTGGAGGGTTGGAAATGCTCAAAAGTACAAATAATTGTTACCAGGTGATCTAAAACCTCACACATTTTGTTTAGTGCTTGATTTCCCGGGAATTTCTGCGGACTCATGGGGAGAATGGTTACAGCAAATGGATGGGTTAGGAATTAAAGCCATGGAATCCCAGACTGGTTTGGGTTGGGAGGGACCTTAAAGCCCATCCAGTGCCACCCCTGACATGGCAGGGACACCTTCCACTGTCCCAGGCTGCTCCAAGCCCCGGCCAGCCTGGCCTTGGGCACTGCCAGGGATCCAGGGGCAGCCACAGCTGCTCTGGGCACCCTGTGCCAGGGCCTGCCCACCCTCACAGCCAACAATTCCTTCCCAATATCCCATCCAGCCCTGCCCTCTGGCAGTGGAAGCCATTCCCTGTGTCCTGTCCCTCCAGCCCTTGTCCCCAGTCCCTCTGCAGCTCTCCTGGAGCCCCTTCAGGCCCTGCAAGGGGCTCTGAGGTCTCTCTGGAGCCTTCTCTTCTCCAGGGGAACATCCCCAATGTTTAATGCTTGGGTAACATCATACAGGCTTTAAGTACATCCTAAAGTATAGACAGAGATATAATAAATACAATTAATATAACATCATGAAATATATTGAATTATATTATATTGAGATGTAAGCTGGAAGTCTATTGCTTAGTCCTTAGTGCAGGAATGTGCATTTTTAAAGACAGCTTTGATCCCTGAACGTGCTGATTTAGCCTTGTAATATCCCAGAGGTGCAGGAAAGGCTCTGCTGGGTGTGGAACTGAATGGGCACAGCAGAGAGAGCCCAGAACATGGGACAGATCCCAGGGGGCCACGGGGACCATGGGCAGCTCCCACAAACTCCAAACAGAGCCAGGAATCAAATTCCAGCCTCAGTGAGGGAGGCAGCAAGGATAAAACATGACCCAGTCTGAAACAGCTCCATTTCCCCACATCCCACCCGAATCAGTGGAACAAAACCCCTTTGCTGTCGTAATTAAAAATAAACAAAATGCCCTGGGCAGATCTGACCCTTTGATTTCCCTCTGCCTCAGCTTTCAGCTTGGAAAACAGGGATCCCAAGCTGCCTGTGGAGGGGAGCATTTCCACTTTCAGGGGATGTGGGAGCAAATTCCCACTGCCCCTCAAAGCAGTGCCCACGTGCAGGGACGTCCTGGCCCCGCAGAGCTGAGGGTTTCTCGCAGGAGCGGAGCTGGTGTCCGACCCTTTCACTTCCCAGCTGTCCTGATTTTCCTCTTCAGGGTTTTCCTCTTCAGGGTTTTCCTCTTCAGGAATTTCCTCTTCAGGAATTTCCTCTGGCCACCCTGTAACCCTGCCCAGTCAGAATTCCTGCTCAATCCCCCAGAACACGGACTAAGGGAGGAACGGTCTCTCTCTGCTCTGAAATAACGTTCCAGCACTGCTCAGGCAAAGTTTGAGCTCCCACTGCCATGGAGACCCTTCCAGAGCTTCACCCACCACCAGGACATCCCTCACGTGGGATTTTGGGCCCTCGGCTGGACCCTGCAGAATTCCCTTCCTTGCTGCAGGTTCGATTTCAGCCTTAGGTTCGTCCTTCCTCTTTCAAAACTCCAGCCTGAGCATCTGATGCTCGATAAACTTCCCTGCTCTGGAACTTTCTGTTTCAATTTTCCACTTTCTGACCTTCCAGCCAGGAGATCCCAGTGCAGGCTCCATCAGTCCACGTTTCCATTGCTCTGGAATTTCTCTTCTCTGCAGAGCTGGGAAGGCGTTTCCTGGGGTGGCAAACATTCCCTGGGCAACCCGGGAGCCATCCCCCGCTGCCCTGGGAGCGGCAAGAACCAGAGGGGGACCTCAATTCCCAACCTAACGCCACATTTCCCAGGGAGGCAGGACCTCAGACTGCTCCTGACCACTGGTGTTGGCCATCCCAGCATCTCCCAGCTCAAGCCAAGCTTAGCCAAGCCCTGCTTTGATCAGTCACAGAACTGAAGCCTCTCCAGCCATTCTTTGGCCTCCAGCAGGATCCAGGCGTCCCTCAGTGCCAGAATTCCTTCAGCAGGGACAGATGCACCTAAACCCCACAGGATAAACGTTGAAAGAGTTAAAACTTCATGCACGACTTGTCACCTGAACCTTGGGAGACACCCACAGTCGTTTTGTTCTTTTATTTCATTCTCTTTATTCTTTTTATTCTGAATGAGCCCAAAGTTCACAGGAAAGCAACAGCTTCACCTCCTGGGTGCCCCTGAGGGGACGAGACCACACAAAATTCCTGCAGGGAGTTCAGAACTCAAACAGATTTAGGGCTCTGGTACAAGAGATGGGGTCAGAGGCTTCAGGCAATGCCAGATTTTTCTGAAAATCCCATGGGATTTTAAAACAGCACAAGAACTTCAGGTCTGAGCCTCGCTGGCTGTAACAGAGGAGGAGTAGAGGTGACAAAGTGATTGTTCCTCCAAGGCCCACCCCAGATCCCGGATTCCTGGAGCTGGAATGTGCTCCCTGGGGGCAGAACAAGTGTGTTATTTGGAGAACCCCAGCCCATCGCTGGGAGCTCCTCTGCTGCCCTCATCATCCTCACCCTTAGGGCAGGGATCATCAGTGTCACTCCTGAGCTGCCCCGGAATCCAGAACTGCTGTGGCTCACGGGGCAGAGCTCCAGCAGCACCTTCGCAAGGAGCAAAGCTCTCCTCACCCTGGACAAAACCTTGGGGTCAAGCCTTGGACGGGACAGGGAACAGGGGAACGCTTTTGGGAGGATCACTCCAGGTGTTCCAGGTGGGAGCTCTGAGCTCACAGAGCAGGCAGGAGCTTCCCTGGACACATCCAGGGAACAGCTGGGGCTGTGTCAGGGCTTGGCATGGAGCTCAGGGAAAGGTTCTTCCCCCCGAGGGTGCTGGGCACTGCCCGGGCTCCCCAGGGAATGGTCCCGGCCCCGAGGCTGCCAGAGCTCCAGGAGCGTTTGGACACCGCTGCCAGGGATGCCCAGGGTGGGGTTGTTGGGGTGTCTGGGCAGGGCCAGGGGCTGGGCTGATCCCTGTGGGTCCCTTCCAGCTCAGGATATTCTGGGATGCTCAGAGAATCCTCTGTTTCAAGAGTTAAATCCCAAAGCAGAACCTTGAGCCTCCCAGTTCACCCACCTGGAGCTCTGGCGAGGGCTTGGGGTGGATGGGATGGAGCGAATGGGACGCTCTGGATTCTGCCCGAGGCTGGGTTGGGCAGCACTGGATGAGCAAAGCTGCCAAGCAGAAATCCCTGAGCAGCAAAAGCACCATTTTTGGGGTTATTTGATCCACCAGCCACACCAGGAGTACTCCAGCACCCGCAGAAAGTAAGTGAAGCCTCAAACCTTCTTTTTTGGTGATTTCACCCACACCAGTCACTCTCTCCCAGCACTTCAGAGATGTTTCTGCATGTCAGGAATTAACTGGACAGAAAAGACAGGCAGAGACAGAGCTGGAAGAGACCCCAGCCCCAGCATCTCTCAGTGATTGACTCCAACCCCGAGCTCAGATCCCACAGAAGGCCCTTCTGCCTCCGAGATGCCCAACACAGCCACGTTTTGCCCAGATTCCCTCTTATTTTGGCCAAAAAGAACAGGGGCTGAGTATTTTAAACCCTTAAAGTCTCATGTAAAACCAACTGATTTGTGTCCCTGGAAAGCTTCTAAACAATCCCTCAGCCAGAGCCTCTGAAGTCACTCAGGTGTGGCAGGTTGGGCCAGGGAAGAACAGATTATTCAGGGTTTTGGCTCTCCTGCTCTCTGTCTCACTATAAAACTCCCAGTGTTGCTCTCTGAAGCAGAGTGAACCCTTATTGCTGAGCTTTTTGATGGGACACCCTCCCTTTCGGCCGAGGGTGAAAGAGCAGAGGAAGCTGCTGTCCTGCTAAAGTTCTTTATTTCATAGTTCTGTCGTTTTCTGGAGGCAGAGTTCGAAGGGGTTACGTGACAGAGCCAAGCAGCAGCAGCAGCAGGCAGCAAGCAGAAAACAGCTTCTTCTTCTTCTTCCCTAAACTTACAGAAGTATTTGTTGTATTTGTTAATCGACCGAGAAAATTAACACACGATTCTAATTTTTCTTTTCTTAACCTGTCCTGGTCTGATTCTGTCCTGGTCTGAGTCGTGAATCTCACACAAGCCTTACGGAGGTGTTACACAGATTTGTGTATTTTGCTTCTATCAGCTCTTACTGTTTATGTGAACACTCTAAAAAATGTGAGCAGTGTAGTTCCATCTATGTTTTGTCTGAAGTAGAGAAATGCTGTGAAAAGGCACCACTGCTGCAGTAAGAACTGTGTTTCAGGTCTCTTTGCTGCAGCTTTTCAATGTTTAAGGCACTTAGCATCTATTTCTACTAAAAGCTAGAAATCTGCATTTCTATTTCACTTCGGTGCGACTTCGTGTATCTCAGTTCATCCAAAGGTTTTAATTCAGTCCCTGTGCTTTGGCTTTCCTCTGGGCCCAGAGGAACTCTCACTCCAACACCTCACAGCTCGATTTTGGAGAGGTGCAGGCAGCTCCGAGCACCCTGACGCAGCTCACGCCCGAATCTGTTGCTGAGATCTGCGGGGCAAGTGGAAAGTGCTGGGTTTTTCAGTGAAAACCGTGACTTTTCCTGTTTGTGCAGATTGCCCAAGAACACATCCATGTACGCTCTGCCCCTTTAGTTTTCACCCGGGGCTCTGACCTCTGGCGCGCAGAGCTCCGGGGCAGGGCTGGGAGCACCCAGCAGAGATAAAATATCACAGAAAAATACCACAGAGCCCTGTTTCCTTAACGCAGCCCCAGGGAGGAGCGTGGCACCGGGCACGTGCCCACAAACCAGCGCAAAAGCATCTCCCTTGGCATTTCTGTGCCAGGGTCCTGCCGTTGTGGTCACCTCCAGGGCAGAGGGGGAGGGACGGCAGAGGGTCCTGCCGGAGCCAAACTGGGCAGACTGGGCACAGACTCCAGAGCTGCGGCTGAGCTGGGAGAGCGCCCAGCAAGTCCTGCCCCGAGGAACATCACCTGGATGCAGGGGCAGACAGGAGTCTGGAGAAAAGCCCCACAGCCCCAGCAGGGCTGGGCAGGGGATGCCAGGGGGACGGGCAGAGCGCTCGGGGGTGCTCGGTGCTGTCTGCACCTCCCCAAAATCCGCTCACGGGGGTTAAACGGCTCCAGGCCCTTCTGGGAACTCGGCTGGGCCCAAGCAGGGCAGGACAGGCCCTGCTCAGCTGCCGGGGCTCTGCAATCCCTGGGGTGTGGAGGGATTTCCACGCCGGCTCTGCTGGAAGCGCTGAATAAAAGCTGCCGGCCCCACGAAGCGGCCGTGGGGGGAATAAGAGCTCTGCTCTCAGCGCCCCAAAACGCTGCCAGGAACATCCTCTGCAGCCTAGGGGCATCCCAGCATCCATCCCCCTTCCTCTGACCCCAGTGTTCTCCCTGGAAATTTGCGCCCGTGGGTTCTTGCTGTCCCCCGGGTCCAGCTGGGGTGGGGGTGGGGAGCAGAACATGAGGCCCCCAAAGGTTTTCTGTGGGGCAACATTAACTCCTTCTGCTCCTTCTAGTGCCCCTTCCAAGAGGGAAATGCTGGGTTTTGCTTGCCATGGGGTGTTCAGCTGCAAGGTCACCTCAGAGATGGTTTTCCTGGGTGGAAAAGTGAAGGGAGAGGTGCATTGTGCCCACGTGGGAACAGCCTGAGCACGGGCAGGCATTGATCAACGCAGCCTCCCCTTGAGAGCACGGGAAGGACAAACACCAGGAACTCACCAGACCGTGCAGAAGGAGTTATTTTTTCACCTCGGCCCTGATCACTGAGTTATAAAAATGTGCCAGGGACCATTTACTGCTGTGCAAGGGGAGGGCTTCAGTCTCCCTTCACACAGAAACACCACCAAAAATGTCACCAGCATGGGCAAAATCCTCCTGTGCTGGATGTTTTTCAGTTTTCCACAAAGGACTGACGGAACTGGAAATCACATCGGCCCCAGAAAGGCAATGAAAGCTGGATTTTCCCTAACGGAACGCGGGATTGCAGGGATTAGATATGGGAAAGTCCTGTGAGCTCATCCCGGGTTCTTCCTGCCCGGGGAGGATTGGTCCCGTTCCCTGACCCACTGCCTGGCAATGGGACTTCCACTCTCCCCCCGTCCCACGCCCTGATCAATCTCCTTGCTCGGAAATGTCTCTTGGTACCCAGACTTCCTTTCCACTGATTGATTTCTTCTGCTTTATCCCTTTATCGTCTTCATCAGCACATCCAAACCAGATTTTCCTCTCCGAAAGAAACTTGTGCTCCTCAGATGCTTCTCCTTCGCTCTCAGATGTTCCCCCGTCACTCTTGGCCAAAAATTAATGTTTGTCTCCATCCCCCAGGGCCGAGCCCATCAATCAGCCCAGCCAGGCCCTTCATCTCTTTCACTGCTCTCTCCTGAACTTGTCACGTTTCCAACACTCTGAGGCTCGGATCGCCCTCCCAAAATAACTCATTTCAACCTCACCACCGTGCTGGGATCATGGGACTGAGCCCCAGGGGTGGTGTTTATTTCATTCTTTAATTTTTAAACCACAGGGAATGTTTAGGTCTGGTCTGTGTAGACTGAACTGCTCTTGGTGTGTCTGAGGAGCAGTGAGAGCACCCAGGGCTCCTCCAGCTCTTCCCCTCCTGGAAGCAGCTCTCACCCTCTGTGCCCACAGGAATACTCTGGCTCCAGAAATGAACCCCACACGTTCGTTTTGTGGTGCTGGGAGCCGCTGGTGGCCCCTTCACCTGGGATTTCAGAGGGTGAGGAGCCCAGTGACTCACAGCCAGCAGAGCCCCCGGCACTGCGAGCGCAGAGAGGCTGCTTTGGTGTCTCAGCCAACTCCAGAGCTGCATATTTCTGTATTTCTACACCCATAACCTGCCCAAAGCCCCTCCAGCAAGGCTACAGGAGGTCCAGGCACTCCTGGAGCGCAGGAGCTGCCGTGCCCCACTGGAAGGGGAGGATGGAGCAGCTCCAACATCTGCTGCAGATGTTCAGAGATCACAGCAGTCTGGGGGAGCTGGAACTTCCAGGGCCCCCTGCCCAGTGGCCGTGGGCAGTTCTGGGTCAGCTCAGAGCTCAGGGAAGCCTTTGTGTTGTCCAAGCTGAGGTGACCAACGCGTGGCACCGGCACAGCAGCAGCACAACGAGCTCGGTGCTGGTTTGGGTGGCAACTGCTGGGTTTGGGGTGGATAACGGGGAGAAATTCCTTACTCAGAGGGTGGGGAGGCCCTGGCACAGGGTGCCCAGAGCAGCTGTGGCTGCCCCTGGATCCCTGGCAGTGCCCAAGGCCAGGCTGGAGCAGCCTGAGACAGTGGGAGGTGTCCCTGCCATGGCAGTGGTGGCACTGGATGAGCTTTGAGGTCCCTCCCAACCCAAACCATTCCATGATTCCATGGCTCCCTGTTTCAATCCTCCTCTCCAGGAGGGACTTGCAGAGCTGTGGGGGTGGCTCCAGAGGAGGACTTTGAACCAGAAATGTACAAAATGCCACATGTGCACAGAGATGCTGCCTTTAGGAGTGAGAACGCCTTAAAAACCCACCTCGGGAGGGAGCAGGCAGGGGAGAAGGGAGCGGGGTTTGGACAGAACCATCCGTGTCCAGCCCCACCACGCAAGGCCAGGGCAGAGCCTGTGCTCGGCAGGGAGACGTCACTCAGGGAGACACAACAACCATTTCCCCTCAGAGCTGAGGCAGACTCGCTGGAGGATGGAAACCCCGCCGCGCCGACACCTTCACGCGTGCGTTGCCTTTATTTTTACACGGCAGAGGCGAGGCGAGAGCGCAGCTGCTCGTGCACCAAAGCCACTGTCACCTGTGGTTGGAAATGGAGCTGTGAGTCCCTCCGGCACCCGGAGCAGCTCAGAACCTGCCCAAACCAGCGCAGGCCGGGATAAATTTATTCCCAGTGCTCTCAAAGCCCTGTGTGTCCCCTTTGCTGCACCCTGGTGAGGGCTGGGCTGCTTGGAGGAGTGAGCAAGTAGTAAAGTAGGCAAGGGACGGGCTCAGCCACAAGCTCCCCCTCGGTCCCTCACGTAAAGGTTTCAGAGAATCTTCCTGCAGCCTGACACTCCCCAAACCCCCTGCACCGGCAGGGGTCAATCTCCGGGCCCCTGGGGTTGTGTGCAAGTCGTTATTTCAGCAAAAGGTGATGCAGGGAGGCCAGGGAGAAGCAAAGGAAAAAAAAAATCAGAGCCCTTCTCCTCCGGCTTGCACATAAACTGCTGCAGTTTCCTGTCCTTGGCTCCTGCTCGATCCCAAAGCCAGAGGATCAGCCTCTGAAGCCTCTGGCAGAGCTCTCCCTGTGCAGGACACGGGGATCAGGGCACTGGTCTGCACCTCTGGATGTTCCTGAAATGGTGATGCCAGCTGGAGCTGGGACAAAGAACCACGCTCTGTTCAGTGTTCCGTGCCTGTCATTGCAGCACTTTGGGAAAAATATTATTCTCTAGGAAAAAATATTGTTCTTTACATTCTCATCTATCAGGAGCTGCCAGGCTCCTACTTGGGATAAATAAATGCCCAGGGACCTTTTCAGAGGAGGTAAGGAACTGATACCTTAATTTTTAGGGAAAGGGCCAAGAATTTTGGCTCAACTCCTGCAAATGGTGGCAGAACTGGAGTCGGCTCTGTGGCCCAGTGCAAAGTCACCCAGGAACAGCTGCTTGCTCTGTGCCGAGGAGAACAGAGACCCCCGTGCCTGGATGTGCCTTTCCATCCACATTCCCGCTCAGGGAACACCCAGACAACCCAGTTTCATCCGAGACAGGCTCTTTCTCTGCTAAACACAGCAGTGGGACCCCCCAGACATGAGCACACAGAAACAGGAGCAGAGTTTGTGCCAGTCCAGAAGGATCCACACAGCACCCGCACCTTCCAGAGACCTCTTGGTGCCGTGTCCTCACTGTGCTTGGGCTGCTCCCTGCCCGTGTGACCTCCTCTGGTGGCCGTGGCCCCACAGAAATCCCTGTCCCAGCCTCTGTGGGGAGGCACCTGAGGCAGCTGGGAAAACACAGAGGAAGCAGGGTGACACCAAAAAAACTGCTTTCTGGGAACCCAAAAACTGCCTTCTGGGAACCCAAAACCTGCTCTCTGGGAACCACCAAGCCGCTCTCTGGCAGTGCCAGCCGTTAGAGAGAGCACAGAGCTGTCCCCGGCAGCCTCAGCGCAGGTGGCCCTCGGCAGCCCCATCCCCTCCCCTGCTCCCGGAGCAATTCACAAAAAATAACCCCGGGAGAAACCGTCCCCAGCGGGGCCCGAAGGAGCCCAGGCCTTCGGTGCCATCTGAGGGCACCAAACCCGCCCGGCGCGGGTTCCCCACGCTCTGCGGCACCGCTCCTGCCTTTGGGGAGCATCCTCAGCTGGGGCAGAGCCAGAGCCCAGCAGGAGGGAGGGGCTGGGAGGTGGGAGCAGAGGTGACGCGAGGCAGAGGTGACACGAGGGACACGAGGCAGAGGTGACAGAGCTCTGTGAGCAGCGTGACCCCTCCAACACCCACCACAAGCTCCGGCTCGTGGGAATAAAGGTCGAACAGAGCCGAGGGAGCCGGGGCAGCCTGCGCAGCTCAGCTCCTGGCCGGGACGTGGCAGCAAACCCCGACGGGGTCAGCACGGGCTGGGTGCAGCACACGAGTGGCTGAATCACAGCACCTTTAAGGTCCTTTAATCCAAGGGTAAACCCAGCACCGGGGAAGCCACCACTGACCCTGTCCCCGAGGGCCACAGCTTTTAAATCCCTCCAGGGATGGGGACTCCAGCACTGCCCTGGGCAGCTGTGCCAGGGCTTTATGACCCTGCTCCTGATATCCAGCCTGAGCCTCCCCTGGCACAGCTCGAGGCTGTTTCCTCTCGTCCCATCATTTCACCTGGGAGAAATGGCTGACCCTGGCCAGCTCCACCCTCCTGTCAGGGACTTGTGGAAGGGAGAAGGTCCCTCCCTGAGCCTCCTTTTCTCTGAGACTCACAAGCACTCAAGCAGAACCATCCCCTCTGTTTTGGACTCCGCTAATGCTGGGATAGGGTGGCACGAGCTCTCTGGAAAGGATTTAGAAGGGGGTAGAGGGGCACTGAGCTCCCCAGGACCAGCTTTTCCCTGGTCCTGCCACTGTCAGGAGCCTTCCCACATCACCAGGTCCCTCCGTGGGCCTTGCAAGCGTTGTGGAATCCAACATTTTTCCTTCTGAAAAGGCCTGGGGGCTGTCCGTGGGGCCAAATGGCTCCCACATTTCACTTCAGAGAGGGAGGAGGACATCGGGAAGGATTTCCTCATGGAACGGGCTGCCCTGGGAGGTGGTGGAACACCTTGGGGGTGTTCAAGCGACAACTGGACGTGGCACTCAGTGCTGGGGTTTAGGTGACAGGGTGGCGTTGGGTCAAAGGTCAGACTCAGTCCTGGAGGTCTTTTCCACCCCTGGTGATTTTTTGTGGATCATTTCTGCACCGGGCAGCGCTGGGGCACTGAGGACTCAGCTTGGTTCGGGGCCAGCGAGAGCAGACCAGGTCCTCGGTGGGAGTCAGGGAGGTTTTCCTGCGGATTTACTGTAAACTCACCCATTTCGGGCAGCTGTGAGTCAGCGAGGCTCCCTGAGCAGGAGAGCAGATCGTTATCGGAGCTCGCAGCCCGTGTTTGTGACACAAACACGAACGGGCTCGCGCTCTCACAAACTCCCACTCCCGCACAGCTCGAGTGTTAATCAAGAGCTGAGCAGCTGAGGCTTAATGAGCAGCCAGCAGGGAGGTCAGAACAGCAGCTCCAGGAATTTGAGTGCTCCTAAACCTTGGGGAGAGCTGCCACGGAGTGCATAAATAATTAAACATTAGTAATTAGAAGAATGCAGCCAGGTCAAGGCAAAGTGAAGTTTTTTCAGGTTTTTCTTTGAACTAAGGAACGCTGCACTGAATCAAAGTTATAGCAAGTTAAATCGAAGTTATTGCGAGTTTTCTGTTATTTACGGTTTAAAAAAAACCCCCAACCCCAGGAATCCTCCAGGAATCAGCTCCTCAGTTCCTCCTCTTGCACAGTCCCAGCCAGTCCTGGGATGAACGACCTGGAAAGGCAACTTGGACACCGCAGGCGTTGTGCAGCCTTTCTGATCTTCACCCATGAATGGGGAACAGGAGAATGAAATGCAGGGAGGGGGTGAGGGACAGGCAGAAGGTGCCTGGCCATGCCCATCCCCTCTGGAGCAAACAGCACCGGACAAAGTGCGTTTACTCTGGCGTTAGGTGCAGGTGGGTCCAGGCACCCAAACCACGAGCAGCAGCTTTGTGGCCATGCGACATCAGGAGGGGACAAGGAGGCAGCAGAGGCTGGGGGAGCTCAGGCAGAGCTGGTGCCCCACAGCCACCTGCGGGGCTGCTGCAGGATGGGCAGTCCCAAAACTGCTCCATCCCCTGCCCATCAGGAGCCACCCCAGAGAAATCCCAAACCTGGGCTGTCCCCTGTGCATCAGGAACAACCCTGGAGTAATCCCAAACCTGGTCCATCCCCCTGCCCATCAGGAATCCACCCCAGAGCAATCCCAAACCTGGTCCATCCCCCTGCCCATCAGGAATCCACCCCAGAGCAATCCCAAACCCTGGGCTGTCCCCCTGCCCATCAGGAATCCACCCCAGAGCAATCCCAAACCCTGGGCTGTCCCCCTGCCCATCAGGAACAACCCCAGAGCAATCCCAAACCCCGGGCTGTGTTATCAGGGATTATTTGTGCTGTGTGGGATCGTTGCTGCCAGGACAAGGAGACAGAAAACCTGGTCCTAGCAGGATGCTGAACCTTGCCAGTGCTGCCTCCAGTTTCCCCAGTACAACCCCCTGCTCTCGGGAACTGGCCCGGATTTGCACCAAGTGCTGTTCTGGGAAATCATAAAATCAAACCAGTTCCTGTTGGTTCTTGTCTGATCTGAGTGAGAACGAGTGGCCAGCTATAAATAGATCGGATTGAGTGACATCTCCAGGGCTTCCTGCCTGCCTTTCCTGTGTCTTGGGGCACAGACCCGGCTGATTTCACGTGGGAGTTGGTTTTTTTGGGTGCATCTTCGCTCGTGACACCGACTTGCCCACGTGGCCGTCACCAGAGGAGCCCTGGGCTTCCAGCCCTGCTCCCCGTGCCCAGCCTGTGGGAGCACCCAAACCCGAGGGAACACCCAGCACCTGCAGCCTGCGGGACACAGATTAAGCTGGAAAAACAAGGTTAATTATTTAATTAATTGTTTAATTCCCGTTAATGGAAGTGAATAATGGTGGAGGGTCCCTTGCACAGGTTCTTTCAGGTGCTGGTCCATGGAATTGGTTCTCATTTTTGGCTGCGTGGGAGAGCGTGGGAGAACAAAGTTGAAGGAGGTTTGTTGAGGTTGCCCAGGGTTGCTCAGGTCCATGCAGAGGCGGTGCCAAGGAACAGAGCTGGAGTTTGGAACAGGAGTTACAGGAGACCCTGAGCTGGTGCAGTAAAAACAGCCAGGACAGCAGGACAAACATTTAAAAGTAACAGCTTCAGAGGGGTTGTAAATCTCCCTGTTCAGATCCGCTCTCAGGCTTCAGGGGGTGACTTTCCCTCGTGTCTGGGAGCTGGGAAGGTTTTTCTCAGCAGAATAATTTCCTCCCAGGGTTCATCTGTGGCGGCAAGGCTCGGGTGGCACGGCCTGACCCATCCTCTGAGCCCTGGGTCCCTCTCCTACCTCCGAGAGGGTTTCTTCACTCCCAGCTCCATGTTTGGAGAGGAAAAACAGCCTGTTTATAGCAGAGCACCCTGCGTGGGCAGCTGGAAATTCTGTGAGGGCTCGGATGTCATCAATGACTTCTCATTTTCACCTGGCTGAGCTACCGACAGAGGTGTTCCGTTCGCTGTGATGTTCTGCTCCTGGGCTTTCCCGAGGAGGGATTTGGCAGGTCTGGGGGCAGATCTCATGCTGTCTATCCCAGTGGAAATCTGCAGCTCACAGAGGAGGCCATCGACCTCCCCCTGCCCACTCAGCGTTTCCTCTGCCTCATGAACGTGACTCATGGACCTGATTGCAGCTAAACCCAAGAGCTGCCATCCTCACTGCTCACCTCCTTCAGCCCATTTTCCCGGGATTTTCCCTCCCCTGGGAGCTGGTCTCAGGAGCTGAACCCGGGGAACCAGCTCTGGGAACCAGTCTGGGCTGTGATGCCTGGAAGCATCACGGGATTAGGACGCTTTGCTTTGGTCCCAAGCACCAACGCCAGTTTGGGTTTGAGCCTCAGGGTGTTCCCATCCAGCTCCATATTCCAGACTGGCAGCTCTGCCAAGACCTCCCCCTTTGCTCCGTTTGGTGAATTTGGTGACAGGGCCTTCAGAGCTGGGGCTGATCCGAGCTGTGCCGGGGACGGTTTCTGCTGGTCCCTCACCCTGGCTGCGAACCACTGACGCTTCCTGTTGTGGTTTCCTGCCTCGGCTGAGACGCCTCCTCTCTGCTCTCCCTTCCTGTTCTCATCAGGGCCATTTCGGGGCTTTCATGGGGACAACAAACCGGCAGAGGAGGCTCTGGCTGCCGTAAATCCAGCCCCTGGCAGGCCTTTGCTGCTGAGGGCTGAGCAGGGCAGGGTGCGCAGGGCAGAACGGTCCCTCCCGAGCCCTGCCCAATGCAGGGATCCAGCCAAGCCCTCCCTGGCTCCAGCGATCCCAGGGGATGGCAGGAGGGCCCTGTGCTGCTGAGAGGGAGCCAGGGCAGGGCTGACCACCAGGGCAGAGCTGACCACGTGCCCAGGCACGGCCCCGGTCACTGCCTGGGAGCAGAGGCCACAGCAGCGGGCTCAGCCCATGGGGAAGCGACTTCTCCAATTGTATCCACTAGTCAGAGTCAAAATGGGAAGAATCAGGGCAAATACCCAGTGTCAAAATTATTGCATGTTTTCTGTTATTTAAGGTTTTAAAAAAAAACCCCAACCCCAGGAATCCTCCAGGAATCAGCTCCTCAGTTCCTCCTCTTGCACAGTCCCAGCCAGTTCTTCCCCAAAACCTGATGTTTTCTTTGCTCCTCACATGGGTGACGCATTTGCACGAGGCGCAGATGGAGAAAATCTCTCTGATGTTTTCGGGGTCATCGTCTGCACAGGAGCAACCCCAAAGTTCAGGCTCCGGGGAACAAATGAGACCCTTTGGTTACGATGATGTTTCCATTGCTTACAGCAAACTGGGCTCTGTCAGCACCTTCTGGGTGGGATTTTAGATGACTCAAGATAGAGGTACAAGCCCTGTACAGAGATAAGCCCTAAAGCTCTTCGGCACCAGGGGCTCTGCAGGGACTTGGTCAACCAAGGGCCCTCTCTGCCAACGGGATCAGAGCATCAGGAACCAGCCAGAGCCAGGTATTGTGGGGAAAAATTCCATAGATTGTTTAAAAAACAATTCAAGGAAGGTTTCTTCTTGTTGCCGCTGACTGATGGTTGATGTCTGCCCAGAAGCACTTGGGTTTCTCTCCTTTCGCTGTGCTTGGTGCTGTTATTTATCTGAATGTTGTTTTAGACATCTCATATCCACCTCGTGTTTTAATCTTGGTGCATTTAAGGTTTTGGCCTTCTAGACCTCCATGGCAAAACTCATTTATTCAGAGAGGCCAAAGAATTTCCTCTGATTGTGAACAGGGCTGGAGAGAAAATGGTAGGAAGTCAAGGCTAAAAACATCAGGATGGATCTAAGGAGCACATTTTTAATGGTGAAGGCAATTAACCACTGGAGGAATTTACTGTAGGGTTTGGGGAATCCTCTATTCCTTGGGATCTATAAATCAAGATCAAGTGGATTCTCTCTTGCTTGGGATCTTTAAATTGAGATCAGATGGATTCTCTATGGCTTGAAATCTTCAAATCAAGATCAGATGGATTTTTATTTACACTTTCCAGCTCCAGTCAGGGTGGGATGGAGGAATCACTGTGGGATGTTCTGATGTTTGGGATGGCCCCACAGATAATCAGTGGAGGAACTTCTAGGTGTGAGGAGCACACCTGTAATAGTGAGGGTAACTAACCATTGGAGGAATTCACTGTAGGATTCAGTGCATTCTCTGTGGTTTGGGATCTTTAAATCAAGATGGGATGGATTTTTATTTACACTTTCCAGCTCCAGTGAACAGGGCTGGAGAGAAAACGGTAGGAAGTCAAGGCTAATAACACTGGCATGGATTTAAGGAGCACATTTTTAATAGTGAAGGTAATCAAGGGCTGGAGGAACTCACTGTAGGATCTGGGACATTCTCTATTGCTTGGGATCTTGAAATTGAGGTCAGGTGCATTCTCTGTTCCTTGGGATCTATAAATCAAGTTCGAGTGGATTCTCCGTTGCTTGGGATCTCTAAATCAAGATCAGGCGGATTTTTATTTACACCTTCCAGCCCCAGTTAGGGCGGGATAGCGGGATGCGGGATGCCGCGAGTTTGAAATGACCGCACAGAGAGAGCCCGGCGGGAGAACCTCCGGACGGGACGCTCTGAGCCCCGACTAAACTTTGCGCGTTTCGCAAAGCGACGCCTCAGGGACGAATTCTCTCCCCTCCCCAGGCCGAGCCCCAGCAGCGCGCGAGCCGCCGCGGCGAGTACAGGCGGGGAGATGCCGGACGCCGCCGCCCACCTGCCCTTCTACTACGGCAGCATCGCGCGCTCGGAGGCCGAGGAGCACCTGAAGCTGGCGGGGATGGCGGACGGGCTGTTCCTGCTGCGGCAGTGCCTGCGCAGCCTGGGCGGCTACGTGCTGTCCGTGGTGTGCGACCTGCAGTTCTACCACTACCCCATCGAGCGCCAGCTCAACGGCACCTACGCCATCCTGGGGGGCAAGGCCCACTGCGGCCCCGAGGAGCTCTGCGAGTTCTACTCCAAGGACGCCGACGGGCTCTGCTGCCCGCTGCGCAAGCCCTGCAACCGCCCCAGCGGGGTGGAGCCCCAGCCCGGCGTCTTCGACAGCATGAGGGACAACATGGTGCGGGAATACGTGCGGCAGACCTGGAAGCTGGAGGTACCGGGCCTTTCCGGGGCTGGGGTGGGAAGCCGCAACCTCTCCGGCGCTGTCGTGTCCCCGCTTGCGGCGCGGCGGGGCAAGGTCCCTCTCCTTGGAGGGTGCCGGCACTGAGAGGGGGCTGAATCCTGCTCTTTCCCAGTTTCTTCTTCAGAAACTGGTCTAAACATCTTCCCAAGCCTTCAGATCCGTCCTTGGAACAGCTGGAGCTCACTTCACAAGCCTTCCCCCAGGTGTCCTTCTCCTCTGCAGGCATGGGATGCTCCCCGTCTTAGACCAGAGCTCTGATCCCAAAACCTAACAGTCAAGTTCAAACCCCAACAACCCATCCCGAACCCCAACAACCCGTCCCAAACTGCAAAAAACCCAGTCCAGAACTAAACCAATTCATCCCAAGACCCAGTGACTCATCCTAGAACTAAACAAACCCATCCCAAACCCCAACAAACCCATCCCAAACCCCAACAAACCCATCCCAGAACTAAACAAACCCATCCCAAACCCCAACAAACCCATCCCAGCACTAAACAAACCCATCCCCAACCCCAACAAACCCATCCCAGAACTAAACAAATCCATCCCAAACCCCAACAAACCCATCCCAACACCCAACCACAGAGCTCCCCCATGCCACGGATGTGGCCCTGATGCTGCTGGCAGCAGATTCTCCATGGCAGATCCATCTCAATCCTGGGATTGGCTCAGTTGGTCAGAGCAGCCATTTTCAAATGCCGAGGTTGTGGGTTCCATCCCCATATGGGCCATTTTCTTAAGAATTGGACTTGATGATCCTTGTGGGTCCCTTCCAACGCGGAATATTCTCTGATTTCTGGGAATATCTCTCCATGTGAGGCGCCTGTGCCTCCAAACATTGTGCTGAAGATGAAATGAAACCAGACTTAAGACTTTTGCTCAGGTCTTTGTCACTCTTTGGAGTGGAATTTTTGCCTCTGTGGAGGGTTTTTTTGGCCAGTGAAGGTTTCACCCATGAGACCGAGGCAGGGGGTACTGGATCAGGCCTGTGCGTTATTTAAATTTAAAAATAGCCACAGACAGGTTCCTGCATTTTATTGCAGGCCGGAATATCTACAATATCACAAATCAAAACTCTAAATGGTCCCACTGGCAGCCAGGGAATTCATTTCCTTCTGCCTGCTGCCACCTTGGCTCCTCAGACACTTCCAGGGGTCATTTCGTTGTTTCCTTGGCAGGGGCTGCCCAGGGAGGTTTGGAGTGCCCATCCCTGGAGGTGCCCAAGGAACACTAGGACGTGGCACTCGGTGCTCTGGGCTGGGGACAAGGTGGGGATGGGGCACAGCTCGGACTCGATGACCTTGAAGGGCTCTTCCAACCTGAAAGATTCTGGGATTCTATATTTTGTTTGAAGTCCTCAGGGAAATACGGCTCAGGCATTGTCCTTACGGAGCCTTTCTGCAGAAGCTCTCTAAATTTGGCCTATCTACACCAAAGGTGTTTGACAGAATGAGGTATTTTATAGGGTGAGCGAGGTGTTCTATAGGGTTTCTGTAGCAGAATGAGGTGTTCTGTGCTGAAATGAGGTGTTTTGTAGCAGAATTCTCTCCCAGAACCGGGGATTCTGTAGGGTTTCCCCCCCAGAGCAGATCCGTGGCCACCTGCAGATAACACAAAGGACATCGCCACCTCCTGGCAAAGGGACAGTAGCGGTTTAACACCGGAGTGAGCCCGGGGAAAGGAATTCAGGGTCTCTCGCCCGTGATTTCCAGACTGCACCGACCTTGCCAAGTCCTGGTGTCTGTGGGTAGTGAGCAGCCAGGAGGGCAGGGGCACCAGAAAGGTTCTGCTCTAAAGAAAATTATGGACTCATGGAGGATCCTGAGCTGGAAGGGACCCACAGGGATCATCAGTCCCACCCCGGCCCTGCCCAGACACCCCAACAACCCCACCCTGGGCATCCCTGGCAGCGCTGTCCAGACGCTCCTGGAGCTCTGGCAGCCTTGGGGCCGGGACCATTCCCTGGGGAGCCCGGGCAGTGCCCAGCACCCTCGAGGGGAAGAACCTTTCCCTGAGCTCCATGCCAAGCCCTGACACAGCCCCAGCCGTTCCCTGGGCTCCTGTCCCTGTCCCAGAGCAGAGCTCAGCCCCTGCCCCTCCGCCTCCCCTCGGGAGGAGCTGCAGCCCCCGAGGAGCCTCCCCTCAGTCTCCTCTGCTCCGGCTGAACGAGCCCAGTGCCCTCAGCCGCTCCTCAGCCCCTTCCCCAGCTCCGTGTCCCTCCTTTGGACACTCTCCAACAGCTTTGGATCCTTCTGATCTTGTGGTGCCCAAAGTGCCCCCAGCACTGGAGCTGAGGCTGCCCCAGTGCAGAGCAGAGCGGGACAATCCCTCCCTGGCCCGGTGCCCCCCAGGACACGGTGGCCCTTTGGGCTGCCAGGACACACCGGGGACTCAGATCCAACTTGCCACCGACCAGGAACACGAGGCTGAATGACACCCCACACGAATGTGGTGCCTTCTCTCTTCCCTCACCGAAGTCAAAGGACGTCAGCTGGATTTAAGGGATTAGGTCAGCTGAGATAAACCGGGCATTCTGCTCTGCAGCAGAACAGACTTCAACCACTGTTGGGTCTCAGTTAATTACGAGACCTTCCAGGCTTCCTGTGTAGTCTGCCCCAAACGAGCTGTGCTGAAGCCATCAGCAGCGCAGCAGGATGGAAGGAGGTCTCTTTCCCTGCTCTTTCCCAGGGGGATGCCCTGGAACAGGCCATCATCAGCCAGGCTCCGCAGGTGGAGAAGCTCGTGGCCACCACAGCCCATGAGAGGATGCCCTGGTACCACGGCAACATCAGCCGGGAGGAAGCAGAGCGGAGGCTCTACTCGGGGGCACAGCCTGACGGGAAATTCCTGTGAGTATCCAAACCCCTGGGAGATTTGGGATCCCTGGATTTTTTTAGCATTTCCCACCCCCACTGCCCTGCTGTTCCTGGTTTCACACGAGAGAGGTTTAGCTGAATGCGCTCAGAGTGGTTACGGATCTTTCAAAGATGGACTGAGCCCCCAGATCTGTTCTTGTCCAGTGTCCGCCCCCCAGGAAGAGCCAATATGGAGTTTTATTTGTTTCTCATATTTCAATATCTCTATAAAGTTTAGTTGCTGCTGCACAGGAGGGTGAGGGACAGAGGGTTCATTGGGGGAAGATATTAAACACTGACACCTTGGCAATGTAAGGCCCAGAAAACACAGGAGAAAGTTTTGCTCTGCATCTCTGCCCAGGTGAGCTTAACTTAATTTAATTATCTCCTGGATGAGTTAGAGAAAGAAAGAATTCCTTCAATTCCTGAAGCTGGAGAACGATTCTTCAGGAGCTGGAGCGCTAGGACAAGGGGGAATGGGTTGAAATTAAGAGTGGGTTTAGATGGGATATTGGGAAGGAATTGTTGGCTGGGAAGGTGGGCAGGCCCTGGCACAGGGTGCCCAGAGCAGCTGTGGCTGCCCCTGGATCCCTGGCAGTGCCCAAGGCCAGGCTGGATGGGGCTTGGAGCAGCCTGGGACAGTGGAAGGAACTGGAACTGGGTGACCTTTAAGGTCTTTTTGAACCCAAACGATTTTGAGATTCTCTGGTTCTGTGAGAGGGGCAAAACCCGGAGGTGAAAGGTCCCTCCTCAGAGGGTGTTGGAAAGGTGACAATTCCAACAAACCCAGCCTTAAACTTTTGCTCAGATCTTCCTTGATTTTTGGAGAGGAGTTTTGGCATCTCTGTGTGGGCTTTGCCTCAATGGAGGGGTTTCTTTGCCTGAGGTAGCAGGTACGGGATCAGGTCTCTGTTATTTGAATTTAAAAATAGCTCCAGACAGGCTCCTGCATTTTATTTTGGACTGGAACATACGTAACTTGTGCATTTACACAGGGGTGCAGGGACACCTCTCCACGTGCCCACCCACCCCAATCCTCAGAGTAAACCCAGGAGCCGCTTTCAACAATTTATCGATAATTTTCCTTCCTGCCAGGCTGAGAGAAAAGAAGGAGAACCGCGCCTACGCCCTGTCCCTCGTCTATGGCAAGACCGTGTATCACTACAAGGTGGATCACGATAAATCCGGGAAATATTCCATCCCCGAGGGCACCAAGTTCGACACGCTCTGGCAGGTACCGAGCTGGGTGTCCTCGGAAACTGGGGCACCTTTTCCTTGCTTCGCAGCGCTGCCAAATCCCTCAAACCATCAGGATAAACAAACCCCTCTATTCCCATCTTTTTAGTGCCAGCGAGCCGGGAATTATTTTATCCCCGGCCAGGGTTTGTGTGCGTGGCCGGCGGAATTCTGGATCCAAAACTTTGTCACTTCTTTGTACGTTTATATTTATATAGTTGTTATTTACTTATTTGTGCAGGCAAAGAAATCAACGTGCATTGGTTCTAAATGACATCATAACCCCAAGGTTGTGGGTTTGATTCCCCATTAACAATTAATAATCGTCACCATTGATCCTCAGGGGTCCCTTCCAGCTCAGAGTATTCTGCGATTCTGTGCTAATTCTCTTTCATCAATTAGTATTTTATCCTCCACTGGTTATTAATTTCTCTCTTTTTCTGCTAATTAGTCCGTATTTTTAATCTTTTTAGTCCTTTTTTTTTCTCCAGCAGGCACTCTCCAATGCCTAAACTGAATCTTTTCCAGTCTCTTCTTTTTCTCCTGGTTCCTCCAAAGTCTCATTGTGGTCCATAAATTCTGCATTCCAGATGTCCAGCCTCAATCCATCTTCCCCTCCCAGGCTTTGTTCACTGGAGTATATCAGAGTCAGTTTATCAAAACTTCAAATTCCAGCAATTTTCCCAAGCTGTGCTCCTGCAAAAGTAGCTCATGACAACCTTGCTCCATGCTGGCTGAGAGTAACTGAACAATAACACATTATTTATAATTAATATCTATTTTGGTTGGGATTAATTGATTAAAACAGTTCATTTAAAAGTTAAACCATGAATTAAAATTATCCAGGGAGTGGATGCCGGAGCTTCCTCCTGGCCAGGGCTGTCTGAGGGACAGCAACCCTGTTTTTGCTGAATTTTCTGAATTCCCGGGGCTGTTTTCACTCGGAATTTTATTGAAAACAAAGATTTTGGGGCGTTTTTATGGCGACAGAACGGTGCCAGGCTCCCGATTGCAGCTGAAATCTGAGCCGGGCAGGAGGGGAAGGGAAAGCCTGGCATCCCTGGGGTCCGTCCCAGGGCTGGGCTGGTCGTCCCCAGCCTGAGCCAAGCCTGGATCCAGTGGTGCTGCCGTGAAAATCTGCCTGGGATCCACGGAGCAAAGCCTGGAGTTCCTCTGGGAGAGGATGGGCTTTCCCTCGGGATTGATCCCAGGGCCTAAACCCCTTCCTGGCTGGGACAGCAGCGCCACTGCCCTGACCATGCCCTGCTCACGCTGGAGGTTTTGTCTTTCTTTGGGCCTTATCGAGTTTCCCGAGTTCCTCCCAGCTCTGGCAGATCCCCAGGGCTGCAATCACACCCTGGGACATCCCCGAGTGTTTCAGAGCACAGAAACAGTCTGCTCCCTGCCTGCCTGCCGTAAATCTGAGCGGGATCATTGCCCTAAGCCACAAAAGTTGCCTTCAATAATAGAAAGAAAAGGATGATTTTCTCCTCACCATAATCTCTTTTTCCTCCCGTCCCTTTCCCAGTTGGTGGAGTACCTAAAACTCAAACCAGACGGGCTGATTTTCTACCTGAGGGAAGCCTGCCCCAACCCCAACATGCCAGGTGAGCTGACACCTCTCCGTGCCACCCCTGGCCTCCCACTGGTGCCAGCTGGAGCAGTGCCACCCCAAAATTCCCCTTCCTGTGCCCAGCCTCGGTGGGGAGGGGGAAGTGAGGGCTCTGCTCCCCTGGCAGGCTGGGCCAGTCCCGTGGCGGTGTCACTGCCCAGCCCTGGCCTGAGGTGGCCCAAAGGCAGGAGCAGGCGGGGGCAGTCAGAGTCCAAAGGGATTTGGTGCCCCACCGACGGGTTCTGAGTGGGACCTGATTTTCAGGCAGCAGGAAAATCCATGTCCTGGAAGGCTGGGCCCTGCTGGCTCTCCAAACACTCCAAGCCAGGGGGCACTTTGGGTCCTCGTGTCACAAATGTCACCTCGGAGCCTGCCCTGGCCTGGGACACAGCTCAGGCGGTCTCTGCCCCGGGACCCATGGGGTGCTCCAGAGGTGGCACTTCCCCGGAGAAAATTTGGGAATAACAGCCACATCCAGACACGTTTTCACACCTTTTTTAGGCTAAAGCTGTGGAAACTTTCCTTTGGGGAGTGGAGGGGATGTGATCAGACCCAGAGGGTCCTTCAAGGACCGATGCTCCCACCCTGCTGGGGGCAAACTCTTGATAGCAAACCCCTGATAGCAAACTCCTGATAACAAACCCCTGATAACAAACCCCTGATAACAAATCCTCTCTCCTGATTCGCAGCCTCTGCAGCACCAGTTCCACCTGCCCACCCCTCCGTGAGCGTAAGTTTGGGGGAGGCTCTGTTTTATTGGGACCTCAGTGGTTTTAATGTTGCTGCATTTCGAGCTTGGCTGATCAAACCCTGCTCCTCAAACCCTGCTTTTGTCTAAAAGCTCAGGAACTGCACTGGACTTTATTAAGCCCAGCTGGGACCTTGTTCCCTTTCCAGCTCGGATGGGGATGGGGAATAGCTGGGCACAGCCCCTGGTAGGGCTGAGAAGGGTTTCCATCCACCCCGAGCTCCTTGCAACATGTGGGCCTCTCCTTGGGGAGCTCCAGCCCTGCCCTGCTCGCCAGGCAGGAGCAAGGAAGCCATGCTGGGATTCTGGGAATGCTCAGCCCTGCTGCTCCCGCTGGCCCCCAGCCAGGGCTTTGTGCTCCCTCTGCCCCAGGGAATGTCTGTGCTCAGTCCCTGAGTGCTGAGCTCTGCTGAAACCAGCGGGTTTGGGGATCCCAGCGGGGGCTGACTGAGGCCTGGGGGCTCACCCAGCACCTCAGGGTGCTTTCACAACCCACAGTGGCCTCCAGGGTGCTGGGCACTGCCCGGGCTCCCCAGGGAATGGTCCCGGCCCCGAGGCTGCCAGAGCTCCAGGAGCGTTTGGACAGCGCTGCCAGGGATGCCCAGGGTGGGGTTGTTGGGGTGTCTGGGCAGGGCCAGGGGCTGGGCTGGTGATCCCTGTGGGTCCCTTCCCACTCAGGATATTCCGGGATGCTGTGACTCTGGCATTCCAAGCTGTGCCACCGTGTCGCTCCCTGCTCTGGGGACGGGGGCTGTGCAGGGTCCCCGAGTGCTCTCAGGGCCACCCTCGCTGTGCTCTGGGCTCAGCTGCTCCAGGCTTCCCTCCCCTCCCTGGCTCACTGCGAGTCCTGGCTGGGATGGGGAGAGCAGAGGGGACAGAGAGCCCTCACCCCGCTCAGCCCCAGGAGGAGGGTGCTGTGCTCGGGGTCCCTGGATGCCCCCAGGGCCGGATCCCTGCTGTGCCCTGCCCTGGGGGAGCTGACTGGAACAGGAATGTTGGCTCCAGACCACTCCATTCTCGCTCAGGGCCTTCCAGCGGGATCAGCAGCTGGGGCTGTGTTGGGGTGTAACTTCTCTGTCCCTTTCCCCTCCATTTCCAACTGAAGCAATTTCTCCTTTATCCACTTTCTCCTCATTCCTTTTCCAGAGAAACCTGGGCTCTCTCAATGCAGACGGATACACCCCAGAGCCTGTCGGTGAGCACCTCCAGAGCCCTCTCCTCCTCACAGGGGACAGGGCTGGGCATGTCCCAGGAGCCTGGGGGTTCCCTGGAGCCCTCTTACGAATCCCCTTTCTTACTAAAGCACCCAGGAGCATCCCAGATGTTTTGGGGTCCCAAGCTCACACCGGGCTCCCAGGAAATCAAGCTCTCCCCCATTCCTTGCCTTACCCAGGAAATGAAGCCCTGTCCTATCCCCATTTCCCACTAATTACTCAGTGTATCCAGCTGAATTTCAGCGGGGTAAAGCCCTGCCTGGGGCTGGCAGGGTGGATATGTGGGGTGGGAATGCTCAGTGATCCTCCAGGATGTGTGGGGTGGGAATGCTCAGTGATCCTCCAGGATGTATGGATTGGGAATGCTCAGACCCCTCCAGGATGTGTGGGGTGGGAATGCTCAGATCCCTCCAGGATGTGTGGATTGGAAATGCTCAGATCCCTCCAGGATATGTGGGGTAGGAATGCTCAGATCCCTCCAGGATGTGTGGGGTGGGAATGCTCAGACCCCTCTCCCCATCCCAGCTCCTTCAGCAACCAGAACTGGGGGAGGCCCTGGGTTGTGAAAGGAAGGGAGGTGCCCAGGAGGGATGAGAACCCTTCCCAACCCATACAGGAGAGAGGGATGGGGAAAGGCAGGTTCATAACCAAGTGTTCCTCTTGGGAAGGGGCTGGAAAATCCCGCCTGCTGCCCATGGACACCAGCGTCTACGAGAGCCCCTACAGCGACCCCGAGGAACTGAAGGACAAGAAGCTGTTCCTGAAGAGGGACCACCTGATGATCGACGAGGTGGAGCTGGGGGCAGGAAACTTTGGCTGCGTCAAGAAGGGAGTTTACAAAATGAGGAAGTGAGTGAGGGTGCTTGGGGAGGGGGAGGAGAGGCACCCGGGCTGGGCTCGAGGTGTCCCCAGCTGTCCTGTTTGTCACTACATGGGCCCCGAAGTGACAATGGAGTGGATAAGAAATGATCTGGAAGGTCGGGGTGGCGGATGTGATGGTGGAGGCACCGCCCCTGGAAGTGTTCAGAAAACGAGCAGATTTCTTGGTGGGATTCAGTGGGGGTGGTGGTGTTCGGTCAGGGGTTGGACTTGATGATCCTGGAGGTCTTTCCCAACCTTATCAGTCCCGTGATATTATGATACGGTGCTGTGATTCCGTGGCTTCCCATGGATTTTCACCGACCGCTGCATTGCCCTGGGTGACCTGCACCACACCCCCGGGCACACGGCTGCTGCTTCCAAAGGGACTTGCTGGGCTCAGAGGAACAACTCCACGTTCCTGAGGCCACCTCTGCCCGTGCCAGGCCAAAGCAGTGACACCGAGGAGCTGTGCCACCCTTGGCTCTGCTGCTGGTTGTCTGTGACGGTCTTTACCTACTCGTGCCTCAGTTTCCTCCTGGAAAAGTGGCACTGGGGACCCAGATCTCAGCGTGGGAGGGGAGGTGTCTCCAGATCAGGGATGGCAACTCCTGGCCTACACCCACAAGGGTGAGGTGACCTTTTCTGTCCATCCTGGGACACCGGGATGGCGCAGGGCTCTGCCAGAACAGGCTGCTGAGAGGTCGGACGGTGTCACACGAGAAGGGATTTCCATTCCCGGCTGTGACCCCTGAACCCAGCCGTGCTCAGCCCGTCCCACGGCTCTTCCCCTGTGCAGGAAGCAGATCGACGTGGCCATCAAGGTGCTGAAGAGCAACAACGAGAGGACGGTGAAGGACGAGATGATGAAGGAAGCGCAGATCATGCACCAGCTGGACAACCCCTACATCGTGCGCATGATCGGGGTGTGCGAGGCCGAGTCGCTGATGCTCGTGATGGAGATGGCTTCTGGAGGGCCTCTCAACAGGTTCTTGGCTTCCAAGAAGTGAGTGTTGGATGAAATGTGGCTGATCTTCTGTATTTCTGCTTAAAATCTGCTGCCAGGGGAGCCCTTGTAGGAGCAGGGAACTCCTCCTCCACCCTTGCAGGAGCAGGAAAGGTGAAAAGAGCAGAAAGAGGAGTCTTTTCATGTGAGGGACCAGGGGCTGATGCTTCTGGAGCAGAGATCTCCGTGTTCATTCTCCCTTGCAGCTGGAAAAGTCAGAGGGGACCACGGCAGGTCCTTTATTGCTGAATTCTCCTTTCCCCCGCCCCAGGGACGAGATTCCAACGAGCAACATCGTGGAGCTGATGCACCAGGTGTCCATGGGGATGAAGTACCTGGAGGAAAAGAACTTCGTCCACAGGGACCTGGCGGCCAGGAACGTCCTGCTGGTCAACCAGCACTACGCCAAGATCAGCGACTTCGGGCTCTCCAAGGCCCTGGGGGCTGATGACAGCTACTACAAGGTGGGCGTGCGCACAGCAAAGGGTCTGGGGCAGGAGCCCTCCTGGCTGGGAGGATGGGACCCCCAGAGACCTGAGGGTCTGGGCTGCCCGTGGACCCCTCTGCACAGCATCAGGCTCTGCCTCACTGCTGTGACGTTAAAGGGGCTTTGCAGAGCTCTGGTGACAAGGAGGATGCAGAGGCAGCCAGGGGGATGAGGGGCAGGGGGATGAGAGGAGCCAGAGAGAAGAGAAGGGGATGTGTGGTGAGCCAGGGCTGATCTTCCCAGCAGTGCTCAGCTAAGGGAGAGACCCCAGCTGGAATTCCGTGTCCAGCTCCGGGGCCCCCAGCACAAGAAGGATCAGGACCTGTTGGAATGAGTCCAGACAAGGCCACGGAGCTGCTCCCAGGGCTGGAGCCCCTCTGCTCTGGAGCCAGGCTGGGAGAGCTGGGGGTGCTCACCTGGAGAAGAGAAGGCTCCAGGGACACCTCAGAGCCCCTTGCAGGGCCTGAAGGGGCTCCAGGAGAGCTGGAGAGGGACTGGGGACAAGAGCTGGAGGGACAGGACACAGGGAATGGCTTCCACTGCCAGAGGGCAGGGCTGGATGGGATATTGGGAAGGAATTGTTGGCTGTGAGGGTGGGGAGGGTCTGAGATAGAATTCCCAGAGCATCTGTGGCTGCCCCTGGATCCCTGGCAGTGCCCAAGGCCAGGCTGGCCGGGGCTTGGAGCAGAAGGGACAGTGGGAGGTGTCCCTGCCCGTGGGAGGGGATGGAATGGGACGAGCTTTAAGGTCCCTCCAACCCCAAACCATTCCAGGATTCCATGGTTTAACTGAGCCCTGGGGGCGGGGGGCAGGAGGGTGGCACCGTGGGCATTCAGCACCTGCCCAACAGGACAGCAGGGCCTGGGCTGGGTTTGGAGCTCCCACTTGAGGTGATTTTTTCATCAGTGTGGGATTTGACACAAACACTGAGCAGAATTCAGGCACAGCTCCCAGCACTCCGTGTCTCAGGCTGGAAATGTCCCTCCTCGCTCTGCTGCAGGCCAGGACAGCAGGGAAGTGGCCCCTGAAGTGGTACGCCCCCGAGTGCATCAACTTCCACAAGTTCTCCAGCAAGAGCGACGTCTGGAGCTATGGTGTGACCATGTGGGAGGCCTTCAGCTACGGGCAGAAACCCTACAAGGTGAGGCAGGGCCCTACAAGGTGAGGCAGA
>VXAZ01001214.1:881820-895859 GCA_013399875.1 Gymnorhina tibicen
ATGTCACAGTCGCAGGGACACTCTGGAACTCCCGTTCCTATTCCCTTGAGTGGGTGTTCCCGCAGTTGGACACACGGGAAAGGAGACAGCCCCACTCCCACTTTGGGAAAGGCACCAATCAGGTCGGATCCTGGGGCTCTGTGTTCGTTTTAAGAGAGAAGAAATAGAAAACAAACGGAATTCATCTGGGTTTGAATCAAAGCTGGGCTTTTTGATCCTTCTTCTCTTTGATCCTTCCGCTCACTCGAGANAGCAGGATTGATGTGACGGAGTCACCAGTGTGGGTGGGATGGAGTGTGGAGGCTGTGCAGAATGGGGTCTGCAGGATGGGTGGGATGGGATCTGCAGGATGGCTGGGATGGGGTCTGTGGGATGGGATCTGCAAGATGGCTGGGATGGGGTCTGCAGGGTGGCTGGGATGGGATCTGTGGGATGGGATCTGCAGGGTGGCTGGGATGGGATCTGTGGGATGGGATCTGCAGGGCGGCTGGGATGGGATCTGTGGGATGGGATCTGCAGGGTGGCTGGGTCAGGGGNATGGGATCTGTGGGATGGGATCTGCAGGGTGGCTGGGACAGGATCTGCAGGGTGGCCTGGCCACAGCGTGGGACACCAGCTCTGGCCGCTGGGATGGGAACAGTGACTCTGCCGGGTGTGGGATGTGTGGGACCAAAGCCCCACGCCAGGCCCAGCTCTAAGCTGTCTCCTCTAACCCTGCTGCCAGCTCTGAACACATTAATCCCCTTCCCACTTGCTCCCATCCCAGAAAATGAAGGGCCCCGAGGTGATCAGCTTCATAGAGCAGGGCAAGCGCATGGACTGTCCCCAGGAGTGCCCGGCAGAGATGTACGCCCTGATGCAGCAGTGCTGGACGTACAGGTGAGCGTCTCACCAGGGTGCCAGCTCCATCCGAGTCACCAAACCCCAGAATGGGATTGGAAATTTGGATCGGAAAGGACCTTAAAGCCCATCCAGTGCCACCCCCTGCCATGGGCAGGGACACCCTCACCACTGTCTGCGTGGTGACAACACAAAGCGAACGGTGTCTCCTGCCCGGGTTTGTGATGATTCCCCTATCCAAGAGGAATTTTTTATTATCAGACCCCTCCATTTGCCTGTGCCAATCCTGGAAGATCCCAAGGGCTCGGTGTCTTTGACTGTCTCCATCCCAGAAAAGTCTCAGCTGCCTCCTGAGCCCGGGCTGCTGCTCTCCCCCAGGCTCTCCGTGTCCTCTCCTTGCATCTGGCCACTTCTGACCTCTCTGATGACTTTATTTGTTCCTCTCTGCCCTTGCAGATGGGAAGAACGTCCAGGATTTGTGGCTGTGGAAAACATCATCCGCTCCTACTACTACAGCATCGCTGCCAAGCCTGAAAATGGGCCAGAGACAGCGGACAAGGCCAAAGCAGCTCTTCCTTGAGACTCCTTCTCCGCTCCTCCACCTGCCCTGCACGGACCTGGAACGGTTCTTTGTGAAGTTTTGCTTTAATCTCTCAAACGCTGGTTCTGTTCCTCAGCAGCTGCAGAGCGGAGGGCGTGGGGGACGGCGGTGTCCCCGCAGACAGGGACAGCCAGCTGCGCCTCCCAGCTCCTCCAGCCTCACCCAGCCCAGGGGCACAGACAGAGTTAGAGCTCCTTCCCTTCCGGTTCCAAAGCTATCCCAGGATCTCAGAGCTTTGTGCCTCCCAGGCTCGCTGAGGGAGAACTGTGTTGGCTCCCGAAAATCTGGATTTTTCTTAGACAATCCTGTCCCGGGAAACCACCAGGTGCACGTTTCTGCTGAGGTTGGCACGGGGTGGGACACAGCACACGGAGCCACCGAGTCCTTTTCCCCTTGGATTAGGGCAAGGAGCAGCTGGTTTGCAACTGGGCTGGGGAGGAGCAGTGGGACAGAGCTGGTCCCGCTGGTTTGCCCCCCTGCACCCCCGGCCAGCACAGAGCAGATGTCACCCAGCCCTCCAAGGTGGCTCCCAAACAACTCCAGGACCAATCCCTCAGCTCCTGGATCCCACCTGGCCCCTCTGTGCCGACAAAATGTTGTTTTTCAAGCTTAAAAACTGGTCACCCTATAAATAAACCATTCCATGTTCTGAACATCCCATGCCTCGGATCATTGAACTTGGACAAACGCTGGCAGCTGCTTCAGGCTCGCTGCCAAAAACCCCACACCCATCGGGGTAACAGAACCCTCCAACGCTGCATCTTTTAGTGTCAGAAAATTGCTTCATTCTCAGCTCGGGGTGTGGATGGGGCTGACAAAATCCCAGCCTCCACACAGCCCCCGATCCGAAACTTCCTCACCTTTCTGTACATTTTTAGCAAACAAAGCAGTGAATCCTCGTTGAGGCATATCAAGGTTGGCTCGACAAAATTTGCAGTTTTAGTCATTTTTCCAGGCTGTGCTCCCACAAAAGGAGCTTTTTGCTGTGTGCTAAGAGAAATTGAAGAATAGCACCTTGTCTGCAATTAACATATTGGTTATGATTAATTGACTAAAGCTTATTTTAAAAGTTTTACCATTTCCAACAGGCCAACAAGAAAATAATTGTGATTTCCCTCTACTTTAGGGCAGGATTTCCCTCCTTGATGCTCTCCTTGCCCAACCTGGCCACCTTTGGGCTGCTTTTGCTGCAGAGCTGGTGGTTTTTCGCAGGTTTTCTCGCGAAAAAAATCGCTCAGCTGGGTCTGCTGTGATCCCACCTGCCCCCAGCGCAGGGGATCGCCCGAGGTGGGGGCTGAGCTGCAGAGAGGCTGCGAAGGCTGGGGGAGCGGAGGAAGGAGGAGGTGGGAGCCCTGCGATGCAGCGAACACAAGAATTTATCTCTCACCATCTCCTGGTAGTTAAAGCCGCAGAGCAGCTCTCCCCCAGCACCTTGTCCTGGGGTGAAACAAACAGCCTCAGGCCAGGGCACAGCCCAGGGCCCCGGTGAGAGGGGGGATTTGGGCTGAAAACAAAGCTCTGGGGAGCATTCAGGTAATCAACATTATCAACACGTGAATTAAGCTCTGTCCCAGCAGTCGCAGAGCCGGGTTGGATGGAAAACAAGTCCTAAGATTCCTTGCTTAGACTGAAGCCTCCAGTGACCCCAGCTCTTCACGGGGCATTTTCTCTCTGAACCCCATCAACTTGCCCTGAGTGTGGAGCGCTGGATATATTATCCCTCCCAGCAGAGAGGAAAACAGGTATCCTAGGAGAACCTGCCTCGTTCCTGTTTGTTCAGTCACTTAGTGCAGAGACAGGGAGAAAATTCTCCTCTCTGTCCTGTTCTCCTCCCAGAGAAAGCAGCTCTTTAGCTGGAAAAGAGAAGGCTCAGTGTGTTTTCTACTTGAAAGCCACTTCCAAAACTTTTTGTTTAGACTTTGTTTTCAAAACAGAGCCATTTTCTGGTTTGAAATGGTTTCTTGCAATAAATTTGCAGTTAACTGGAGGCTGCTATTTTTTTTTTTTTTTAAACGGGGAAGGAAAGCACCAGAGCATTCCCAGAGAAACTTCTGGTTTTGTTGGAGACAGATTTGAGTGTGTGTACCCACACCCCGACAGACAGGACATAAATCCCTTGGGAGTATGCCAGAGGACCAAGGAAAAGGGTTTGTCCTGCCTGGGCTGGGGATGGTGTGGGTTGGAAGCTGTCTGTTCCAATAGCATTGGAAAATATCAGGAGTTGCTGGAAGGGGGAAAAAAAGGAGTGAGACCAGCAGGATCTGAAGTCACAGGGCTCTGGGAATCTTTGTGATCCCTGCTTTTGGGATGTGCAGGGCCTGACAGGCACCCCTGAGGGGAATTTCCTTGGAATTGAGGCCCTGATCATCCCCACTCTGCCATTCCAGAGGGACTCAGCCCCCTCAGGGGGAACATCTCCGGGCCTCCAGCCCTGCAGCCTCTCCTGTTTCCCATCCACAGCAGGGATTTATCCAGCCCTGCCTCTCTCCACGCTCCCTGCTGCAGGTGAAACACCCTGCTGGACCTCCAGCCCCTTCCCTGCCTGATCCCAGGGATCTGGGGTTGGGTAAGAGCTGTGGCACTGATAAAGGCAGCAGCCGGAGAGCACAGGCTCGGAGCTCTGTGGCAGCTGCTGCTCCTCCAGAAACTTCCCCAAATCCTCTCTTTTCTTCCTTCCCTCCTTCCCTGCACTCATCCATCTCCCTCTGTTTTACCCAAATCTTCCAGGCTCTTCTGAATGTCTCACTCTCCGTGCTGCGAGGGAAGGGATGAACTTCACCTTCTGAGCAGCCACAGTGACAGCGTGACAAAGTGTGGGTGCCCATCACCGTGACACCTCACCAGATCCCCTGCCCTGATCTAGCTCATCCCAGCCTCTCTTATCACCAGGACCCCAATCTTACCACCAACACATCTATCTTATCACCTGGACCCCTGTGCTACCACCTGGACACATCTGGTTATCAGCTGCACGCGGCACAAGGACAAAAGTGACCTTTCCATCCCTCTCGGGTTTTGTTCAGCAGCACAAAAACGGGACTGAAACTGCTCTGGGCTCACTGGTCTCTGTTTCAGAGCCCTGAGGAATTCCCTGAACCCACGGAAAAGGAGATTTTCCAAGCTATTTTCCCTTCTCCACAGGGCTGTTCCCTCCCCGGCCAGCAGGGAAATGTCTCGCAGCCAGGAAGGCACAGAAAGCTTTGGGCCTGCCTCCAAATCCCACATTTCTCCATGGAGTTCAGGTGAATCTCTGATCCCACGCTGTCCCCTCCTCTCCCTCCAGGGCAGGAGATCAGCTTGTTCCTAAACCCACCAGAGGGAGGAAGGGTCTGACTTGCCAGGGGTTGTCAGGGGCCTGGAAGAAAAGCTCCCATTGTTTGTTTTCCTGCTTTTCCCTCCAGGTGATGCCTCCTTTTTATATTCAAAGGCTTTCCCTGCTCAGAGCGGCCAAACCACACCCAACACAACCAGTGCATCCATGGACTGAGCTGTGGCCACCTCTGCTCTGCTCCCAGGAGATCCCACCTGGAATTCTGTGCACGGTCCTGGTGCTCCCAGCTCGGGAAGGACGTGGAACCGTCCTTGGAGCAAGCCCAGAGGAGGCCACGAAGCTGACAAGGGGAGTGGAGCACCTCCGGGTGGTGCTCACCTGGAGAGGAGAAGGTTGCGTGGAGAACTCAGACCCCTCCAGGACCTGAAGGGGCTACAGGGAAGCCAGAATGGGATTCTGCATCAGGAGTTGGAGTGTCAGGACAAGGGGAATGGGTTTAAAATGAAACAGGGGAAATTTAGATGGGATATTGGGAAGGAATTGTTCCCTGGGAGGGAGGGGAGGCCCTGGCACAGGGTGCCCAGAGCAGCTGTGGCTGCCCCTGGATCCCTGGCAGTGCCCAAGGCCAGGCTGGACAGGGCTTTGAGCAGCCTGGGATAGTGAAAGGTGCCCCTGCCCATGGCAGGGCCTGGAATGAGATGAAATTTAAGGTCCCTTCCAACCCAAACCACTCCAGGGTTCTAATTAGCCAAATCTAATTGCAGAGGTTTCTGCCACGGACCCACTGCACAGGAAGAAAAAGGGATGGGCCAGGCCCTGGAAGATGCAAACTGAGATGCAAAATTAGAGGTTTCTCTGACAAGAGGAGTGCAGGTGGTGGGGCTGATTCAGGTATTAACAAATATCCAGGGCCTGGGGGAAATCACCTCTCTTCTCGCAGCAGGAAGAAATTTGTTTGCCATTAGGAAATCTGATGGAGCAGATGAGAGCTGGACTCAGCCAAAAGGTCTTTTCTTCTTTCACCTCTGTTTTTCTAATGTTATCCTGGTTTTCCCTGCCAGAAATCTCTGTCCTTCATGTGCATTTTCCTCAGAAAAGAAGAAAATACCCATTCTCCTGTCATGGAGGGAGAGGAGGGGACAGCGTGGGATCAGAGAGTCACCTGAATTCCATGAAGAAATGTGGGATTTGGAGGTGTGTTTTTGGCAGGCCCAAAGCTTTCTGGTCCTTCCTGGTTGTCAGACATTTCCCTGCTGGCCAGGGATGGGACAGCCCGGTGGGAGAAGGGAAAATAGCCAGGAACAGCTTGGAAAACATCCTTCAGAAACCCTCCAGGTGGATTTTATTTTTTAATCAACCACAGAAACCTTGGAAAAGAAGAGGGGTGCTGGTCCTGATCCTTGTGGGGCCATTCCAGGTTGATGATGCTGTTGGAGAGTAGGAAATCCATCCTCACTCATCTCTTCCAACTTGCAGAGACCCCCGTGTGGGGCCAGGAGCACCCTGTGGGGTGGGGACAGGCACTGGGACGCTGCTGGCAGGCCCTGCAGAGAGCCAGGAGCTGCAGAGAGCACCGGTGACACCCCTGCCACAAAGAGGGGCTATTTTTGTCCCTCACTGCCACCAGCCAGCACAGGCAGTGGCAGCGGTTTCAGCAGCTGATTCTCTGGGCTGGCTCTTGTGGCTGCCACCGCTGAGCCTTGGCCACTGGGACAGTGCCTGGTGTCCCCATGGCCCCCTCAAGGCCTCTGCACAGCTGAGGTGGCACTTCTGGGGGCTTGTTCTTATAGCCTGGAGGATTTGTGAGTACCCAGGAATTTGGCTCTTGATCTGAGGTCCTCCTTCTCTCCTCCACTTCTGGGCTCTCGCTCCTGTGACCTCCAACTCTCGCTCCTGTGACCTCCAACTCTCCCTCCTGTGACCTCCAACTCTCGCTCCTGTGACCTCCAACTCTCCCCTCCTGTGACCTCCAGCCTGGGCTCGTGGCTCTGGGCCAGGGTGAGGGACCCTCAAACCGAGCAGAAAAATAATCGGGTGTCAGCAGGTTAAATAACTGCCTCAGTAAATACGTTTTGCTATGAAATTAATTAATTTAATTAACCTACGGAGCCATTGCTAAAGGAACTGCCTCTCATTGCTCCGCTGGCTCATCCATCCGCTGGGCAATCCTGCGGCCACAGCTCCAGGAAGGCCAGGGCTGCGTGGGCAGGGGGCTGAGCTGGCAGGGTTTGAGGGCCCATCGGAGGGCCTGGCCAAGGCCTCGCTCTGTTTCCACCAAGAGCTCTGACGGAATAAAAACCTTCCCCCAGAACCCTTCGGTTGGGCCCCGTCAGCGTTTTCAGGTGGAAAACTCTTGTGCTGGAAAATTCCCGTCCAACCCAAGTCATTTATTCCTGGGGTCAGGGAGTGGGTGGAGAGCACGGTCCCGGCAGGGCTGCGGCGGGTCCCACATCCTTTGGGGTGACGGAAACAGGGATGTGGTGGAGCAGCTCTACAAAATCCACGTGCCACATCATCCTGGGCAGGATTTTGGCCACGTGTCAGTCAGAAACTGACTGGAATGACAAACAGTCAACAGCCCTCGACCTGAAATGAATAAAAAACCCTGTCGAGGTGAGAAGTATCTGAGGTGGGGGTTGGTATCTCCTTATCTTCTCCCAGGGAACAAGGGAGGGGGTGAGAGGAAACGGCCTCAAGCTGCTCCAGGGAGGTTTAGACTGGATGTTAGGTGGAATTTCTTCATGGAAAGGGTGGTCAGGCATTGGAAGGGGCTGCCCAAGTGGAGTCACCATCCCTGGAAGTGCTCAAAAAACCCATGGCTGTGGCACCTGGGGACACGGATTAGTGGTGACCACGGTGCTGTTGGGTTGATGGTTGGACTTGATGATCTTAAGGGTCTTTTCCCACCTTAATTCCATGATTCCGAGTGGAATTCTGTGATTCTCTGCCTCTGATTGATCCCTCTGCCTTTCTTGCTCCCAGAGCTGGGATTCCAGGAACACGCAGTTAATCCTTGGGGATTTGGCCTCATCGTTGCACAGCAATGCCTCAGCGTGAAATAAATATTCATAAATTTGCAGGTTTTAACCCATTTTGTTCTACTGTAGCCAATCTCACAGAAAATGATCATTTTATTTGCTATCAAGAAGCACCTGTGCAAGACACCTTCAGGAAGGAACTCAAGCTGTTTGTGGTGAAAATAGAAAGGAATGACAAAAACAAGGGAATGGCAAAAACAAGGGAATAACAGAAACAAGGGAATCACAGAAATAAGGGAATCACAAAATCTACCGTCGTGCTCCAGCTGTTCAAATTGAAAATTTGACTGGTAGGTATGCACCGATTTAAAATGCAAAATAAAAATACTGATCGGAAAAAAAAATCATTGCAATGACTAATAAAAGCTAAAACATCTCCTCCAACCAGTGGAAAAGGGGAAAGTGGTTTCTTTCATGTGTTTTTGCTTCAACGAAGAAGAGAAAAAAGGACGGAAAAAGTGTTTGACGGATTAAAAACGGGTTAAAAACAGACACAGGAAGGCAGATACCGAATCCTGCCAGCACATCCCCAAATTCAGCACCCGTTTTCCCAAAAAACGTGAAGCAGCAAAGACTCAGCGAAGAGGAAAAAATACTGTACAGAAGGCTGAGAGCTGCTATTTAGGGCAGCCTGCTTAACACCCCAGAGCTGTGCTGGCACAGCCAGAAAAATCACAACTGAGCTGACACTGGGAGGAGCTGCAAAGACACAGCAAAGGTGGGGAAGGGCAGAGGAGCTGCTAAGCAAGAGCAGAAATAATGCCACGGGCTCATATACTGAAAGTGGAACGAAAGGAGGAATTTTTTGGGGTAGAATATAAAAATCGACTCGCAGGCAGAGCAGGGAAGTGAGCAAAGGGCAGCGGAGCCTCGGCACAGGGAATATTTCAGAGGATATCCCGAGTATAAACTACAGGAATCATGTTTTAAAGGGGGTATTGGATTTTACTTTGCCATGTTTAGTTCTGATTTCATGTCAAATCATCTGGTTTATCTCTGATGTTTTAACTTCAGAAATAAACCAAAAAAAAATCTCTCCTCTAGGCTTTCTTAATTTGCTTTTCTAAATCAAGGATTTGATTGTAGCTTTCCCCAGTCAAGAATTCCTGCTCTTTCCATTAGGATTTAGGGATTTTTGACCTTTTTTCTCTGGCAGTAGAACAGGCAAAGGCCATTCCCCTGAAATGGGTCATGCTTGCCTCCACATCCAACCTGTTTTGCCCTCAGGGATCAGAGCCCGGGAGAGGAGGGAGAAAAATGCAGCTGGAGAGGATGGAAATGGGAGCTCACACTGCTGGAGAAGGACAGTCCTTCCACAGTTGTCCCTTTGTCTCTGGGACCAAGATGGATCAAGATGCCTCAACACAGCCCCAGGCTCAGGAAAACCAAAGTAAGGGAAAATCAGATTCATAGGCAGAGTTAAATGGAGAGGGAATGAAGTGATGGGAATTTGTGGAGGTCATTCTTCCCAGCAAGCCAATGGAAGGAGGATGTCACTGTTCCCTTTGAGCAGTTTCCAAAGGACAGTGTGGCTTAGGGCAGATTTAATCCTCATTTTCCCTTCTGGTATTTTGGGTTGGAGCCTTCAAAGTGGGGAATGACATCCCCGGGGCACCTGGGAATTGCCAGTTGTGTCCTGGTGTGCGTGGGAAAGGTTTTGTGTGTCTAAAGGCACCCAGGGCTGTGTCCTGCACACAGGGACAAAGCTGGGCACTGCTGGCATTGGGCCTGCACGAGTGGTTATTATGGAATCATGGAATGGTTTGGGTTGGAAGGACCTTAAAGTTCATCCCATTCCACCCCTGCCATGGGCAGGGACACCTTCCACTAGCCCAGGTTGCTCCAAGCCCCGTCCAGCCTGGCCTTGTGCACTGCCAGGGATCCAGGGGCAGCCCCAGCTGCTCTGGGCACCCTGTGCCAGGGCCTCCCCACCCTCCCAGTGTTTGTGCCCCTTCCTGCAGCATTCCTGTCTCCCCAAATCCACACCATCCCCTCTGCTGGGAAAGGCCAAGGAGACCCTTTGGGAATCCTGTGGGTGCGAATAACCCAGTGGAAAACCCTCTGTTCCCAAAACTGCTGCAGTCAGGGAGCCACGGGGCCCTTGTGCTGCCCCATTCCCTCTCCGGGGGTGCAAAGGAATCATCCTCCAGCGAGTAACTCAGGAGTAAAGTGCTGGCACAGCCCGGCCCCGGGGTGACACGGCAGATGTCACAGGGGTTTAATCCCAGGAGTTGCTGCCAGCCCTCAAACAATGGCTCAGGCGTGGCAGAAGGGACCAGGGAGCTTTCCAGCCCCTCGGGCCGGCTGTTCCCCAGGGATGAGTCCTGCCAAAATCCTGGGCTGACTGCGCATGCCCGCCAATCCATCCCAGTTCCAAACCCCTCCAAGAGCAGAGGAGTGGGAACCCAGCTCAGTGCTGGATCATCCCCGAAGCCCAAACCCGAATCACCTCCCTGAGTTATGTGAATGTTGAAGGTCCCTCTCCAGTTCTGGCTGAGTTTCCTTTTCTGCTATGGCAGCAGCTTCCAGAGCTTTTTCCTGCAGGATGGGTTTTGCTTCATTTAGGATGAAATGTTATTAAAGCCCTGCAGGAATTGGCAGGATGGGCTGAGGAGCTGCAGACAGACTCTATTCTTCTGGGCAGCTGGGGTGGCTGAGTGCTGAGGGCAGCTCTGCCCTAAAAATGCTGGCGTGGCACCTCCCACCCCCTCCCAACACTCAAACAATGCCTTCTAACTCAGGGAAAGGTTAAAATAAAGGTAAAAAACGATAAACCCCAGCTGAGCTGGACTCAGGGTGATGGCACAGCTGCGGTTTGGTTTTGGGGGTTCAGGGGGAGAGGGTGAAGAAGAGCAGAGGGAGGAAAGCCCCCGGTGCCGAGGGCAGGGGAGGAGCTGTGGTGGCCCTGCGGGCACTGGGTGAGCTGAGGGTTTGAAGATGAGGTTCAGATGCAACATCTCAGCAGGAAAGGTGAGACCTGACCTCAAAAAGGAGCAGCTCTGAGGGGGCTCAGCCCTGCCTCGAGTGAGGAGGGGAAACAGAGCAGGACCACAGGATCTGAACCACAAAAATCCCCTGAGGAGGGGTGGGAGATGTTCCTGCAGAGAAAACTCTGGTGGTGCCACAGCTTTGTGGAGCTGCTTCGAAATTCTCAGCTCCTGGCAATGATTTTGTCAACAGAAAACAGAAAAGGGTTTTGGGTTTGGAGAATTTTTCTTTGCAACCTTTGAAGGGTTTCTTCAAACAACACATCTGGAAAGTAAAGAGTATTTTGGGGGTTTTTTGGCTGCAGTGTTTCGATTGTCCAAGCTGGAAACCACTGGGGAGAGGGAGAACAACTGAGAGTGGTTCCCAAAGCGCTCTTATGAAACTCAGTTTGAATTGAAAATTGAGGGTTGCTGTGGAAAATTCTCCTTGGTGAAAATTCACATTTCTGTGGAAAACCTGTTCTGAACAAAATATTTCACAGGGCTTTTTTCGTGACAGACTGCCCAGGGATGAAATTATCTGATTCCCGGAAATCTGAAATGCAGGAAATCTCCTCTCTCCTGGATGTGATGGGCTCCCCCCTGTTCCCTGCAATTCCTTAAAAATCACTGTATTTCCTTAAAAATGCTTTTTATTCCTCTTTCCAGAACAATCCGTTTCAAACGTCGCATTTCAAGTCCAGCTTCTGGAGTCAGCAAGGATCTTTATGTCCCAATCTCATTCCTTCACGGGTAAAAACCATTTCTTGCAAAATTGGCATTTTATGAAGGAAAATTTCTATATTGCCAGNCCAAGCTGGAAACCACTGGGGAGAGGGAGAACAACTGAGAGTGGTTCCCAAAGCGCTCTTATGAAACTCAGTTTGAATTGAAAATTGAGGGTTGCTGTGGAAAATTCTCCTTGGTGAAAATTCACATTTCTGTGGAAAACCTGTTCTGAACAAAATATTTCACAGGTCTTTTTTCGTGACAGACTGCCCAGGGATGAAATTATCTGATTCCCGGAAATCTGAAATGCAGGAAATCTCCTCTCTCCTGGATGTGATGGGCTCCCCCCTGTTCCCTGCAATTCCTTAAAAATCACTGTATTTCCTTAAAAATGCTTTTTATTCCTCTTTCCAGAACAATCCGTTTCAAACGTCGCATTTCAAGTCCAGCTTCTGGAGTCAGCAAGGATCTTTATGTCCCAATCTCATTCCTTCACGGGTAAAAACCATTTCTTGCAAAATTGGCATTTTATGAAGGAAAATTTCTATATTGCCAGACAAAAAAAACCAACCCACCTTAAAGCATTATATTATATTATATTATATTATATTATATTATATTATATTATATTATTAGTATAGTATAGTATATTATAGTATATTATAGTATATTATGGTATATTGTAATATCTTAATATCATATCATATATTATATTTATTATATAATATAATTATTTTTATTATATCATATTATATTATATTACAAGTACAAAGATGAGAGGATGTGTTTTTTCTTCTCAAGGTAAAAATCTAAATGAGATCAGACCCTTACGAAAGTCTGTTTCTCTCCATTCACTAGAAGGGGAATCTCAGAGGACCTTTCCACACGGAGAAACCCGTCAGGAGCAGATGTCTGAAGTTCAGTGCAGCCAGGAGTTTCCTGATTCCCACTTTCGGGAGCAGTAAGAGAGAAGAGTGACCTCTACAGCCCGGCCCTGACTGCCTGGGAAGAAAGATTCTCTCTCTCCTCCTCACACTCATCCTCTCAGAGCCAGTGTAAAATAAAACAGAATAAAGTAAAATAATCACTGACACCCGCTGCTGTGAATGAAACTGGAATCTCTGCAGAGATTTGGATCAGATTTTGGGAAGGAATTGTTCCCTGGGAGGGTGGGCAGGCCCTGGCCCAGGGTGTCCAGAGCAGCTGTGGCTGCCCCTGGATCCCTGGCAGTGCCCAAGGCCAGGCTGGCCGGGGCTTGGAGCAGCCTGGGACAGTGGGAGGTGTCCCTGCCCATGGCAGGGGTGGGATGGGATGGGATTTAAGGTCCCTCCCAACCCCAACCATTCCATGATTCTGTGATCAATCCAGTGAGGATGATCATTATTAGGTGGCAGATTTCTCCTTGCTGCTCCTGCCTTGGCAGCACCAGGATCCTCTTGGTGCTTTTCCGTCCTGCTGGAATGCGGGGATGGAAGCGTTGCCAGAGGTGTAAAACCTGTGCTCACCCCGAGGACAAGGAGCTGGCTCTGCTGAGGCCTCGGTGCAGTGCAGAGAAGCAGAAATCACCTCTGGGCTTTGCCGCCCCTTTCCCTCTTTGTGCACCTGCCAGGACCCTCTGACACCTGGCAGACACCAAACAGGACCTGGGCTGCACCCAGAGTGGGCTGGAAAAAAAACGAAGGATATTTCATGCTTGGGTTTGAATCGTCCCAGTTGCAGGGGAAGTTTTTATTCACAGAATCATGGAATGGTTTGGGTTGGGAGGGACCTTAAGGATCATCCAGTGCCCCCCCTGCCATGGGCAGGGACACCTTCCACTGTCCCAGGTTGTTCCAAGCCCCGTCCAGCCTGGCCTTGGGCACTGCCAGGGATCCAGGGGCAGCCACAGGTGCTCTGTACCAGGAGCAGATCCAGCACCAGTCTCACACTGCACAGGAAGCTCAGGGAGAGGTGCTGTGACCCTGTGAGCTGAGGAATTCAGAGGGGGAATTTAACTGGAATCAATCCACTGAGAGGGGCTGCCTTCAGCGCGGATTTTGCCGTGTCCCGACGGCTGATTCACCGATAATGAAACATCTCAAAACCCCAGCCCTGAGCGTCCCCGTCCGTTCGCTCCGCTCCGTGCGCGCCGGTCTCGTTTAAATTGAGATTTAAATTGAGATTTCTTCCATTTTAACTGCATCCATCAAGCCCTTCTCATCTTCCTCCTCTTCCTCTCCACGTCCCACCCCACGGGGGGTCCCGTGCCACCCTCGGGGCGCTGCCGTCACCTCCCTGGGGCTCCTCACTCGCTGCTGGGTGACTCCCAGCACCTTCCGCAGCGCTTTGAAGCTCGGCTTGGGCACCAAACGCTCCCCCTCGCTGCTTTTAGGCTGCGGATGCTGACGGGAAACTCGAAAGCAGCGGTGCCGCTGCTGCAGGAGCCACCTGCCCCATTCCCCCCCCGCTCTGTCCCCGCGTGTCACCGCCTCTTACGTAACCGCGACATCGCTGCAGCTTCCCCGGGGCCGCTCGTGCCAAAAAAAAAAAAAAAAAGGGAAAAAAAAAGGGAAAAAAAAAAAAAAAAAACAAAAAAAAACACCAGGGCACGTTCG
>VXAZ01001214.1:896659-939480 GCA_013399875.1 Gymnorhina tibicen
TTTTTTTTCTCTTTCCCTTTTTCTTTTTACTTTTTTCCGTCCTCCTTTTCTCTCTGCCCCCACCTCCGTTTATTATCTCTTTGCACTCCCTGCTTTCCCCCACCTGTCCCTGAATTTCTGTCCCCAAACTGGCACCCAGCACCCTCCCTTCCCACTGACACCTGGATGCACAAATATTCACTGTTCTGCCATGTCCGATATCTTCCTCCCTGATTCGTTTTCCCATCCTTAGATGGAAGTGCTGATATTTGTGGATTTTGTTGCATTATTCCACTTTACTTTCCTCATTGTCAAAGTTGGAAGTTCTGGCTGCCTGTTCTTTCCACCGTGCTTATTTTAGCAGCCAGCATTGCTTTGGATTTCAAGGAAGTTTGAGAATAAATAATTATTCTGTGGATTAGAAACCTGTGAAAATGACATTTCTTGGGTCTTCCCAGACTAAAAAAGTCTTTACTGGGCGCCCACCCAAGGGTTGGAACCTCCAGTTCCACAGGTGGCAAAAGCCCTTGGTTGTAGCAGGGAGAATAACAAGACTTAAATTTTTTTGAAATATTTAAGATTTGGTATTTTTTGGCCATTCTAAATTTGAATTTTGTTGTGCTGTGGCTTCTGACTGGCTGGATTTCTTGGCGGCAGCCAAAGATTTGTTGGGAGCAGGGAAATACAGTTCCTAAGTGTCCCATGTGCCAATTATCCCATATTAGAACCCCGCTCATAATAATTATTGCAATAATTAATTGTAGGGTGACTTCCATGCCAGCACAAGTGGAAGAACCTGCAGATACAAGGCAGAAAATATGAATTCCTTCAATTTCGGACATTTCTGGTTGCCAAATGCACCGGCTTTCAGTTTAAAAACACCACTTTTCGAATTCAGGCACCCTTAAGGTGCCTCAGAACTTCAGTTTTCCTACAGAGAGTCTAAACCATCAGCCATTGCCAGAAAATATTCCAACCCCAACTTGAATTTCTTCACAGAGCATCCTTAAAAGTTAAATTCAAATGATGCTGGGTTAGGAAATCAAACGTGAAGAACTTTTGGTTTTGTTTTGTTTGCGGGGTCGGGGTTTTTGGTGTTGTTTTCTGCCCGTCCGGTTTTTGAGGCCCCACATTTTTCTTTGATTAAAAGCTGAGACCTCCACATAATGAGGCACCTTTAGCGCACAGAGGCTTGAAGAAAAACAGCAGATATTGGGAAAATCTTATTAAAGTCCGGGATTTTTCTCCCGAGCAGCTGTAAAACATCTTGGAAGCAACGACACCAGGCCCTGGCCTCGCCCTTGGGGTCTCTGCCCTGATTTTTCCTGAGGTGGAAACCTCTAGAACACAGCCCAATTTCTGCTGTTCACAAACTGTTTCTGTTTCTCACTCGAATTAATTAATTAATAATTGATCTTGCAGCTCGCCCTGGCTGCAGGGGTGTTTTCACTGGGCAGGATTGGTTTGAGGGAGATTTTACTGTGCTACCACATCAGTGTGGCCTCAGCAACTGGGGCTGAAGTGTTCCCTTAAATCTGGATTTTGGGGAGCTGAGGACTCGTCCCATCTCCTGGGGGTCCCTCAGACCTAAAAGATGGGGTGGTTGGAACCCTTTTGGTGAATAACCTGCCCTGGGTCTGCTGAAATTGGTGCCAGGCCACAGCTCCCCCCTTTTCCAAAGCTGTGCCATAATTCAGGTAATTCAAATGAGTCAGGTAAGGTGTAATTAATAACAGGAAATCGGGTGAGGCGTAATTAACAGCAGAAAGTCAGGTAAGGTGGAGTTAAGAGCACAGTTTGCCTTTGTGTCTTGAGAAGAAGTACCTTTATTTTCTTGTGGAGTCAAGAAACTCCTCCTGCTTCCGCCTTGTGCACGTTTACTGCGATTCTCAATATTGCAGTAACTGGAATATTGCAAAGATTGGAGTAAGCAGGGGATGGGAGAGGGAGTTCATTGGTTTTTGCTGTTTTCTGCCATGGTCTGGCTGCTGATTTCCGCTGTTTGGGCACGAACCTGGAAGGAGTCGAGCAGCTTTAGTGGAGACGCTCCAGATTTGGCTCGAGTGCAGTTTCAGAAAAAACTCAACTCCTAATTTAGAGCCTTGACTTTATTTACCCAGCATTTTGAGACTGATAAAGCCCTGATAAGGACCCTGCTGCCTTTGGGCACCGAGGAACCAAGATTTGGGGTTGAAATGAGCGGTTTCAGCTTTCGTGGGCTGCCAGAAGCTCTGTGTGTTACGGAAACTCAGCAGCAGTGACTGTGCCTGAAAAATCTTCAGAAGTTTCATTTATTTCCTGTGATGGCAGAGTGAAAGGGAAACCTCTGAGAGAAAATCTTGATATTAGCAATTAATGACTGAGAGATGCGACCAGGCTGGGCCAGGAGTGCCTTTGGCACGTGCACGGGTGGAGGAGGCCTGGCAGCCTCCAGGCCGGGCTGGCGGTGAGGATTTGCTTCCTTTCAAAAGAAAAAGGAAAGCTTTTAGAGGAGTTCGGGTCCTGTGACAGGATTTCTGCGAAAGAACTCAAGGATGGGAGTGTTCCTGCTGGAAAATGATCATAAAATCACAGAATCTTGGAATGGTTGGGTTGGAAGGGACTTTAAAGCTCATCCAGTTCCACCCCTACCATGGCAGGGACACCTTCCACCATCCCAGGGTGCTCCCAGCCCCGGCCAGCCTGGCCTTGGGCACTGCCAGGGATCCAGGGGCAGCCACAGTTTGTAACCACAAGACAGTGACAAAGGTGCCACGTGCAGAAATTCCTGGTCCTTGAGATGCTTCAGTCCCAATCTGCTGAATATTGTGAATATTCTGCACATCTCAGTGGGAATGGTCTGGAACAGGAGGGGAAGCAACGAAGGGAGTTTTATTCAGGTCCTGCAGAAACTGTTGTCAATGGGACCCTCCAGCCCTGAGTTCTGGAAGTGTTTGTGCTGGCTTAGGCACAGGAAAAGACTGGGAGAAAAAGAGGGAGAGCTGGACTTGGTTTCAGTTTGTCTGCTTAAAGCTAAATAATTTCTTAGGGCTGGAATCTGTCCGGGTTTGCAAAATCCCGTGGGATCCACTGCCTGTGTGTGTCCCTGGGGCTCAGGGGTAAGGACAGGGCCTGGTTCAGGTTGGTAAATCAGGAATAATTTGCAGCTGCTGCTGGGAGGAACCACACAAGGAGCAGGAAGATGGGGATCCTGGAAGTTTCATGGGCCGTACAAAATATTTTGGGTTGGGCATTGTGCAACAGATTTGTGGAAAGATGAAGGGAGGAATCGGGAATACCAAATACAGGAGAAGGCTCTTTCCTGGCTGGTGTTTGCTGGAGGATGGATTTGGAAAATGAGGGGAAGTCCTTGCTTTTATAAGGATTTGTTCTGCTTTTCCTCTGGAAGTGTTGTCACGGACTTGGTGACAGTGGCACCTTTTCAGCTCCTGCAGAGCAGGGGGGTTTTGTGCTTTGCAAGTGATAAAAAATGACCAAAATGACAGAGTTCCACTCTGTTTTTAAAATAGAGATTTCATGTACCTTCAAGACCTGCTGACCAGGAATGGTTGCATCTCCAAAAGATAAGAAATGTGGCCAGTTATTTCCTGGTGGGTCTTGACTTCTGAATTGGAGTTCTTGGGAATTGCAGCAGAGAAACCCCTGACTTGTTAAGGCTGATGTCAGTTCTTGCTTGAGCCAGCATTCTGGCTGTCTCAGAAAAAGCTCTTAGGCTCTGCTTGATTTTAGATTTCACTTCAGGCCTCCTGGATTTCAGAGCCTGCAGTGACGTTCTGTGGGGAGGAAGGGACTTACCTTGGGCTCGCGGCCGCCTCTCACTTCTTCCTCCTGCCGAGGCATCACCGTAACCTGTGGGGTAACCTTCAGATAATGATGAGCTTTATCTCTGCCCATTGATCTTCACTTTTTAAAAAAAACCCTATTGTGACAGCAGTTTTGGTCACATTCAGTATGAAGCAGATGGAATTTTCCATCCCTCTGGGTAGGCAGAGAGGGGAGGAGGGCGGAAGCCGGGCTGCACTTGCTTCACGTCGCTCGTGGGCATCCAACTGCTCCTCCAAGGAGTTCCTTCAGCTCCCGGGCTCCTTCTCTTCTCCTCCCACCGTCAGAGTGAAGATCCAGTGGCTGGAAAAGCTTTCCTGCAGTGCCACCAAGGTAAATGCAGCCACACCCTGCAGGTTCCCATCGGCAGCCCCAGAGCGGCCGCTGGAAATATCCCAGGAACTGCCAGGTTCATGCCTGCCCTCCGTGCGGCTGAGGGGCACAGAGGCTTTGTGTGTGCTTTCCTTTCTTATCCATGGTACTCTCAGGGATATTATAGGTGGTGTTTTAAAGGACGCAGGTCTGATATGGAGGGGCTGCTCCTGCGGTCTGGGCCCTGTGACTGTGCTCGAGTGTGATCTCAGTGAGGGGCAGCGCCAGGAGCTCTTGGCCAGGTTGGGTTTGTTGGCATTCATCAGCTCAGGGGAATTCCAGCCTCTCTCAGCATCGTTTGATCTGAATGAAAGGGCTCAGATATCTCGAAGAAATGGCTGGGGGAAGAAGAATAATTCAGTTATTCATGTTGTGGGTTCCTGGGTCCAACAAATGGGTGCTGAAACTGAAGGAACAACTAAAGATGTTTTTAAAATGCTCTGGAATGTCCAGGTTGTTTTCTGACTTAATTGGCTTTTCAAGGAGAGGCTTGGTTGTTTTTAAAACATAAGCAGGAATTATATGAAAATACTGAGATCTGAATTGTTTTGAATTTTTATAGAATCACAGAATCCCAGAATGGTTTGGGTGGGAAGGGACCTTAAAGCTCATCCCATTCCCACCCCTGCCATGGCAGGGACACCTTCCACTGTCCCAGGATGCTCCCAGCCCTGTCCAGCCTGGCCTTGGGCACTGCCAGGGATCCAGGGGCAGCCACAGCTGCTCTGGGCACCCTGGGCCAGGGCCTGCCCACCCTCACAGCCAACAATTCCTTCCCAATATCCCATCCAGCCCTGCCCTCTGGCAGTGAAAGCCATTCCCCGTGTCCTGTCCCTCCAGCCCTTGGAAACTGTCTCTCTCCATCTTTCTTGGAGCTCCTTCAGGTCCTGGAAAGCCACAGTTAGTTTACCTTCTCTTCTCCAGGCTGAACAATCCCAGCTCTCCCAGCCTTTCCTCCCAGCAGAGCTGCTCCATCCCTCTGCTCATCCTGGTACCTCCTCTGGACTCGCTCCAGCAGCTCCAGGTCCTTCCTGTCCTGAAGACTCCAGAGCTGATTTCGGTTTTTGTCTGAAATACTTGAATCTCTGATTCTGCTATTTCTACACTGTCCCAGAGTCAGTACTTCCCACCCAAACTATGAAATAAAACAGGGGAAGAAAAAGGATTTCTTGAAAGTCCTTTCCCAGAGGAAAAAAAAACCCCACACTTATGAATATCTTGCATTGAGCCACGGTGGGACAGGTCAGATTTCTTGGCTGCAGAGGCAACTGAAATGGAAAAACTGTGAAAACTTCATTATTTTCTGATTCTGTGATTATTCAGCAGCTCTCACTGAGGCATTTGCAGACCAAGAAATGCAAAACTCGGCCACTTGTAAAGGCCCAGCAGCACCTCGGGGGTTTTCAGGGTTTTGCAGCACATTTCCAGCCCCATGGTCTGTCACAGACCCACAGTCAAATTTAGAGGTCAGGTTGTTCCAACCTGAGCAATACCTGAGCTGCTTTTGAGGCTTCTTACCCTGAGCAGAGCGGCCTCAGGGCTGTGGGCTTGGACCACAGGGCCTGGGGAATCAAGGGAGCAGCTGCTTTGGTAACTCAAGGTGGGTTCCCAGGCTTTGAACTCTCCTACCTCAAGACCAAAAAGACAAAATTAATTCTACCGAGCTTCCAACAAACCACCTGTTGTGATTAGGCTGCGGACACAGTGATTTAATAGCTCAGAGCTCAAAATTTTAGCACACCAGGAAGCTCATTGTGTCCTTCTGACCTGGGATCTGTACAGGAAAAGGTGATTTTGGGGAGTTTGTGGTTGTAATAGTAAGAGTAATAGTAATTAATAGTAATTGTAATCCACTCCAGAGAATCCTTCTGGGCTCTTGGAATCTGAATTTCAAAGAAATGAGTGCACAGCTTCAGTGGAGACCAGATTTTAGAAAAGCTGAAGGTGAAAATGCCTGATTTTGGAAATTAAAGGCCCTGCAATCCACTGCCAGACCTGCAGCAATATTTAACGCTTGGAGCCGACAATCATTCAGTGTTTTCAAAATAGACACGCAGCAAATTGGGGCTTTGGCACAGTGGGGTTGTTTCTGAGTCAGTTTTGGTCTGAGTTTGAGTTTAAAGCTTTCATTCCTCCAGCAGTGGCTGCCACAGGTCATTGGGTTCTGCTGTTTGCTCCTTTTGTGCCTCCTTTCATCACCAGACCACGTTATTTCCCACTGAGACACAAGAAGTGAGTAATAGCTGTTCCTCAACAGCTCCTGTTAACCACTGTGCAGTGTGAATGTCAAATACTCAGGAATATGAGTAATTAGAGTGAAGCCCTTTCATCTTAAACAGGCTGGGAGCTTTAGAGAGCACCCTAAGACACCACCAAACCACAGGGTCGATTTTTTTTCTTATTACGCAGGTGAAGCAGCAGCAGGGATCAAAACTCGTTTGCTGCTTGCAGTGTTGGTACAGCACAGCGTCCCTGGGAGAAGTTTTCAGAGGTTTCTGATGTAAATCAGCACCTGGGCCTCATTTTATCAGTGTAAGTTCTCATATCAGTGAAAAATATCAAGAGTTATCTCATTTTATCAGAGCAAATTCTCAATAACTCCTGTGGGTTGGATATTGATGTGCTGGAGTGGCTTGAGATTAAGAGCTGAGTTCTGATTTAGTTTAGGATTAGATCATTTAAAAGACAAAAAATAGGCAGCTCTCAAGCTCGATTATATTGGTGTGAAGCAGGGGCAGCTCGGCTCAAACTCTGTGTGATTTCAACTCCAAATTCCAAATTCTGATCAGTTGAACAAAGGTGAATTCCAGTGATACTCCCATGGATTGCCTCGAAGGTATCCAGGTGATGAATCGAGTGTGATCAGGGAACTGGGAATGAGAGTTTGGTACAAATATTTTCTGTGGGGCAGTGAATTTCATAATGGAATTGGGTGTTTTATGGAAAACAATTGGAAGTTTTCTTCCCTTTGCTTGTTTAAAATCAACCATTTTCACTTCAGAGCAAAGAACAGAAATCTCCAACACGGGGAAGTTCTGCCAAGTCCCTCTGTGGCCTTTTATATTACATTGATTGTCCTGTTTAATTAAAATAAATGTAGATTTATGCTTGGAGTTTCATTTTTGACGTTTTAGTGATGAATGCTCCTCTCAGCTGTGCTTTCAAATGAGACTTCAAACACCAAATTTTTACTGCCTGTTGTAGATATAATTTTTTTATGTAAGTATAAACAGGTGTGAAGGTTTAAGACAAATTTTGCAACTCAGGGAAGCCATAGAGAGAGGCAGCAAAATTTAGAGTCACACATTAAAAATGGAGGAAACTGAGAATGATAAAATACAGATATGATACTACAGGGATTGAATTTTGTATTTAATCCACGTCATCCTTTCTAATCCCAAGGTAAGACCACGACTGTGGTTTAGCTGTGCATCAATAACCACTTGCTGCTGAACAAGGCCTGATCTTTGTCTCTTTTTTGATAACTACATTATCCTGAGGCAAAGACCTCCAAATTTGAGTCATGTATGAAGATGTTCTTCCTTTTGTTTCTTTGAAATCCTCTCCCCGATAATCCCAGTTCATGTTCTTTGTTCCTGAGAGATAACGCGTTAAAATTCCTCTTTGGAGAAACTGTTCTTGGTTGCCCTTCACGGGATTCATTTTAATTCCACTGCATCCTTGAAGAAAAAGAATAATCTGAGGGTTGAGGACTTGCCTTGGGCTCGGAACAGAGGGAGATTCAGCAGCTGATTTCGGGGTTTGATTGTGTATCAGCTCAGGGCTCAGCACTGAATCAGTTCCGCTGCGATACCGAGTTTTTCCTGGAGGGTTTTGCACACCCCGCTGGAAAGTCCAACTCATCAGAGCCCCCTCTGATCTGTGGCTCGGGGGGGAGATAAGGGACAGGAGGGGAGATAGGGCTGAACCAAATCTCCGAAGCTGAGCCTGACAAGGGCCTTCTTTTAGTGGGAGGAGAAGTTTTTATTGAAAATGAGGATCTTTTGGGCAGGGTGGCGGAGAGCAAAGCCCCGAGTACAGCACGTCCTCACCCTCACAGAGATGCACATTAAACCACGGCATTGCACATTTAGCCCTTCCCCGCTGATCAGAGGCATTGTAGAAGTGATAAGGATGGGTTTCACTGCTTATCTTCATGTCTTTAACAATCTTCGTATAAAAATCGTGCCTTGCTTTCGGCCTGCTCGGAGGTACAGCTCAAAGGTTGATCTCTAGAGAAGCAGAGCTTCTGGTCCGAACAGAACCAGCAGATTCAGAGGAAAAAAGAGGTGAAAAACCAAAGGAGCAGCATCATTTTACAAATGTTTTGGTGCTTTCTGCTCGGGGTGCAGATAACACACAGAGCTCGGCCTGTACTCAGCCAAGGCGCTGGTGAACAAACGTCTCTTACATCTCCAGCTGCAGAAACAACAGACACCAAAGCGCCTTAGAAACTCTTGGTTGCATAATTCACCTGACCAAAGCTGTCTAAAGTCGCTGCTGATATTAATGTTCCCACCGGGCGCTGCAGGGACGGGCTCGGTGTCACTGTGTGCTCTGCGCTGCTGGAGGCCGCGCTCGCGAGGAGCCCCGAGACACTCGTGTGGGCACAGGTGCGACTTTGTGGGCTGCAGATAAAAATAACAGGTAGAGTTGAGACTCTGTGGCCTAAACCTTGATGTTTTCACACACTGGCCCAGCTCGGGCTTCGTTCCTTGACCTTAAAAGGCCAGGTCCTGCCTCCGGCAAGAGCTTTGCACCTGGCCTCCTTCCAGGCCTTCCCCGCCTCCAAGGAGGTGGAAATGTTTGATTCCTGCCTTTTCCCCTGGGTTCAACCCTCGCTTCTCACTGTTTCACTTCTGTGTGCTTCAAGTGTTGAGATCTGAAGGAAAATTTCCCACCTTGGCACCATCGCTTGGAGAGTGGGGGGGGTCGGATTAATGCGGGAAAGGTTTTCCACAGAACGGGTTTTCAGGAAGGTTCATTGCCCGGGTTCTGTCTCACAAATGCCTATTTTGGGTCCCTTTTTTCCCCCCCTCCTTGTGCTTCGCAGCCTGACTGAACAGGGAATATTGGGAACAGTAATCCCGAAACTTCCCATAAGATCTCCTTGTGGTGGGCACCAGGAGCAAGGGAAGGACGGGGAGAGAAGAACCTGCTCTGCCCGCTGTGGGTGAGCAGTTTGCGCAGTGAAAAAGCCACCTGTTGATATTTGACTCATTCAACAAACAACTCACGTCACCTCCAAACCTGAAACATTCCTGCTAAGTGATTAAGCCCTGAAAAAACTGCATTTCTGCCTCTTGACACTGTGAGAAACCACAAATCCACTCGCTGAAATTCTCCTTTTGATGCTTTCAGGTCAGCAGTAATTTTGACCGAAATCTGGAGGAATTACCCCGAACTTACTTGTGCTAGATAGAGGACATTCTTTGTTTTGGTTTGTAGTTACCCTCAGAACCTTTGTGTACTCTTTGAGATCTCCAGGCTTAGGGATAAATGAAAATAAATGCACTCTAAATGTATTTAATCACAAAATCCCACTGATTTGTGCAGAGAGTAATTTGGCGGGACTTGTCCTGTTTAAACCAGAACCAAACTCTGGTCACACTGGGCAAACTGGGAGAGGAAATAGATGTGGATTGGTCTGGTTGGCAGGTCTGAGTTGTGCAGAGGTCACTGGTGATGACAACCTGCCAGTACCGAAGGTTTCTAAATCTGCATAAATAAATATTTCATCTACAAGCAGTAGAACATTGAATCAAAGGCCTTGCACAGCATTTTAGGCTCAGTGCTCACCTTTCTACTGTACAATATTTGTGTAACTCTGTGTGTGTGTGATGGAGCTCGTTTAATCCATCCTCACATCGTTTGATCCTCAAAATCCTCCAGAGATCTTTCCTGCCTCATTTATTGGGTGCTTGGGATACCTTAAAAACGGATCTGATTTTCTGAAAGAGCTTCAAATGGACACAGAGTAGGTTTAAATGAGATATTCCCTGTGAGGGTGGGGAGGCTCTGGCACAGGGTGCCCAGAGCAGCTGTGGCTGCCCCTGGATCCCTGGCAGTGTCCAAGGCCAGGCTGGCCGAGGCTTGGAGCAGCCTGGGACAGTGGAAGGTGTCCCTGCCCATGGCAGGGGTGGCACTGGATGATCCTTAAGATCCCTTCCAACCCAAACCATTCTGGGATTCCGGGATTTTGTGATATTTTGCTTCCAAAATTTTGTCCTCTCTATGAGTAATGAGTTGTATCCTGGAGGTGACTCTTGGAAAACCAGACCATGCAAATGTGGTCTTTCACGTGAAGCTCAGAAAGCCAAGAACCCCGGAAATTTTTCAAACCTCCAGACACAAATTACAGCTGGACAGTGTTTAGGAATTGTTTATTGCCCACAGGATGAGCTCTTTTGAGTCGTGTTGGTGTGGCATGATGAAGAAGAGAGAAAAGCCCAACCATGGTCCTTGATGATTTCTGTTTCTGTGTGCCCTTCACTGAGATCTGTGCTCGGCTGTGAGTTCTGGGATGATTCGGAATTACATCTTTGCCTTTTGCTTGAGGATGGTTCTCAGCCACAGACAAAAGAGTGACTCAAGTTGCTCACACAATAAATTCAGCAGGAAGGTTGGGATTACTCATGTGCATTATTGGCCATGTGGATTTTCAGAAAGCTCACGTGCCACATTTTCACATTTTTGTGCAACCCCAGCTCTCTGCAGGAGTTTGATCTCTCACTTCACCTCAGTATCTCAATTTCATTTCATTCCTAAACAGCTTTTTGAAAATTTCTGGCTAAAAACTGAACAATGCTTGGCTTTTGGATGTCACGGTGGGTTTATTGCCTCTGACTCTGGGCACTGTTGAGCCTGAATTATTTTATTCTTGGGGGTAAGAGGTGGGGGGGGGGGTTTCAGCTGAAAGCATCACCAGTCCTTTTCCCCTCAGCAGTGTGAGCAGCCCTGCCAGGAACCCTGGGGCTGTTGTCCCCATGACTCAGAAAAGCCCTTGTCACTTACAGAAACAGCTGCTGGGATTATTCCAGCTCCGAGGGGAACCATGAGCGCATTTCAGCGCTGACAGGGTGTCCTGGACCCAGCACACACCGAGGGGACACCTTGGTCCCCTTGTTTGTGTGTTGGTGTTCGTGGGTCACAAGAGTGTCGGAGTCAGGGGATGAAGTGAAGGACCTTTCCAAGGGCCCTGGGGCATTGAAACGTGGCCAGTACCGAAACTCCAGTGCCTCAGTTTCTCATTGAAATGAAACAATTACGCTTTTCTGTACCATTTTAGGGTAATCCTGGAGTGGCAGTGGCTTATCAGGCTCGGTGCTGGCTGGTCCCTCTGGCCCAGCTTCCTGTTGGAAGGGACATGGTCCTGAGCAGGGAAGAATTTCTGAGTGAGAACTGCCACAACACCTCAGGGAGGTTATTCACAACATCCCGTGGTGACAGGACAAGGGGGAATGGCTTCAAAATATACAGAGTAGGTTTGGATTGGATATGAGGAGAAAATCCCTCCCTGTGAGGGTGGGGAAGTCCTGGAACCAGTTGTCCAGAGCAGCTGTGGCTGCCCCATCCCTGAAAGTGTCCAAAGCTGGGGCTTGGAGCACTCTGGGACAGTGGAAGTTGTCCCTGCCCATGGCAGGGGGTGGAATGGGATGAGCTTTGAGGTTCCTTCCCACCCAAGCCATTCCATGGTAGCAAAGCTGTTTTGTAACCCTGCTTCAGCTCCTACCCAAAGTCCGTGACTGAGGTAAATCAGTTCTTCTCCCTGTGCCTTCCTTATCTCCCAAACAGGGTTAATGACTCTTGTTTCCTTTGTAAGGCAGCTCGAGATAAGTGGGAAATCACTACTGGTTTTTATCATCTTGACTGAAGTTACTGAGATAAAGTGTGACTGTTCACCAGTCAGCAAAACGTGCGGGGTGGAACTCTGCTCAGCCATGCACGGCTTTGGGATATCCCGGGGTGGACTTTGCAGAGATGTTGGTGAGATGTGAGTGAGTGATTGATTGACTGATAGATTGATGTGCTGACACATCAGGACCTGAATATTTCGAAAACGTTACAGAATCTGAATGTTTTGAAAAGGTGGCTCCAAAACGACAGGAATAAGTGGGAGAAGCTGTCCTCATTTTCCACGTGTGCGTAACAGAGAGAAAACAACCCCATTCCGATATCATGGCACCATACAACGGCACTAATTACCAGCACCATTAGTGGTAACTAATGAGTGTTCTCATTCCAACAGAACCCCAGCTGCCTTCACCATGGAGAACTTCCTGGCCCCTCAGAGCGAGCTGGTGCTGCAGCAGGGCCGGGCCCAGCTGCTCCTGGGGAAGGCGGGCGGACATTCCCGGCGGAAGCGGGAATTCATGCCGGACGACAAGAAGGACACCATGTACTGGGAGAAGAGGCGCAAGAACAACGAGGCCGCCAAGCGCTCGCGGGAGAAGCGGCGCCTCAACGACGTGGCCATGGAGAGCCAGCTGGCAGCGCTGAGCCGCGAGAACGCCGTGCTCAGGACGGAGCTGCTCTCCCTCAAGCTGCGCTTCGGGCTCCTCAGCCCCGAGCCCAGCCCCTACCAGGGCCGCCCCCTCGGGCTCTACCTCAGGGGGCACCGGGCAGCCTCCCCGCTGCTGGGCATGGAGCCCTTCGCTGGTGACTCCTGCTGCCCTGCCCAGAAGAGCTTCGTGCCCACGGTGCTGGAACAGGCTGAGTTTCCTTGCAAAACCTTCAACCCCTCCACAAACGTCCTCGGCTGCGACTCCAAACCCATTCCCATGGACATGCCTGACCTCCAGCAGCCCAAAAGTTTCGATGTGTCCTTCAGCCCCAAAAGGTTCGATGCGTCCTTCAGCCCCACAGTTTGCTCTCCATTCCTCAGCTACCCCTGCCCAGACAAACACCCCTTCCCCTGGCCTTGGCTGGGCAGCGCCTGCTTCTTGTGCCCGTCCGCCGGCGCCGCCGAGGCCAGGAAGGAGAGCAGCACCGCGGTGTCGGATGAAGATGACGAGCAACAAGTGCCCAAAACGTCTCCTGTGCCCCCCTGCAGCCTGCCCTGCCCCTCAGAAGAGCAGCTGAAGGGCCGGAGCTTTGCTGCCCTCCCGCACAAGCTCCGGATTAAGAGCAAAGCCCTGGGCGGTCTGGAGGAGAGTGGGCTGGACTCACGCTGAGGCAGCACAGGAATGGCTGCTGGGGGGCCAGAGTGGGACATCCCAAGGACACGAAGGGTTTGGAAGGACGAGGTGGGAGGGAAGTGTCTTTTTCCCCAAACGTGGACGTAATTTTCCCTGCTCTGTGCAAATGCTGAGGGAGTTTCTGGGGCTGCATCACTACAGCACAACTGCAGCTGGCCAGGACTCTGCAGTCCCCCGGTCTCACTGGTGGCTCTGCTACCACAGCAAGCTCAGACTGGAGGTGTGAAGGGGCAGGAAGAGGCCAAGACAGTGAGGATGGTTCCCACACAATGTGACACCACCGCAGCTGTGAGGGTATCAACCACTGTAGTGGCCTTTGCTTCATCACCGCCTTCATCCTCACCCATGTGCCCGAAGTGGGAATTCCCTGACACAGGAAACTGTTGATGGAACCAGCTTCAGACCCCTCAGCTGTCTGGAGAAAACAAAAAGGCGTCGTGGCTCTGTGACTGTGGATTTACACTGCCATGAAATGAGAACAGGACCTCCTCCACTTTATTCCAGTTTACTTAATTTATCTCCAGAGAGAACGAACTCTTCCTCTGTGACCAGATATGCTGTGGTCCAGAAGATAATTTCATTTATCTTTGCAACTGTTCTTATGGAAGACTAAATATTTTTTTATCATTATTATTATTGAAATCCAAAAAATATTTTAGTTTTGCTTCTTTCTTTAAAAAAGGCATTTTCAAACCCAATCTTTGTGTATCTGGGAACTCTTTATCAAACAGGCACAAGCTGCACATGGTGTTTGTATTCCTGCATCTGCTGGGACACGGTCCCTGTCCATCCTGCCTGCTGCCTGCTTTTCCTTTGGGAAAGCCTCAGGGAGAGCCACCTCCTGCGGGGCTCTGGAGCCTCCTTGGAGCTGTTGCTCAGTTTTCAAGCCAAAGAGAATTCCCAGGGATGTATTCCAGGTATAGCTGTCACTTCCTCTCCTCAGATCTTTCCTGCTTTGTCTCTTTTCCCAAGGAAAGGAAGCTCTTGCAGTTCTGATGTTGCCGGGTCTGTCAGCCCCAAACATTTTTTGACATGTTGGACAAAACCAGCCCAATCTGATGATTCCATCGCCCCCAGTCTGGTGGAAGAAGATCTCAAAGCGAAAAAGCAACTTCAAGCTGTTCTCCTCTGCCCCAACCACACATTTTCAGTCTATGTCCCGTGTCCCAAATGACGGAAGAGCTGCAGGGCCTGCCCAGCCCTGCTGGGAACCAGAGCTGACAGTCGAGCTCAACATCCCTGGGAGTCTCCACCTCCATCAGTTCTCCAGCTCAAGGGGTTCTCCTGTTCCTTTGTGTCCCTCTGCCCCCTCAGGTGAGACCCCAGCCCTGGGGCCCAGCACAGCGAGGACCTGGAGCTGCTGGAGCGAGTCCAGAGGAGGCACCAGGACGAGCAGCGGGATGGAGCAGCTCTGCTGGGAGGAAAGGCTGGGAGAGCTGGGATTGTTCAGCCACAAGAGGAGAAGCTCTGGGGTGACCTCATTGTGGCCTTCCAGGACCTGAAGGAGCCAACAAGAAACATGGAAAGAGACAATTCACAAGGACAAGGGGGAATGGCTTCCACTGCCAGAGGGCAGGGCTGGATGGGATATTGGGAAGGAATTGTTGGCTGGGAGGGTGGGCAGGCCCTGGCACAGGGTGCCCAGAGCAGCTGGGGCTGCCCCTGGATCCCTGGCAGTGCCCAAGGCCAGGCTGGCCGGGGCTTGGAGCAGCCTGGGACAGTGGAAGGTGTCCCTGCCCATGGCAGGGGGTGGGACTGGATGGGCTTGAAGATCCCTTCCCACTTAAACCATTCCAGGATTCCATGAAAGCTTCAGGCTCTGGAGAACAAGGACAATTGTCAGGAGTGTTTTTCTAGGAACCATTTCATTACCAGTACAGGACTGCAGCAATAACAGGACCGTGCAAAGGGACAGCCCACAGTGCCTGACACGGGATGGAACAACCCCTCAAAGGGGTTTGGAAAAGGGGGCCGCGAGTGGGAGCTGTACAAGGGATCTGAACTGGGGAGGTACCAACCTGTGCCCAATAAAACTCTGTTTGCCGAAGCTGCAAAAGGTGTCTTGGTTTGACTCTTGGGGCTGGATCTGCATCGTTCCCCCTCGGGAACAGCCAGCATGATAAATCCATCCTGTGAGAACAAGAGGGAGCAATCCAGGAGTTGTGGGCACCCACCTTCCCCATTCCTCTGCCCACAGAGGTTTTTCCCTCTGTCTGTGCCTCTGCTCCCACAGTTCCCAGCACAGACCCTCCAGCACCGGGGCGTGGGGCTCTGTCCCGGCTCACCACTGTTTATAGGGACACCCCACCAGCATCAGCCCTGACTGGCCCTGTCCCCCTGTTCCGTGCCGGGATCAGAGCAGAGAGATGGGCAGAGCTTCCTGGCACAGCTGCCAGGGCACAGGGGGGGCTTTCCAGGACCCCTGGCATGAGGGGAAACCGGAGCTGCAGCCTCTGCTCAGGTGTGAAACGCAAGGCAGTGATGCTCTGCAGGCTACAAGAAACCACAGGCGGTTCCATTTCCTGTCCCATTCCCGCTGTCCCCTCTTCCCCTCGCCACCGGCAGGGACAGCCCACGGCGAGGAGGCGGCACAGAAACGATTTGGCTGAAAGAAATCGCCTCTCTCCTATTCCTGCTGTTACCAGTCCCCGTGGGATTCCCGCTGGGCAGGGCTGGGCTGGGCTGGCTCCGTGAGCCTGCAAAGGGTTCGGGATGCAGCGAGGGGGTGCGAGGGAGCTCAGTTTAATCTGTAGGATGGATTTGAGGTTCAGGGGTTGCCCCCAGGACCTGCTGGTGCTCCTAACCCCGCTGCACCCCCTAACCCTGCTGCCCCTCCTAACCCCGCTGTCCCTCCCCACCCTCCTGCCTGTGGCCCAGAGTGATTCAGCCCCGAGAGATTTAACCCTGCAGTGCCCAAAGGAGATTTTTGTGGGGTGTTGAGGCCGCTGAAGAAATGAGTAACATTTCCTGTTTGCTGTGTCCCTGCTCTCGCACAAACCAGGGGCCAGACCCGGTTTGGAGTCGGGGCTGGTGGCGCTGGGAGCTGCTGGGTGCCTGCGGAGGGAGCGGGAGGGTGGGACAGCAGCAGGAAAAGCAGCAGGAGATGGGGGCAGGGTGGGGACTGAGCCAGCCCCGGCCCCACACCTGATCCCACACCTGCCCCCCTCTTTCCCCTGCTCCAGGTTTTCCTTTCCTCACTCACCTGGAGGAGATGCAGGTGGAGATGGTTCTTCCCTTCCTTCCACACCTTCGCTCCTCTTTTGCTGCTTTGTCTTGGAAGGTTTCCTGCATGGGGAATATCCATCCATCCCTATCCATTATCCCAAGTTCCACATTCCAGGACACCTTCAGGAAAGAGCCATTGTTGTACCAATTGTGAGGCTTGGCTGGAAGGGAGCCGAGCTGTTCCTGCCTCTGCTCAGGCTTAGTTAATTCTTTCATTAGTCTTTGTTCCAAAGTGATTTCAGGCCGTTTCCGAGGTGATTAATTACTGGGCTCAGCGTTACAGAATAATAAAAAAAAATCCTCTGTGTGTCCTAAGAGGGGGAGACAAGGCAGATATTTCCTGCTCGTACCTCTTCGGAAAACTATTCCAGGATTTTTTATCTGTCTACCAGGACGGGAAGGCGTTGCCTTTGAGCTGAGAGGGACACGCTGCAGGCACCCAAATATACATCAAGGGAGCCCTGGAGAGTCTGAGCAGGGGACAATTGCTCGGTGCTTTCCACGCCTCAGAACGAGCTGGCACCCAGGGAAAGTGGGCAGAGGCTTTGCAAAAGCTGCAGGGTGGATTTTTTTCATGCAGCTCGTGACTAAACCCTGCAGCAAGGGACCACAGGGGTCAAAAAGCAAGGAAAGGATTTCAGGAGGGGTGACTCTGCCAGGAGGAATTGGAGGCTGAGACTGGGGGAGTTGGGAGGGTGGGTGGTGCTGCTGCTGCTCCCCCTGGGGTTTGCTGAGCATCCCCCAGCTTTGGGGACAAGCCTGGATGGAGGCAAAGCCTCCAGACGCTTCCCCATCCCCGTGCCTCAGAAAGGGAAATTCCTCTGTCACCAGACGTGGTGAACTTCAAAAAACCACAACAAATCCCACCCATTTCAGGCACCGTGGGTCCCACGTTGCAGAGCCGGGCAGAGAGATGAGTACAGAGCCCTCCCTGCAGAGCATGAGTTAGTGCTGACCTTTAGCTTAGGCTCAGGCCCCAAACTGAATCATTGCTGAGGCAGGAAAAGTCAGCAGTGACTTCTGGAAAGAGGTGCTGCCTTCAGAGCGCCCTGCTCACGCACTGGGGAGCCCCTGGCTGCCCCTGGGAGGGCAGTGCTGATTCAGAAATCGGGTTTAAATTTCATTTTGGTTGTACTTCTAGCATTATAAAATAATTAGAAGGGGAAGTTCCAAACCGTGCAGCAGGAGCAGCATTAATCACCTGAAAAGGAGCTGCTCCCTGCATTCACCCTGGCCCCTCTCACCCACTCACCCAGGAGAGCACGAGATCCTCGGGCAGCTCAGGCTCAGATCAAACCGAAATTCCCTGTTCCCATCCCACAGGATTCTTCCCATTTATTGTTTCCTCACTCCCAGAAGGATTTCCAGAGAACCGGGTTGGTCTTTTTGTGGAAAAGAAAATAATCATCGTGTCCCAGGTTGGTGTTTGCGCCATCAAATCCCAGGGGAGCTCGGCAGGGTCAGGCCCGACCTGCAGCTCAGGAGGAGCTGTTTGGGATCCCTGCGGGGCAGAGGGTTGGGGTTCTTCCCAAATCCCAGCCTGGGGGGGTTTGCAGTGGGAAGGGGCTGGGTGGGGAGGAAATTGGGCAACATTTCTGAGCTCAGCTCTGACCTTGGGGTGAGTCACAGCCTCCGGACCGCGGTTTAGGCTGGGCTTTGCTGTTCCCTACCGAGATCGAGATCGTGCTGACCACAGGCAGCTTTTCTGCCCCTTATCTAGTGCTGGCCTTATCAGCTGCACCAGAGCTGCTCCTTGCCTGCTGGGCCTGCTCTGCTGGGCCTGTCCCTTTCCTGCTGAGCCTCGTCCTTACCTTTAGACCCAGGTGCCTCCTCCACACCCTCCCCGTTTGTAAATCCCCTCCTTTGCACATCTTGTGCAAGCTGGTCCCAGTTCCCCGCCTGCCTCAGTCACCCCGGGGCTGTTCTGGCACCGTCCGGGCAGACTTGGAAAAGTGTTTGGAAAAGCTGGGTTTGAAGGGTGTTTTAAAGGTATTTGGAGGGGGTTTAAGGCTACTGGAGGTTGTTTATGAAACACCCGGGATTTTCGTGCCCACCCACATCCCTGTCATTGGAAGGGACAGAAATTGAGGATCAGCACCTCAGGAGCTGCTGGGTGCACAGGGAATTGCACAGGAAGGTGTTTTGGTGCCTGCTGGACTTCCAGGGCTGGAGATGTGCACGGCCATGGAATTCTTGGCCTGATTTATCCAATGGGGATTTCGGGAGGATGAACCTCGAGATGTCTGTGAGGTCCATCCATCCTTCCACAGCAGGGTCAGGCTGGGACAGAGCTGGGGAATGGTCTGGAGACACCCACTGACCATCCCCTGGAGTGACCCTCAGCCTCCTGTGTCCCCTCCACTGCAGCTCCATCCTTGGGCTGGCAAAAGGACAAAGCAGATTTTGCAGTTTGATGCAAAATGCCGGGAGCTGCTCCCTAAATTCCTCATTGCCCCCAAAATCCGTGCAGTAATTCTCAGCAGGGGGCTGGGAGGAAGGGATTACCGGGGATGTTTTGGGTGCAGGGCACTCAGATTTATGGAGCTGCCTTCCAGCTTCGATCCTTCTCTTCTCTCATCTTCCAAATTCCTGTCCCCGCGCAGAAAACAAAGAGAAACCGAGAGATTTCTCCAGGAGCCTGGCGGAACGCAGCTGCAGAGCTGTGACCACACCGAGTTGTTCATCCCAGGCCAGGTTTGTGGTCTCAGTTCTCCTGAAGACCACAAGTTCTCATTTCTCACAGCTTTACTCAGAGCTGGCGAGTGTGAAAGCATCACAGGGAGCAGGAGGGGTTTGGCAACTCCCTGACCTCAAAACCGTTCAAAGAGCAGCGCTCCGGGCTGAATTGAGCTGGCCTGGTTCTGATTGTTGTTCTTTTCAGGTGTTGAAAATCTTCGCAGCCTGGGAGGTGTTCGGGCTGGGTGGGGCAAAGGAACAGCTCCAAACTGCTCCCAGCTCAGCCTTGGTCCCCAAACCTCGCACAAGAGTGGCCCAAGTGTCTGCATCCCAATTCCTCCTCAGGCCCGGTGCAGCCCTGGCTCTCTGGGGCGGACACAGCCCCAGTGCCCTGCTCAGGAGTGGGTTTTTTCCTGACTTTCCCCCTCTCTGTTTTGCAGGAGGCTGTGGCAGAGCTGTGCTGAACCGCCCAAGCCTCACTCAGGGTTGTGTGGTCTTTGTTTCTGCTTTTATTCTGCCCTAACTCCCTCACTTATCGATGGCTTGGACTGAAATGTGAACCAAGAACCCCAAATGTCACTTTTCTGGGCAAAATCCCCCCAGTCTCCCCAGAATTCTTGGTTTATTGTGTTTAAACCTGGGAATTGGCTGCTTTTCCTGCTGGTTTATCCCTCTCCTTGCACGGACTTGGTGCCTGCAGAGATCAACACCCACCACACATCTGGAGCACAGCTGGAAGGGTCACAAAGGTGTGGGGGACAATATTGGATGCCTGAGGATTGGATCTGGATGATCTTTAAGATTCCCTTCCAACTTTTCCACGTGCAAGGGCTGCTCTGGCCCAGCAAAGCCCAGCTTTTTGGAGGTCCAGCTGGATTCTCTGCGCCCCGGGAGAGAGGGAAGTGCTGCCCGGGCAGAGGGGAAGATTTCTCCTTGCAGATGAAGCAGTGGCAAGGAGGCGTGAGGAGTTCGTCGTGTCTCTGAGCAGGAGAGACCCCCCCGTGTTCCCCACAGCCACCAAACCCCGCAGAGGAGGCTCTGCCGGTCAGGAATTCGAGCTCCAGGTTTGTCCCTTCCCGTGCTTGGGATGCCCTGAGCCTCCTTCTGCTCTGCCACCTCTGTTTGGTCTCCCCGAATATTTCCTGGTGGCACAAAGTCACTGCTTCGGCTGCCAGAGGTTCCTCCTCCGGAAGAGATCAGAGGAGAAAAATGAGGGCTTTTATTGATCCCCCCAGATTTCCTCCGGAATGCAGCCACAGGATGTCAGTGCAGCCGTCCAGATGTGGCCTCCTGGTCACCCCCAGCTCCAGATGTGCTGCCTCTGCTCTCTTTGCTCCACAGCTGAAGGGCAGGAAAATCCTTCCCGGGCAGTTTTCCTGCTCCTCAGCAATTGCAGCTGCTCAGGGAATTCCTTTTCCCTCCCTGGCAGGTGAAAGGGGCATGGTCTGATCCTGCTTTTCTTCTTGTCAGCATTTCCCTCCCTCCACCCCACGGAATGCCAAAGGTTTAAATTTTAAGTTGCACTTTCGGGTTTTATTTCTGTGACCAAAATGAAAGGGGAGGGGAGGGATCTCTTTATTGGAATTTACTTGAAAAAACTGGGGTTTTTTTTGTTCAGGATAAAATAACCTTTCTAGGAAATGTTTGGAGCTGGCTGGCATGGTTTTATCAATTCCCTAATTCCCGCTGTCTCCTTGGAGCAAATGGAAATGCATCCATGGGAGACACAGCTGAGGGGCACCAGGACTCCTCCCCAGTCTGACCTGGTCCTACAAATTAGACAAAATGAGAAAGTTTTAATACAACCCAGGCAGTTTTCCTCCTTGTTTCAGCACTTTCCTGCGGCATAAATGACCTTCCTGAATTCCTCAGTGTTTGAGAGTTGTGGGTTAAAAAAAAAAGCTTGAAAACGAGGAGAAAAAGGAAGAGCAAAACACAAAATCCAGAGCAAAACACAAAACCCAGGTGGGAATGGAAATGCTGCTGCATTATTTATGCCGTGCCTTGAAGAAACAGGGGCAAAATAATCCTTTTTGGAGAGCACCGCTGTGAAATTTTATAATTTCAGTGTGGAAGAGAAGTGGAGGACTTGTGTTTGAGCCCCGAAACTCTGCACAACTTCACAGGAACAGAAAAAGAGCCCCAGAGTCCTGGTGGCCACACATTTGTCACACGGTGATTCGTTGTGGGAGCAGCACAACCACAGGGCTGAAGCTCCTGAGCTCCTCGCTGTGGGAACGAGGACTCTCCCTGCCAAAGTGGGCAGAATTTGGGAGATTTCAGTTAAGAGGTGTCGTTTTCTGAGTGGCTGGAGGATGCTGGTGGTGCTCAGAGGATGTTGGGGATGTTGAGTGTGGCCGCCTGGGGAGGGGCTGAGGTGGGACCTGTCACAGCACCTCACTGACCACATCCCCACAGCTTGGACGTCACCTGGGAGATGGGGCTTTGCCTCCTGTAAACACTCTGGGGGTTGGTTTTATTTAGTACCATTTATTACTTCTGATTATTCAATTTCTGACTCTCAAGCCCAGCCCAGGTGCCCCTTGCAGAGCGCTGCTGTTCAGCCTTTGCTGCCGAAGTTCAGAGGCTGAGCTGGATTTAGGGGCCAAGCATTGATGCTGTGCCCTCCCCGGGGCTGTGAAATCAAACACTGTAAGATTGAAATGATGTAATTTCTAACAATCTTTTTGACCCAAATCCTAAAGAGCTGGGGATTGCTCCATTGGGTGGGACAGGGGAGTCTTTGGGGACATTTGGTGACGAGTGCTGAGCCTCTCACAGCAGCTTTTTCCGCATTTTCCGAGGCACTTGGACCTAAAGCAGCAGCTGAGAGCTCTCAGTGAGTCAGGCACTTTCATCAGAAAAAACCCTATTTTTGTTCCTAATGCCTTTGAAGCAGAGGCTGCAACTTCAGCATTAAAAGGCAATTTGAGCCCTAAATCCTCTTGTTCCGAATCAACAGGGAGCTGGGTGCCCAGGGAGTGGGAGGATGAGGAGCAGCACAGAGATTCCTCCCTGCCCGGGGGTTTGCACCCGTGTGCACTCCTCCCTCGGGAAGGGAACAATTCACTTCCGTATCCCAGGGATCCTCCTGGTTTTCTCCACCTTCCCAAGGCCCCTGTTGTCCCTGCCCCGGGCTCAGCCCCTCGGTGGAGCCGCTGGCCAGGAGCCTGCCTGGCTCCGGGGAGCTGCTGGGTGCAGGAGGAGGCTCAGCCTCATCCCGCTTTCCCCGAATTGCTGCGGGTTGGGCACAGGATGTGCACAGGAACTTTCATTTCCCCTGAACAGGGACGCTCTGAGGGGACGGAAAATTGGGGCGGGGGCTCCCAGTAGCCATCCCCAGCTGGTGCTGGAGCCTGACTGGGAGGAGCTGGGGCAGAGCCCTGGTTCTGCAGAGCTGCCTCCAGCGCCCAGCACTTGAACTGGAAACACTGGGGAGTGCAGACTGGGGAAGATGGGATTCCAGGAGTGTTAAAATAATCCACAGAATCCCGGAATATCCTGAGCTGGAAGGGACCCACAGGGATCATCAGTCCAGCCCCTGGCCCTGCCCAGACACCCCAACAACCCCACCCTGGGCATCCCTGGCAGCGCTGTCCAAACGCTCCTGGAGCTCTGGCAGCCTCGGGGCCGGGACCATTCCCTGGGGAGCCCGGGCAGTGCCCAGCACCCTCGGGGGGAAGAACCTTTCCCTGAGCTCCATGCCAAGCCCTGACACAGCCCCAGCCGTTCCCTGGGCTCCTGTCCCTGCTCACCACAGAGATCAGAGCTGCTCCTGGGCCAGCTCCCCTCGGCACCAGCGCTGGGGAGCTCCAGCTCCAGCCACATCTCCGGGAGGACTCGCCCAGGAATGACAAGAAATGAGGCCGATGTCCAAGTCCTGGGTGCCTCGAGGAGATTTCGCTGCTGGAAGAGCCCGTGGCAGCGCAGGGATGGGTGTGCGGGGTGTGGATGGAGCCGCTCCCGGCACACGACAGCTGCGGGCTCTCGATGGGGAAACTTGAGCGATTTTGGCAAGTGGGGAACAGGGGGAGGAAAAAAATACGTGAGTGAAAGGGAAGGGAGTGGAAAGGCTGCATTTAAAGGTTAACACTTGCCCCGGGAGAGAGGAGGTGAGTGTCTGCTCTGAAATAGCATCTGCTGACGCCGGTGTCTCGCAGCTCTTTGGTTTGGGCTTTTTCTTAAAAGACCAATTATGTCCTTTTTTTTCCATTGCCCTCGCTCGCAGCCCCTTTGAGGAGGGAGCCTGATGTGCATCATTGTGAGATCTCCGCTCGTCACCACCTTCCCAGTGCGGTGACATTAATTCACACCTCCCACACGCGCTGCCTTTCTCTAATACAGCAACAACAACCTGGCACGGAGAGAGAGATTACAGCAGAAAAAGACTTTCCGCTGAATTACCTCAGTGTTTTGAGTAACCTCAAAAATCACACCATGCCTTTCTTCCTCTCCCTCCCATCCCTGATGGATGGGGGGGTTCGCATCCCACTCCAGAGCTGCTGAGAGGGCTCTGAGCACGGAGAGTCCCTGGGCCCTGCAGGCTCGGAGCCGGGAGCTGCTGCAGGGGACTTGTTTAGGGTGTGTTCGCTTTTTATCACCGAAAAGGGCTCGGGGTGACCTGGCAGCTGCCGTCAGCTCGGAGCCGGACCGGTCCCTTCGGCACCGAGGTGCTGCTGTCCCTGAGCGGAACCTGAGCACCGGCCCCCGGCGTCCTGCGGGGCTGTGCCCTTGTCGCCTGTCCCTGGTGTCCTGCGGGGCTGTGCCCTTGTCCCCAAATTCCCATCCGCACGGTGCCACCCACTGATGTGCAGGGACCCAGAGCATCAGGTGGGTGTTTCCGGGCAGGTTTTAGCACAGGAGCTGCCCCGGAGCACAGGGGACAGAGGAAAAAGGACAGGGACAGAGGACAAAGGACAGAGGACAGGAGACAGAGGACAGGGGACAGAAGACAGACACAGAGCACAGGGGACAGGGCACAGCGGTCTGGGAGGGCTCTGACTCTGCTTTAATTCACACCGTCCCCAAAAGCCCCCGGGCAATGACTGCTGCCGTGAAGTCTCTCCCCAAATACTCAGAGGAGCCATCCTCCTCCGCGGGAGAGGGAAGACAAAGGGCTCTGGAGGTGTTTGATCGCCTGCAGTGGTGGCAGCGCCCAGGCACCCACAGGGGATGTGGCACAGCGGGCGGAGGAGCCGCTCCGAGGGCGCTCCCAGCTCGTGGGGATGGAGAGGAGAAAGCAGAGGGGAACTCCCTGCTCCTGCCTCCATCCCCGCGGGGTGCTGGGGGGAATCCGCAGGGAAAGGAGCTGAAAAAAAGAAGGAAAAAGGAAAAAAGGGGATTTGCGGGGCTGCAGCTGTGGTGGAAATGCAGCAGTGCCCGCTCAGGGCTGTGGTCACTGCACAAGGGCACAAGGAGAGCCCTGACCACGATCAGCCTTTACCAGAAAAAGGAACAGCCTGAGAAGCAAAGGTGTGATGCCTCAGCTGATAGCAGGGATGCACAGTAACACCCCGGCGTGTGCCCGGTCCCCCCCCCCGCCCCGTGGCTCCCTTGCAGCGCACAGGAAATAAATTGCAGCTCTTTGCTCCGCAGGACACGGCGCCGTGGTTTGTGTGACACGGTGCCACAGCTCAGCCACCGGGACAGCCCTGGGCAGGCAGCAGCCAGGGGCTGTGTGGGGCTGCGAGTGGCTCTGGGGGATCCCGGGAGCTGCTCCTTCCTCCAGAGAGCTCAGATTTGGGGCTGGGTTTGTAGGGAGAGATGAACTGGTTTCCTCCGGGAGCTTCAGGGGAAATGAAGTGACCACTTGGAGTCCATTGGAGAACCAAACACTCTTTGCTTGTCAGAAATCCCTGGGAAAGTGTCCTGCAAGATGCCTCCAGCATCCCTGACACCTCCTCCCTGCATCCCTCTGGCCTCCCTCCCGCATTCCTCCCACGTTCCTGCAGCCTCCCTCTGCTCCCCTGCAGCGTCCCTGTGACAGCCCTGCCCCATCCCACGGCCCTCCCACATCCCCGCAGTGCCCAGCTCCTGGCAGGGCCTTTCCTGGCTCCTGGGGCAGTTCTGGGAATGCCTCCCGTGCTCTGGGAGAGGTGTCCTGCTGTTGTGGTGCTGCCAGGGTGATCCCAGAGCCTGCGTGGTCCTGGGGCCATCGGGGCAGGGCAGGGATGGGGGGAAGTCCCTGCTCCAGGCTGGGCCTGAGCCCGGGACTGGGGAGCCCCATCCCAGTGTCCCTGCAGGGCTGGGGGGCAGCACAGTTCCCTGGGGCAGGGAATACATTCCCTGGGGTTGGAATTCCCCGTGGGATCCAGTGGGATCAGGGGAGGGGGGATGTCTCCGAGGGCACTGTGACATCACCTGGGTCAGGGTGGGGATGATGGAAGCCCTGCCCTGGCAACCCCGGCGTTGCGGGGTCCCTCCAGGCACCTTTGCCCTGCCCCAAAGGGGACCCAGCCGGGCCTGGCAGGGGCAGCGCCCGAGGGCTGGAGGGCTCCGTGTCCCCCCCCGGGCACGGCCCCAGTCCCCAGGGCCAGCACTGGTGGCCCTGCTGCTCAGCCCGGGCCCGGGCAGGGCCAGCTGGGGCAGAGGCAGCAGCGGGATGTCCCTGGCCCCAGGATGGCCTTGGCAGGGCCACTTTGGGGCTCCGGGTGGCCGCGGGACGAGGCTGCGGGGATGGAGCGCCAGGGGCAGCGAGGGCCTGCCCTGCAGCAAGGCCGTGCCACCGGTGAGAGGGGCTGGGAAGGGCGGGACAGGGACAGGGACAGGAACAGGGAGGGGGGAGGCACCTCCAGCCCCAGGGATGGGGTTTTCCAGCTCCGTGTCCTGTGCAGGTTGAGCACCCCCAGGATTCTCCCTGGGGTCCTCTGCTTTGGGCAGGAGCGTGGTGGGAAAGCCAGTGGTGCTCCCAGCTCTGTCTCACAGCAGCTCAAGGGTCCTGAGGGGTTTCATGGTCTGATTTGGGGGTTTTTTGGAGTTGTTTCTTGCCGTGCTGGGGCTCAGTGATGCCACCTCCAGCAGAGGTGACACCCCTGGGCACACGGTGCCACAGCTCAGCCACGGTGGCTGGAGGCTGCTGGTGGAGCTCAGAGGATGTTGGGGATGTTGAGTGTGGCTGCCTGGGGAGGGGCTGAGGTGGGACCTGTCACAGCACCTCACTGACCACATCCCCACAGCTTGGACATCACCTGGGAGATGGGGATTTGCCTCCTGTAAACACTCTGGGGGTTGGTTTTATTTAGTACCATTTATTACTTCTGATTATTCAATTTCTGACTCTCAAGCCCAGCCCAGGTGCCCCTTGCAGGGCGCTGCTGTTCAGCCTTTGCTGCCGAAGTTCAGAGGCTGAGCTGGATTTAGGGGCCAAGCATTGATGCTGTGCCCTCCCCGGGGCTGTGAAATCAGGCAGTGAAAGGTTTAAGTTATTTAGATTTCAAATAATCTTGGTTCTTGCAGTGCTGGGGCTCAGCGATGCCACCCCCAGCAGAGGTGACACCCGTGGGCACACGGTGCCACAGCTCAGGACAGGGACAGCCCTGTGGCTCTGGGGGATCCCGGGGGCTGCTCCTTCCTTCAGGCAGCCCCGATCTGGGGCTGGGTTTCCAGGGAGGGGCGAGTTGGTTTTCCCTGGAAAGTTTCAGGGGTGTTGGAGTGACCATTTGGAGTCCATTTGGGACTCAAGTTCTATTTGCTGGGCAGAGAGCCGTGGGAAATGGTCCTGCAGCCTCCTTCCAGCACCCCTGACACCTCCTCCCTGCATCCCTCCCTCATTCCTAAGCCTCCCTCTGCTCCCCTGCAGCGTCCCTGTGACAGCCCTGCCCCATCCCACGGCCCTCCCACATCCCCGCAGTGCCCAGCTCCTGGCAGGGCCGCTCCCGGTTCCTGGGGCAGCTCTGGGGATGGAATGTGGGATGTGCCCGAGGGCCCTGTGACATCACCGGGGCTGTGTGGGGTCAGTGGAGCCCCGGCCCCGGCAGCCCCGTGTTGGGGGGGGTCTCTGCAGCCACCCGTGCCCTGCCCCAGCGGGGACCCACTCCCTGCAGGGAGCAGCACGTCCTGTGAGGTCCTGCTGGACACTGTCCGGAGGCTGCACTGACCACCCGCTGCCACCGAGCGCCCCTGCCCTGAGCCACAGGTGCCACCTCGCTGGGGGATTGGCATCGCTGAGCTGCCCTGGCTGAGCACAGGTAGGTGTCCCTTGGGCTGTTTAGCATCGTGGAGGTGGCACCAAACCTGCAGGTGACATCAAACCCTGCAGGTGACATCAAACCCTTCAGGTGACACCAAGCCCTGCAGGTGACACCAAACCCTTCAGGTGGCACCAAGCCATGGAGGTGACACCAAGCCATGGAGGTGACACCAAACCCTGCAGGTGGCACCAAACCCTTCAGGTGGCACCAAGCCATGGAGGTGACACCAAACCCTGCAGGTGGCACCAAGCCATGCCAGTGAATTCAGTGACTGGTGCTGACAAAATTTAGCATTTGCTGCTAAAAGAACCAGTTCACCAATGAAATTCCTGGCCGGGCATGGTGGAGATGTCCTGGCTGCCCCAGGATGAGGTTCCCAGCGGAGAAGGGCTGATGAGATGCAGTTAGATTAATTCACAGATTAGAGGAAGGACTGAGGGGGACGAGCAGCAAGGACGAGCCCTCGCCTGTGGAGCTGTAAATCCCAGCTGGGGCTGGGTGCCCTCACTGTGGGTGGTGGGGTGGGAGGTCTGGACCCTGCTCTGGACAAGCAGCTCAGGTCGCCCCCGTTCTCTCCATGAAAGGTGGGACAGGATGGAATTCTGAGCCCGGGAAGCGGTGCTGGGTTGGTGTTGAGAGCAGGAGGTGGCAGAGCTGTCTCAGCGTGACCCCCTGCAGGGTGGCCTTGCCGCACAAAGAGATTTCTGGCAGCTGCTTCCAAAGCAGACGGAGCATTTTTCCATTGGTGAGAGCCAAGTGGAACGGGAATTGCTGGGGAGAGGGATGAGGAGCAGCTGAACCTTATCTGTGCCACTCGGGCTGGTTTGCAGCGTTCGGGAGGGACTGACAAAGCGGCCGTGACCTGAGAGCAGCTCCCTGGCAGTGCCAGGCAGGGCTGGGGCAGGGTGGGATCGCCTCCGGTGGCAGCAGGGACTCAGCTGGGTGCCGTGGAGACGAACACAAGGACAGGGACGCTGAGGAGCATCCCCGGTGCCGCTGCAGGGGAAGGGGACAAGAAAGGCAGAGGGAGGCAAAGGGGGTGCAGGGAGGGGCTGCAGCAGGAGCTGGGACCAGATTCCTGAGCTTCTTCACCCTCTCGCTCTGCCCTTCCCCAGCCCAGTCGCTGCCCAGGGCAGAGGCTGAGCCCCCTTTTTGGGAGCAGCAGCTCCACAGCCAACACGGGTGGGCATCCAACCCTGGCACGAAGCTCATGGTGACACAGCACAGGGGCTGCAGCGGGAGCTGGGGGCAGATTCCTGAGCTCCTTCACCCGCTTCTTCTGCTTTTCCCCAGCCCCATCCCTGCCCAGGGCGGAGGCTGAGCCCTCTGGTCGGTGCTGAGCTGGCCCAGCCCTGCAGCCTTGAGCTCCAAGCCCAGCACAAAGCTCATCCTGGCACAGCACAGGGGATGCTCAGGAGCACCGTGGGATGTGGGGCCTCCCATTCCTTGGAAAGCAGCCCTGGACTAAAGCTCCTGGGCACCAACCACCCCCAGAGCACCCTTGAGCCCTTTCTCCCTGCAAGCTGCTGCTCCCTCCCCTCGCAGTTGTCTCGGTGCTCCTTTCTCGTTGTTTTTCAGCTTTAATTTTGGCTCTGGTTTTGGGGCTCGGCTGTGGGGGACCCCTGGCAGGGCTGGGGTTGGCCCCGCTGCCCAGGATGGCAAAGCTGGGTGGGGTTGGTGGTACCTGGCACGTCCTGGGCCGGCAGTGAGTGCTGGTGCTGTGCTGGGCACAGGGGGATGCTCTGCATCTGTTCCTGCAGAAAGGAACAACTCCTTGGGGAAACGGGGCCTCAAGAGGTGCTGGGAATGTTTCCTTGGCATTTTGGATCCCCACAAACAGGTCAGGCAGAGCTGCATCGAGGCTTTTCGGCGTCAGATCGGCTGCTTGTGCCGTTCTGTGAGAAATGTGCCCCATGCTCCCAGTTTGTCCCGGGCCTGGAGTGTTCCTGGAACTTCCCTGGGAAACTGCTGGAATTTCTGCCTTCCCTTTGGTCCGCGGGCTGCGCAGGCCGGCGGTGCCAGCTCTGCCCTGCAGGGTGTGCTGGGCCTCTCCTCTCCAAACCCCGGGCAGGAGCTGATGTGGCTCCTGGTGCGAGAGGCAGCTCTTCCCCTAGGGCCACGGTGGGAAAAGGGAAATTCAGAACATCCAGGAAAGAGGTCCAAAAACAAACCAGCACCTTCCTCTCCCAGAGTGTGCCAGCTTCTCGTCTCTGCTGTTGGCTTCACTCGTGGCTTTTTGGGAGTGAGAGGCTCCCTGGGGGAGAGGGGAACCAGGGGGAAGGAAACTGAGGCACAGCAGGGACAGTCAGCTGGAGATCCAGGGCTTTTCCCAGGGCTGCCAAGGCAGGAGCTCTGCTCTGATGGCACAAAGCTGTGTCAGGGCTTGGCATGGAGCTCAGGGAAAGGTTCTTCCCCCCGAGGGTGCTGGGCACTGCCCGGGCTCCCCAGGGAATGGTCCCGGCCCCGAGGCTGCCAGAGCTCCAGGAGCGTTTGGACAGCGCTGCCAGGGATGCCCAGGGTGGGGTTGTTGGGGTGTCTGGGCAGGGCCAGGGGCTGGATCAGTGATCCCTCTGGGTCTCTCCCAGCTCAGGATATTCCAGGATTTTGTGATTCTGGTGTCTGGGCTCAGCCCTGCTCTGCCAGAGCTGGGAATTCCTTCCCACTCCCAACGTCGCTGTCCCGGGGCGGCAGCCGCGCCCAGGACACGCGGGGTGGCAGGGACACCGCCGAGCTGTTTTGCAAGAGCTCTGAGAGCTTCGAACCGATGTTTGCTGACATAATTGGTGCTTCGAGCCCTTTGTTTGAGCGAGCAAACAGATCCTAATCCCCCCGCAGGAAGCTGAGCTGGGGGCGAACTGGTCGGACCTGCCCTGGAGGAGCTTGGCTTTGAAAGCAAAACCCGCTCTGGTTGCGTGGAAACACCGCCTGCAGCGGCAGGATTAATGACTAATCGTGGCCTCATTAATTCTGATCGAATGCTTTCACTTTCAGAGAGTTCATTTAATGATAGGATCAAATAACTGCAGAGAAACAGCCCCGAGTCTTGTGCTCGGCAGGAAATTGGGGCACGAAATGGGAGTTTTGGGGCAGTTCTGGCTGGGTGAGAGGGGCAGGGAAAGGTGCTGAGCTCTAAAAACAGATCCTGCGCTGTGGGATGGGAGCTGAGGAGCAAAAGCTCCGGGATTTCTGCGGAGCTTCTGATTTGGGATGATGAAAATGCTGAGACGGAGGAAACACAACTTCGTGGCAGTAAAACGTGGCATTTATTGAACCGAAATCAGCAGCAATCTCAAAAAAACCTCCACAGCCTGGCTGTGTCACGCTCGGATTTAACAATGTCTCTTTACGTCATCACCTCATAATTATAAATAGATGAAATATTGGAATTAATTTAAGGTATTTACATTCTGAAAGCTCAGTGGTGAAAAAGCTAAAATCTAGGTGGGATTTCTAAGTCTACAGCAGTCAGTCCCCAAAAATCTCTAAATTGCTATAATTTCAGAAAACTGACGTTAACACTGAAGGGCCTTGCAAACTGCACCTCCTGGTAGTTTTTATTTTCCTCTGGCCGTGTAATATTTACATAAAATTTATATTTCTATAAAAAAATATTAGAAAAATATTTCCCTCAGCACCCGCGCTGTTGGCAGTTTCCCGGAGCTCGGAAAGAACCCTGGCAACGGTGCAAAGATTCGCCTCAAGGCGACGGAAAACGCCGGAACAACTCATCAAAAAGAAATATTTTTCGGGTTTTCAGAGCTATTTTTCCTTCATCAGCGGACGAACGGGCGTGGGAAGGCCAAGCTGAGGTGTCAGTGAACCTTCCCTGTGCTCAGGTGGGGGAAGTAGAGCCCGTACAGGCCCTGCTGCACCTGGTACAGGTGGGACTTCCTCCTCAGGCAGGAGAGCACCTGGTGGGAAAAGAACAAAATGAGCGGGGAAAAACCGAAATCGATGGGAAAAGAATAGAGATTAATGGGGAAAAGAACAAAATTAATGGGGGGAAAGACCAAAATTAATGGGAAAATGACAGAAATGAATGGGAAAAAGAACAAAATGAGTGGGAAAAGAACAAATTCAATGGCAAAAAAATTGAATCCGTGCTCTGCCTGTCATTAGAAGCCCCCAAATCGTGTTGCCAGCCGGGAAGGGAGGGACTTTGGGAATAAATATTTGCCTAAAGCTGTGAGGCAGCTCTGCAGCAGAGGGGTTTCCTCTCCTAAATCCTGCTGGCTGTAATTTTGGCTCCTGAACCTCCCTGCTCTCTGTAGATTTAGCTCTTCTGCTCAGCTGGTGCAAAGCAAACTTTGCAACCAGTGCTTTTAAGGTGTTGTTCCCCACCAAAACAGTGCCAGAGGTGGGAAGAGGATCCCCTCTGCCTTTTCCAGGGATTTGCAGCCCTGCCAGGCTGCTGCAGTCTGTAGGGTAAGAGCACTGAGCACAAAATTCTCCATGTGGTTCCCACAGGCTGTTAAAAATGTTGTCTTTGGCACTGCCTCACCTGGAACCTGCTCATCCTGCAGGGATTTGGACAGGGAAGAGGTTTAGGAAATGCTGCAGGGGATTCCCTAATTCCAGCCCTGGATTCCCTAATTCCTGCTCGCCATCTCGGTGTTGGCCTCACCTTTGGGTTTGGGTTTTTCCTCTGCAAAAACTCAGTGCCAGCCACGATCCTGCTGCTTTTCTAGAAGGAAGATCCTGCTTCCTTTCCTAAAAATCTGCTCAGCTGACTCTGAATTCCCTTCCCCACCTCCCGCTCCCCCGTGCTTGGCACAGCTGGCAGGGACTGAAGGATTTGGGGTGGTTTTGGCCGTTACCGGGCGCTGCTGCCCCTGGGATCCCGGGGAATGTGTCTGGATGTCCCTCGTGTGGCTCTGCAGGAGGCGAGGGACAGGCGGGGCAGCACAGGGGACACTCACCAGGAAGCACAACAAGAGGAGGAGGATGAAGCCCAGCAGGGTGGAAAGGCAGATGAGGATGATGGCCCAGAACTGAAGCTCTGCAAAGGGGAAAATAAAAGGGCACGTCAGGTTTAGGGACTCTCCCACGTGAGAGGGAGAGCTCGCCCCGGCAAAGTTCAGACGTGCTGAGCACTCTGCAGGTCAGGGCAAATTGTAGAAATCTGGGAAAATTGGGTGAGAGTCCAGGGATCCATGACCTTAAATGGCACTGCAGGGAGCAGCAGAGCCCCCAGCTGATTCCAGGGATGTTCAGAGTGACAGAGTTCTGGGATGTTCAGAGTAACAAAATTCTGGGATGTTCAGAGTAACAAAGTTCTGGGATGTTCAGAGTGGCAAAGCTCTGTCCTGGACCTGCTTCTGGACTCTTTTGGGGACAGGGACGGGGCCCAGGGAGTCAGCAGAAGCTGTAGTTGTTTTACACCAGAGTGTTTGAGGTGCATGGAAAAGCAACAGTTCGGGGTATTTTTTTTTCTCTCTCCTGTTCGCTGTCAGTTCTGGGGTTGTAGCTGAGCTAAACCATACCTGGTCTGGTCTTTTTTTAGAAATACTGCAGTTATCAAAATTTATTGGTGCCAGAGTTTTCAAACAGCTTCCCAAATTGCACTGCTTTTGCCTGTCCCTCAATTCCATTTCCCTCAGGCTGGTGGCACCTGCTGTCTGCTACCAAGAGCCCTGGATTTTTGGGCTTTTCCATGGGTTTAGTCCCATTCCAAGATATCTGGTGCTAATTTATTACGGCTCAAGTATTTATTAGGGTTCAAGTATTTATCAGAGCTCAAGCATTCAGTGGCTGCCGGGTCAATCCTTCCCAAAAAAGCACCTACCAGATCTTTTGGACTCGGGTTCATCTGTCTTGAGTGGAGAGTAACCTGGAAATGAGGAGTGGGACAGATGAGGAATGGAACTCTGGAGCTGACTAAAACAAAAATAAGAAGAATTCTCCAAATTCTCTCACCTTCCACCGCCAGACTCTGCTCCTCCAGCTCGTAGCTGGGGCCCAGCCTGGTGAAGCCCTGGGTCAGGAGCTTCAGCTCCTCAAACACCTCCTGCTCTTGTAAAGTCCCTGCGAGGGGATCCAGGGTGAACTTGCAGATTGAGGCAACCTCCGTGTGTGCTTTGCCACGGACTGGCCTGGAGGGTGACAGGCAGAGAGGAGAGAGAATGGAGCGGAGCTGAGTAGAGCAGGGAGAGGGGTTTGGAGTCTCGGGTTCGCAGACGTCCCGGCCGCGTGTTATTGGGATGGGATCCCTTTTAGCAGCTCGGTCTGGGTGAGACAGGAGCTCCCTCAGCCTTGTGAAATCCATCCACTGATTCAATCCCCCCAGCAAGGCACTTTTAAGAGGTAAATCAGCTCTGTTTCTAAGAGGAAAACCAACTCTACTTCTGAGAGTTACATCAGCTCTGTGTCTAAAAGTTAAATCAGCTCTGCTGCTGTTCCTCCAAAGAGGAGCTGCAGGAGCCTCCCACGGGCAGATTTTGTCCTCAGGCCGGTCAGTCCTGCTGACGGTTTTGCTGCTGTGTGTCGGTGGAATCCGAGCTTATTTGAACACGTTGAATGAGAGAATGAACGTGTTTGCTTTACCCTGGGATTGTTCATGCGTGAAAAGAGCTCTGCCAGCACCGAAACAAAACCAGCTCTGTTTGGACAGAAACCTTTTGTGGTAAAGGCAAAACTGACTGAGGGTGAATGAAGTGACTCCCGTGTGTCACTGGGGGCACAGAGGGAGGTGTGGACACCCTGAATGTCTTCCCGAGCTGCTCTTTTGGGACTTGAAAAAAAGCACTGGACGTACCCAAAGCTCTCCACAGTGCAGCCAACAAATTGGTCCTTCAGGTGGCTGCTCCTGAATACCTGGAGCTGATGGGGAGAAAAAAAACAGTTGAGGAAAGCTGAGTTGATTTAACACATCCTTTGGACAGGGAGCTGCAACTGTTGCTGTTGATTTCACCTCTCTCTCAATCTTCTCTTTGTTCTCTCGGTACATCCGGGAGCCGGAGTCCTGCAGTTCTGGCGAGTAGGGAAGGTTGGAGATGCGGAAATTTAATCCGAAGTTTTCTTGGCCAGACTCGAGGGGTGTCTTGTGAGTTGCTGCCTCAGCTGAGAGTTCCAAGGCTGGAAATGGAGAGGAAAATTAAATTCTAGCAGAGAGAAACCCAGCAGCACTGATATGTTTCAGCTTGAAATCATAGATTGGCAGAACTTGAGTTGCACTGGGGTCTGACAGGAAATTCCCAATGTACCAGGCCATTCATTCCTTTGGGATGCTGCACATTGGGAAAAGAAGCTGAAAGTCTGTTTAGGTCTAGGTGGTCGAAGTTGTGGCGAGCAGTTCCCACTTCATTTTCTGATTGTTTGATATTGAATAACACCTGATTTTGAATAACAATTTAATTTTGAATAACACCTTAATATTGAATAACCCCTTAAGCCACCGAGGACTAAAGGACTGAATGTCTGAATGGCCCAACTCAGAGTCCACTGATTCAACTTAGTAACAGATTTATTTCTGCTCTGACAGAGCAGAACTTGGGAAGTTCTGAGTGTGCCATGGCAAAGTGAGTTCCCTGGGCAGGGATTTGATCCACGTACTGTCCACTGAGAATTCCTGCAGTCGGTAGCTGCTCCCCAGCCACAGCCCAGTGGTGTTGGAGGTCCTGTCCTGGAAAGTCCTTTCAACCACGGCCCTGTTGATGGTGGGGTCAGGCTGGAAGAAGCACTGGCAGTCAACCACTATGGACCCAGGCCTGTGGGCAGAGGGACAGAGGTTTGGAGAGAAACAGGGTGGGCAGGAAGCTCCGTGTGGGAAGGAGTTCCTGAAAGGTTCCTGCTGTTCTGAGGGTTAAAAAGTAACGCGGTGGAATAAGGGTGTGGAATGGGCTGGTTGGGGCTTTTCCTTTGGATAAGGACAGGAATTAAAATTCCACCTCTTCTCTGGACAAATTCAGGTTGTATTGCATGAATGCAAGGAAAGAGCAGCACTTTTAGGTTTTTTAAAGCTTTTGCCGTGTGGGAGGGTCCCTTGTCCAAGCCTCATTCCATCCTGAGCAGGACACTGCAGCTCACTTGTAAAATCTAGTGGAGTTCAAGTTGAGAGGAGTGCAGGGGTCACAGGATCACCAGATCCTGGTAAAAGGATGGAATCAGTAATTCCTGGGATACTCAGAGACCTGAGAGTGCCTTACAGAAACCCTGACTGAGAAACCCTAGTCCAAAAAAAAATTCAAACTGACAAATTCTGGGAAGCCTGGAAATGCCTCCTTAGGGCATCAGTTTCCAACAGGAGAATGGTGGGGGGGAGGAATTCCACAGGGGCCAAAGGCACTTGGCCGTGGGAAATGGTGCCAGGGTGTGGCAGTCTTTAAAAAAATCAGATTTTATCCCAAACCTCAGCCCAGTGATGTTGCAGGTCAGGAACTGGTCCCGCAGGTCGCTCTGACGGTACAAGTGATTCATCTGAAATTAAAATATCACAATTAATATTAATGAGTTTGGGCACTGTGGGGGATGCTTTAGGCCAGCAGGAGGGACTCGAGCTCTGGAGAAACACCGGGGTTATTTTTTGCTGGTTGGATTTCATGGCAGTTGGGTTTTACTTTGGAAGAGGCACCTGCTGGTGGCAGGGTCTGACTTCCAGCCCGGCAAACATTCCTGCCTTATCCGAGCAGGATGCTGGTGTGGGAGAGCAGTGCCCTGAGTGAGAGCCCAACCTCCCAGGCCCACAGCTCAAAGAGAGCAAAACCCACCCAGTCAGGGCCTTGTCAGGTTGACAAGTTGGATTGGTGCTGAAGAGAAAGCGTTGGATTCTAGGAATGAATGATGGATGTGCTGACCAGGGATTTGCCAGCAGGGATTGGCCTTGGATGCACTTCTGGAGGTGGGAGTGAAATGCTGAGGGTGTGTTCATTTAGCAGATCAGCTCTGGCATTTTGCAGTCCATGTCTCTGGCTGGAGAGAATTTCTTAAGACCATGTGGAATCGTGGAATGGTTTAAGTTGGAAAGGGCCTTAAAGATCCTCCAGTCCCAGTCCCCTGCCACAGGCAGGGATGACACCCACCAGGCACAACTTAACAAAACCAAAAGTAAATCACAGGCCAATCTCATCTTTCAGATTCCTGACATTTTTGTTCCCAAATGTTGATTTTTTAATTATTTTTTTAAATTTAGACATGAATCTTTGGTAGTTGCTTCAAAACCTGACCAGCCAGACATATTCTCAAATACCTCCTTACCTTGTTGGTGATGCTTTCCACTGCTGCTCTGTATTCTGGAGACTGGGGCTCCGGGTTGGTGAGGTTTTCATTGACTATTCTAAAGCTCAGCCTGTAGCCTAATTTGGCTGCCACTTCAGTTAAGACAGGTTTTCTGGTGGCAGCTGTGTCTGTGAGGGGGAAACCTAAATAAAAAGGGTAGAGTGAATTTATTCTTAGATCTGTCCATATCATAAAAGCAATATAAGTACATCCCTGCTTAGATCGTACAATGTCACACTGAAATTCTCCAGGAATTTGTGTGATTTAAGGGATGGAAATGCTGCCAGCATGGCAAAATCCTGCTGGATTGGTTTGGTCGTTGTGTCAAACCTTAGAGGAAACCAACAAACCAAAGGGTTCCTCAGTGCTCAGGCCCCAGTGATGAGGAGCGATCTCCAGGAGATCCCAAAATCCTGTTATCCCCATGGATGCTCACCATCGACATGCAGGCTGTTCCTGTCCAGGCTGTAGTGGCCCAGTTTGGTGACATTGTTGGTCATGGTGCTCAGCTCCTGGTAGAGCTTTGCTCTGTCGAACCTGGCCAGGCTGGCATTGTCCTTGTAGCTGCACACAGCGTCCACTTTTGTGTCATCCCTGCTCTTTCCAGACCTAGGGAAAATGTCAGACACGTTCTTTGGGACACTGCTCTGCTGGAGGAACTCCCTGCGGGGTTTTTAGGACAGACACCAAACCCTCAGTGCCGATGGGCTCCTGCATCCTTCACCAGGCTCTCCAGAACTTAGAGGTGATGATATTTAGATACCAAAATTATTTTGCCAGCAAAAACAAAATTCTGGCTGGACAGGGAGGTGTCACTGGTTCTGTTTTCTGGGCTCAGGACAACCATGAATTGAAGGTGTGTGAGAGTGGATAAAGAAATGGTTCATTGCAGTTTCAGGAGTATTTTAAGTGTTTTATATTTAGGTATTTTGGTATCTCAGACACTTTTAGTTTAGTATTCTTTCAGATACTTTCAGTGTCTGCAGGGAGGGCTCAGAGTAAGGACCAGGGTCTGCTCCCTGGTGATGAGGAATAGGACAAGAGGAATGGGCAGGAATTGATGCCCAGGAAGTTCATGAGCGTGAGGAAGAACTTCTTCCCTGTGCAGTGACCAAACACTGGAACAGATTGTCCTGAAAAGTTGTGGAATCTCCTCACTGGAGATGTTCCAGAGCCATCTGGACACAATCCATGTGCTCAGGGATGATCCTGCTGAAGCAGGGAGGTGGGACCAGGTGACCCACTGAGGTCCCTTCCAACCTGACCCACCCTGGGGTTCTGGAATTCCGAGTCTTACCTGAATCTCATGGCTTTGCATCCTGTGTAGGCAGAGCTGATGCTGCTCCTTTTGAAAAGGGGGTCAAGCTGTCAAAAAAAAAAGGACAATTGAGAGCTGGGAATCACGTCCCGAGTTTAAAGCAGGTGGATTTAGGTCACCACCATGACCCAAAAGGGGTGCAAGCAGAGCCAGACTCACATAGTGGTTCATAACTTTCACAGTGGATTTGAATTTGCGGGAATTTGGGGCATCCAGATCCGCAGTGTAGCGGAGGTTGGTCAAGGTGAAGTTAAGTGTGAAATTCCTGGATGTTGGTCTTGGTGCAGCTGTGGTGCTCCGAGCTGTAATCAAAGGGGAGAAGGATTAGGAATTTCCTACAAAAAAGCTGTTTTCACTTTCAAAACCTTCCTAATCCCAGCACACCTCAAAGCTACTCTGAATAATCTCTTCGCCTCTGAATTTCTGGGGGGAGCGCTTCTTTGAGAGCTTCCCCTGGAATTAGTGTGGCAACATGAACTTGGCAAAATGAATTTGGCAAAATACTTACGGGATCTCTCAAGGGGTTCATTGTAGCCTGGAAAGGAAATGCAAGAGAAAGAGTTATGTCAGAGATCCATCCACTTGGGAGAGTGGAAGTGGAGAGGGGGTGATTAAAAGGATGACTTGGGAATGAATCATCAGAACCAAGCCCCAAGGGTGTGAATGCATTAAACAAACAAAGCTTAGGCAGATCAAGGTGCTTTGGAAGAGCAGGGCTACAATGAGAAAATGTGTGTGCCAACTTTCAGTTAAACATTTTCTGATTTCTGTGGGGCAGAAATCAGGTGAAACATTTGCAGGCAAGTGAGTGACTGAGGTCAAGACTAAAATTAATTCACTCTTCAATGTAAAATAGAAATTAAAACCTTCAAGGATTTTAAATCTTACACTTCATCTTACACAGATAAATTATGCAGAAAACTCCAGACCTTCTCCTCAAGGTCACGTTTTTAACACTGAGGTGATCCCTGAGAGCCAACGTGGTCCCAAACTGCTCCAGTGCCCGGAGGAACGGGAAAATCAAACACTCACCATTGACATAGAGGCTCTTGTTGTCCAGGCTGTAGATTCCCAACTTGGTGATGCCATTTGTCATTCTCCTCAGCTCTTGGTAAACTTCAGATGGGATAAACTTGGGCACCTGGGAGCCCTTTCCATAGCTGCAGATGGTGTCCACTCCTGTGCTATCCCTGTTCTTCCCAGGCCTGAGGAATTGAATATCATGGAGCTTCTGTTAGTTATTAAAAACACCTGTTGGGGTTTTTTTTTTTTCTGGTGTGATTAAAAAAACCCTCCAAATAAATCTGCCCACAGTTCTCAGATGAGCTGCAGAAATCACCGAGATATGGCCTTGCAAAGGAAAAGGCCTTGTAAGATAAAAGACCATACAAAAGGGCGTAGAAGCTTTATTACAATGAAAACAACTACTTGAAAAAGGAGAACAATTATTGAACTGTCAGTCAAATGTAAGGAAATCCATCTGCTGCAGTTCCAAGTGAATCTCTCAGGTTATTGCTCACCTGAATCCCGTCACTTTGCAGCCAGAGAAATGGGGGCCAATGCTGCTCTTCTGAAGCAGGGGGTCAATCTGGCAAGGAAAAGTCTTTGTGACTATGGGAACCCCAAAATCCTGGGGGATCTCAGTGAAAAACAACGGGACTTTGGCTTACGTAGTGTTTCATTATTTTCTCAGTGGACCGGAGTTTACGGGAATTTGGTGTCTGCAGGTCTGTGGTGAACATGAGGTTGGTTATGGTGAAGTTCAGGGTGAAGTGCTCCATGATTGCTCCTGGGCTTTGTGTGGTGGCTGATTTTACTGCTGCAAGAGAGAACAAAAATTACAGGGATAAAATAAGAACAGGATCTTCATAAAACACTGCTGGTTTTGGGTTTCTTAGAGAAAAATCCCATGTGAACATGATCCCACCCTTCAATGTTACAAACATTGCCAAATCAGCAGGAGACAAAATCAATTTATGCCTTTCAGTAGCTTTAACCTGTATCTGGGTTTAAATATACTTACAGGATGCACTATGAGGCTCATTGTAACCTGAAAAACAAATGGAAAATTATTAGGAAAATCTTCCAAGAAAGTCTCAGCAGGACTAAATACAGGGGGTTTTATTACAAGATTGTGGTTACTGAATTCAGGACTTTTAACTTGGTGACTGACAGGGTTTTGCCCTCTAATTTTTGTTCTCTCATTTGAGAGGTGAATTAAATCTTCTTCATTCTCATTTTAAATTAGTCTGTGTCAACACTGAAGGTTGGACTTGATCTCAGAGGTCTTCTCCAACCGTAGTGGGTCCATGATTCCAACAGAGAATCCCAGAATGGTTTGAGATGGAAAGGACCTTAAAGACCATCCAGTTCCAACCCCTCTGCCCTGGACAGGGACAGCTTTCACTAGACCAGGATGGCCCAACATGGCCTTCAATCCCACATGGCCTTAAACACTTCCAGGGATGGGGAATCCACAATTTCATTAGCAATGGTGCCTTGAGGAGGTCTCGTTACCGTTGACGTAGAGGCTCTGGCTGTTGAGGCTGTAGTGTCCCAGCTTGGTGATGCCATTGGTCATTTTGCTCAGCTCACGGTAAACGGTTGTTCTGTTGAATTTGGGATCTGAAGGCTCATTCCTACAGCTGCACATGGCATCTACTCCTGTGTCATCCCTGTTCTTTGTGGACCTAGGAAACAGGCATTGGTTTAGTCATTATTGAGAAATCCATCTTAACTTCTAGTATACAGTCGAAGGCAGGGGTTGGAAAAACCCCTCAGACATTGCTACCACGTAAGAAAATACTCAGAGATAAGTTAAATGCTGAGAAATGGGAATTTTAAGAAGCAGGGAATGCGGACTGTTCCCAGACATGGCTCTTACCTGAATGCCATTACTTTGCAGCCGATGTAAGCTGGGCCAATGCTGCTCCTTTGGAGTAAAGGATCAACCTGGAAATGGAATAGCAACGTGGGAGTAAGCAAAATGTCCCGGTGAAGGTAAGAGATGAGAGATACTGACAGAACTGTGCCCCAGCAGGGCATTGTTTTGCCAGACTTACGTAGTGGTACATGACTTTTTCTGTTGACTTGAATCTCCTGGAACTGGGTTTCTCCAGATCTGCAGTGAACTGGAGATTGGTTATTGTGAAGTTCAGAGTGAAGTTCTTTACTGCTGGTGCCAGAGGATGGGTGCTTTGATCAGCAGCTGTAACGAGAAAGGAAAGTTATTGCTTGAAAATACCGTTCTATGTTCAACATCCCAAGAGGAAACACGCTAAGTAAAATTCCCAGATATTCTAGGTGGCTTCAAGGCTATATAAGCTGTTGTTCCCTAAAAGGCTCACAAATGCTCTCAACACTATTTTATAGACCAGCAGTGCTCTTGTTTCATTAATCCAACTTGCTGTTTTGGCTGCTGCTAATTAGCAAAACCTTCCTGTTCCTCAGTTTCTCTTTAAAGGTACTTACATAGTTCAGGATGCACTTCATTATGACCTGTGGGGGGAAGAAAAGGGACAGGATTTGAGGAAGTGCCTTACAGCTGGGAAGGTTTGGCGCACACTGGAATACCGAACACGTCTGAGAGCTCCTGTGTAAACATTTCCTACAAAATACTGATTTGGTGACTGTCCAGGCATAAATGCACATTCATCCTGCTGGATGTTGTTGGCAAGGTGCTGCTTTTCTTAGCAGTGCACAGAATTCCCCCTTTCCTAGGGATGTTTAGAAGGAACTTACCGATTCCCTAAATCCAGTTTGGAGTCACAGAATAGTTTGGGGTGGAAGGGAACTTAAAGATCATCAAGTTCCAACTACCCTGCCATGGCCAAGGAACCATTTAACTTCTACATGGAAAATTTATGTATGATTTTGTCAAGTGGTGATAAGTTCTAGTGTTGTTCCTTGACCTTGAGAGGTCAATCCCTATATTTTCTAAAAAGTTCATAGGTAGAATACTTGAAATTAGTGTAGCAGAGAAAGTATACTTGAAAAAGGTTAATTTTACTACATTAAAAAAAATACATAGAAGGAGGTAAAATTATAAACATATGCAGGAGGTCCTGTAAACCCAACAAAAAGAATGAGAGATACAGATGAGTGAAAGAACAAAAAAATACTAGAAAAAAGGGATTTACTTAGTGAATGAACATTACAAGATATGAAATCACTTAAGTATAGAAAATGAAGGATAGGAAAATTAGACAAATAAAAAAAAATACTCACCGTTGACGTAGAGGCTGTCCTTGTCCAGGCTGTAGGGGCCCAGCTGGGTGATGCCTCTGGTCTTGTTGCTCACTTCGTGGTACAGCCCCACCCTGTCCAAAGGCGCGGCCGAGGGCTCCTTGCTGTAGGTGCACACGGCGTCCACGCGGGTCTCGTCCCTCTCACTGCCTGGCCTGCAAAACACAGTGACCGCCATGATTACCCTTCTCTGCACATGGCCTCCCCTCAGGGCTTGAGCTGCGGCTGCCGTAGCCATCACTGCATGGGAAAGCAAGCTCCGCTTTCCCAAAATGTGTGTGGTTCTTATCTGGCCACTGCTGTCCACCTTCACTTACACCATGGGCCTGTTCAGGGGGAAGAGGTCCTGAAATGACTTTAGTATCATTGAGGGGTCGGGCCATCACCCTCCCAAGATGAGGGTGCAGGAAGTGAGGGGGATGCCTAAGAGAGTAGTTTGAGGGAGAACTCTGTGGGGCAGAAGGCCATTGAAGAGAAGGACTTCTTCATAAAAGAGGAGAACACGTAAGTTACTGGTCCCCTTATGTAAGTGAAGCTATTGTGAAGAGAGGCTGGGTACAAGTCATACCTGAAGTCTGTTGTGTC
>VXAZ01001216.1:614-42394 GCA_013399875.1 Gymnorhina tibicen
ACTGTGACTTTTCGATCGTGGCATCGCGTTTCCGATATTTCGGCCATTCAATAAATTTATGTTATTTTATATTATCGAATTTGTCCATCTTATTTATTTCAGAGCCCATCTGATTCTAGCAAGCCAGGTGCCATAAAAGTTGCCCCATGATCAAAAAACCCAAAATTCCGCTGATGGCACCAGCCCTTAAGCCGTTCATTGATAACATGGGTTCTCCTGTTGCTTTCATCACTCATCTCTGCTACTAAAGGAACCAAGCAGAGTACCACCTGCTCTCCTGCCCCATCAACCAACTGAACCAGACCCTTTTTAATTACCCTGGTGCCCTTCTTATCAACCTCACCACTGCCAGCCTGGACAACCAGCAGTGGGTAAAGGTATCCTGTTGCTTTGCTTGCATCCAATAAAGACACGCCAGTGAGGACAACTCTTCTGAGCATCTATTCAGATCTAGCTAAACAGACAAATATGTACTAAATAATGACTTCTAAGAAATCAATAGTTTCAGGTTGCCAAGTGATCTCAGAAATGGACACCTACATACCACCCAATTCAGCATGGTCAGAGATGTGTCAAACAATGTTTGTCAGCAAAAACTTCAAACCAAATTTAAAGCCAAAGCACTGAACAAACTATTCTGTCTTATTCCTGATGAAATCAACAGGTAGTCTCACCTATATCATTCCACGCTGGAGCAAAGATGTATAGCAGCAATCAATAATTATAGCCACTGCTAAAATGAGCCACATGGGTAAGAAGCAAATTAATCTATAATGGAGTCCACACAGATGCATGTAAGGACATCAATTCTACTGAAATTCACTCCAGTCCTACAGAACAGCTCTTGGCCTGCTGCATGTAAAGGGAGTTTGCAAAGCCAGCTAACCCTTAACCTTTCCTGGTACATAACTTTTCAAGTAAGGAATTCTTCAACGGATGGAGGTTTTCAGGAATATGGGCCAGTTTTGAAATGGAAGTCCTTTTAAGCAGAAATACACTTAGAGCAGTAACTGTTCAACTGGATGGCCTATCAACAGTGCCAATGAAAAACTCCAAGGCAAGATGTTAGTATGGAACGCAATTGTTTCTGTATCTGCTGGAGATGGGATTAAATGCTGTTTGGAATTGTCTTAGTTTCGGCCAAGGATGAGAGGGGGGCAGAGCCTGGAGCCACATGGGTCTAGGCTGTTACTCTATTACTCCCACTTCATCACTGGAGAGCGGAAGTAAGGGATTCTCACTTCTGGGAAGAAGGGGGCATGGCTTTGGGTAGAGGAAAAGGGGAATGCGCAGGGAAACCGCCACCACTTTTGTTCCTTTCTTCCAGGAGAGCAAGCGGGGAGTGGAATGGTGGGGTGACTCCAGTCCTACCAGATGGGTTTGTCCATCACTGTTTTCATTGTCTCCGGCTTGGGAAAGGAATATGGGTGAGGATAATTTGTCCATCATTGTTTCTTTTTTCTTTGCCCGGGGCTTGGGGAAAAGACATGGGTGCTGTCACTCCTTTTTAATTGTCTTGAGAGGTGCAGTGGTGTGGTCTTCGGTCCTGTTGAGTTTCTCAGAGAGCATTTTTGCACGTAATCACCTTCTTTTATAAAGTGTTGTTACTGGTATTGTAGCTGTCACTGTTCATTTCCTTATCTCATTGCTTTTTTCCAGTAGATTGTTCTTATCTCAACTCAGCCTTTGTCTCCCTCTCACCAGAGGGGGTGGAGGAAAAGGGAGCTGAATGGGACCTAATGTTTCCAGCTGAGTTCAAACCACAACAACAGTTCAAATGTTTACTGGGTTAGTAAGTGCACCCAAATCCAGCCTGCCATATCCTCCTGCCTACAGAGGCTGTTAATGCCATTCAGTTCCGTGGATGGAATTCCAATACCTTTTTGTTCTCCTTTAATTTTTAAGACAATATTTTAAACTCTTCTTCCCTTCTACATTATTTTTAACTTTAGACTACCAGAGGTAAACTGCAGTCTAGTGTACTGTTAATGAAACAGATAAAATACCTACAAGTACTTACTGGTACCACTAATGGGAAAAAAATTCGGAGTAAAGGAAGAATTTAATCAAAGACATTAGAAAGACTATATTACATAAAGTGACACTAGCACCTCCTTTTCCTCACCTCCCAACAGTTTCTGATTCAAGATCTTACTTCCATAGTCTAAACACAAAGCACTTCCCAGCCTAGAGTTAATAACACTCCACACTGCCGTTCCACATGAATCTTTTATGCCTCTGAAAAGCGTGGACATACTCAATTCCTCCCTGTAAAGCATTCAGGAAAACATTTAAAAGCACAGTTATGAGAAACAAACCACCTCAGGAAGAAAAATTTCTATATTTTTATGACGGAAAAAGAAATAATTCTTAAATGGAGGTTCAAAATAGTCAAACTGATGGATAGTACAGCCCAAGCAGAGATGCATTGGTTGTACAATTGGACACGATGCAAAATGCCAGTGAGACAGTTTCATAATAAATATTATTTAGCAACATATGAATATGACTGCACAGTACAATTTAAAATGCAACTCACTTCTGACTTCAAATCACTGCTTACCCACCAAAACTGCACCAAGTAATTTCTGAACAACCACAAATCATCTCTAAAAACACGCTCTTACCTTCCTCAGTTTCTACTGGTTGCTGGGATAGAATTTTAAGAAGAACTGGATTTTTCCATACCCCTTCCCTTGTGATATCCACCAATATTTGGAGGTTGTTATTCCCAAATTCCAGTAAAGCATCATGTGAATCCTATAAAATGTAAAAAAAAGTCATTAAAAGTCTTAGCTAAAAATTAAGCCAATGTAATTTTACATTATCTATCCTAATATTTCACTATATTCTAATACTTTCACACTATTCCTCCCAGCCATTAGTGCTTTGACAAGTTTTCATTAGGATTTTAATAGTTCCATGTCCTTTCACTTCTCTAATCCTACAGCAAAACTTTCCAATTTCAGATTACTGAGTTGACTGAAATGGCTTAAATCAAAAAGCCTATTCTGTAGTTTTAACTCTTCTGCAATTTTTATGTTTCTCCATGTACATGTGTATATATATACACATACATAAAAGGAGACAGGAATTGTATAAAAGACACAGGATGATTTTGTATCAAAGCATATAATGCTACTGAAGAACTCGGAAGACTAAATAGTTTTCAAAATGAGTAACAAAATGGTAAGAGTCTAAAATTGTACATTTACTGTTAACACTAAAGATGAGCTGGTCAATTCACTTTGAGAGTCATGAAAGCCATCAGTCACTAGTTGAAGAATGCCATGGGAGATTTCCTCATTAAGATGAAAACATCCTTCTACTGGATATGAAGATGCAATTTTCTTATAAACTAATCTATGTCCAGTGAGTTTACTCTAAAATCCAGGGGGTTTCTGATTCTAACAGATTTGATGCTGTGAAGCCTGACCCAGAGACTCTCCACAATCTATACATAGCACATTGCTCAGAGTGATCAGGGCCCTATCACTTTGAATTCTGGAAATCTGAGGAGTAAAGGAGGAATTAAAAAAAGACATGGGAAGAATCTAGAGTCTAACACAGAAAAGAAAGCAACTTGAAACAAATTTCAAGCATTTCATGTCCCTAGTAGAAAAACAGATGTAGGGTGACTTGAACTCAAAGAACTAAAATACCAGAATTTCCTAACGCTGACGAAGTCAACTAACTGAAAGCAATCTGTGGCTACACCTTCAGTAAAAACGCTTCTCACAGCAGATCTTAAGTTCAATAGGTGGCAATGACCCCTAGTTCTGTTGAGCTGTGTTTCAAGCTGTTCATATATTTAACACAATCTTTAACCTCAGGCTTGCTTTTGATAGCCTCTGTTGTATCCTTTAGACATAGTGGAATCAATTTTATGTTCTGAATTATCAAAATTAAATGGAGCTAGTGCTATGACCACTAAAAATATGAGAGCAACCAAAGAACTTTGTATCATGGGCTATCAAAAGACACCAATGAACTGCTTTCCACAGTGCAACACACAAGACATGTTTAAGTCCATGAATTACCTTCTACAACCAAGGGAATCTGCTATGAAAACGACCAAGATTTTTCCATTAACCATTTGCAGTAAAGGGCATCTTTGCATTTAATGATTAGATGTCTTTTAATAAATCAGATATTGATGTTCAATATTCAATATCAGATGTAATTTCAGACCATCTTCACTATTTTGATACAACAGTCTATTTCCTTTCTAATACTGCTGCAAACTGTACTGCACAAATCTCTACACAAGAAAACTTGAATTTTAACTCTTGGGCAAAGTATTTCCCCACTAAGGAATGAGGCTTTATTCACAGTAAAAGACGCATGACAGGAAAACTACCTTCTTACAGTGAAGGGTTCACTTACATTGATTCACAACTCTCTCAAGTTTCTTGAAGGACTCCTCCTGATTACCTACGAAACCATCCTATCAGATATGGTACTTAGTAAATCCCAAATTAAAGTGAAGCACAGTCAACACAGGGTTCTTCTCTCCTCACTCCCTGATCGTCTGCTCCAAGCACCCCACAGCGTATTTGTGCACTGTATGTAATAAACTCAAGTATTAGAGTATCACTGAAGTCCATGTCCAGAAGCAAGTTTATACAGATCCATTTGTTCTCTGGACAGTCTGTCAGTCTCTACAATAGAAAATTATGTATACAAACCTCTTTAGAGAGCCCATGCATAACTTTGGGGCATTCTTTCACTAAGCTGAGAATACAGTCAAGGTTAGAAGAAAATCATTCCCAGCAAATACCAAGTGAAGATTCCAACAATCCAAACAGGACCACAAAAAGATGTAGACACTCCTACAAAGCTCATTATAGCAGACAACTTACTGTTTGCTCATCTAGCACACAATGAATTGTGAAATTTTAGAGGGACAGCAAGAACACTAGGTGGTGTTCTGCAGCACAAGGTGTTAAGTACCTGCAGGAGATCTCAGAAGCAGCATAGGGAAGTCAAGAAAAAGTAGAGCATATTTTCTATGTTTCTGTGTAACCTGGTAAGGTAGCACCCAAAAGTACCCCTGATGCTAGAAATGGGTATTACTGTACTCCATAGCTAGGCTAATCTTCCTATGCTAGTCATGACGTTAAAGTAACATAATGTCCTGACTCACCTTTAAATAAACAGGATTTCCAGCTATAACCAGCCTTTAAAGTAATAGGCCAGAGGAGAAAGGAAACAAAGCAAGCTATCAGTTGTCATTGTTGAAGTCTTATCTACACATTCACAATCTTCAGCTGCTAATTAGCCTCCACGTCTCATAAGGTTTGGAGGTTGACAGAGACTTGGATGTGGGATATTGCAGAGAAGCTGTCAAGGCTTGCTCTCAGACTATCATCACTTGCTGCTCGCACACCTGGACACAAATCACACCACACTCCAAGGAAATACAAGGCTCTAGGGGCCAAGCTGACAGACACGTGGGTCTCTCTGGTTTTCTTCACTTGGCCGACAAAAGGAAGGACCAAGAAAAGCCTGAGAACAGCTAAACAGGGCATCGAGTAACAGAAGACACTGGAGAGGCTGAGGTACTCCGTAACTTTGCCTCAAGTTTTCCTGTCAAAGTATGCACTCTGGCCTTCCTGGTCCCTGTCAACAGTGGCAGAGCTGGAAGTGGGGAAGAGGCATGAATCAGCATGCCAGAGAGGATCTTAATCACATTAGCATCCATGGTATCAAACAGAAGCCAAGGGTGTTGATGGAGATTAGGGACATCACTGCAAGTCCTGTACTAGGCTCTGTAATGTCATAGTCACTGGGGAAAGGTTTCTAGTGACTTGAAGAAATCACCAAGAGTAAGAAACCCTGGGGAACTACAGACCAGTCAGCATAGCCTGTCCCCACAAAGAACATGGGACAAATTCTCCTGGAAACTACATCCAGTAATCTGACTACCTACTGTGATAACAACCCACAGATTACATCAGCCATACTTGGCAAGGCTTCTGACAATCTCCCATAGTATCTTTAAAACCAAATTGTTAAAATAAGGAAAAGTGGACAAAATAGAGGTGAAAAAACCAGCTCAATAGCCAGACTTAAAAGGCTTGTTGCAAACTGTACAAAACCCAACTGGCAGCTGTCTCCCAGCAGCACTTCTCAGGGTCAACAGTGAGCTGAATCACATTTATTGTCTGAATAATGGGACAAAGCACACTCATTCTCTGCCAGCCCACAGGTTATATGGAACCTGGAGAGCAGCTGACACTGTTGGGCAGGCAGCCATTAGGACATTCAACAGGCTGCAGAACATCACTGACAGGGACTCAGTGAAGCTCAACACAGGCAAATGAAAGTGCTGCATATGGTACAACCCCAAGTATCAGAACAGGTTGGTGACCAGCTGGCTAAGTTCCAGTTTGGCACCAAAGATCTCTAGGGTCTGTAATTTAAGTGTAGGTCAGTAGTGAGCTCTTATTGCAAACAAGGCTAGCTATGCTGAACAGTCTCAAACAGAGCATAACCAAGAGATTCCTAAGTGTTTATTCCCATGTGGCACTTCTGAAATTCCACTGCAGTACAACACCAAGTTTGCAACTGTCCTGTACAATTCAGTTGTCATTTTGATGCACGTCCAGCAAAGACCACCACTTTTAGAAGAGGGGGTGAAAAGGAAAATCTTAGAGCTGTATTTATCTTCACTATATTGCCAGAAGGTAGTTGGAGCTGTCTAGCGAGGGAATCACGTGAAAGAAAATTCTGTAAGTGTGTGTGCAGGAAGTGTTTCCATATGTAAACAATCTCATTTTGAAAGAACTAGTGACATTTTGTGCATTTTCCATTTCTTAAAGACAACATTTGGTGGGGCAGGACCCTAAGCAACCTGATTTAAGGAAGCCCTCTTACTTTGAGTGAAGAGGTGGATCAGGTAACTGAGCTTTCTTCCAGTGACCTCATGACTCTGCCACAACAGCAACCTTCAGAGAGCTGCAGATTCAACACACTGAAATTTCACTATGTATGAAAGCACACTTTGAAATGGAAGTCAGTGCTTCTGTCCTACATGAGTATTTTTCCAACTGCAAGAAAAAAACCAAACCAATCAGAAGTGAGCAAAAAAGCATACATTAGGAGTTCTTTCCAAATGAAGAGCTGTAGTGCAGACCTTCTAAGGACCATAAAATTAGAAGTCTCATAGCTGAATGCAAAAATCAAGCAGTGTTGATAACTTTTAACAACCTCATCTTCCTTAGCAGTACTGAAGATTTTCTGTAGATATTGCCCCAAAGGTAATTTTATTTTTAGATAACTGTTGTAACTGTGTTCCAACTGTTAGCTTATAGCAACCTGCTAACTGAAATCACTAAAGACCACGCTACTTCTAAAAATGATCATAAAGAAAGTAAAACTAGTGAGTTATTGGTAAGACCACCTCAAAAATCAGGTGTTGGTATTGGCAGAGGAGTTAGTGCTAATTGGCAGATGCAAAGATAGCCAAGTAGGCTGCTTGCAATGACTGACTTCTGGCCTTGAGCCTGAAATATTACTCACAAGGTTAAAAGTAACTTTGGAGTGTCACAGCTGGACCTAAAGATGCAAGTGACTTTACATGCTCTTGACCAGAGCTCAAACTGCTCTTAGCTAACAGCACTGAGAGACTGACACACAAAGGTTTCAGGCTATGTTTAAGCATTTGAGAACACCACTTAAGCAATCCTTAGGCTCATACAGCTGTTCCTCCTCTCAAGTCTTTGCTTCCAGTGCAAGCTGGAACAGTGAACAAAACTCATCACAAAGACCCTCAGGGAAGAAGTGGGGGTTTCTTGTTTTGTTTTGCTTTTTAAAATTAAAGCATGATCAATTCCCCACTTTACATTGAGCTAAATGGCATGCCAATAGAATCAGCCTGGTGAATGACACACAATGCTTAATACAATGCTACTACCAAAAGATGCTGAAGTTTTAGTCTCAGGACAGCTTTAAAAACATCACTGGAAAACAACAAACTGATCTAACTTTGCATCCATGAAATATGTAACCACAGCCCAGTTTCTGTAACTGGCAGTTACTGCCTATGGGAAGTCTATGTATATTTTTATCTTCAGTCTTAAGGATTATTAAGAAAACAGCTACAGGTGTGTATTTAGAAAAGATACTGGATCCTACCTTAAAAAAAAATCAATAGAAGCCCATTTTAACAACCTCTACTTTAGGCCTTTCCCAATTACATTTCACATAGCATTAAGTCTTTTCAACACAACAGGTTGCCAGAGCATCCACTATGCATTCTCTTCCCTCACACTAACATTACAGCATTAACCTCTCTCAGTCTCAAGCGCAGATCAGGTCAAAGACTAACTCCAAAAAACCATCAGCATTTAAGAGCCTGTGCGTTCAAACTTTACCTGGAAAACTGAACTCAATGAGCTTTACTGAGCTCTGCGAAGGCATTCAACACGGGTGTTATGCCCCAGAAAGGGGTGGAACTACCAATCAAAGCACTGAGGAGCTAGAAGCCACAGCCTCAGAAAAAGCCAGAGCAGCCCATTTATCTGCCATCACTACTAGAATGACATGGCTGACAAAAAAATTTTTAAAAAATCATACAACCTGGACACAGGTGAGGTACCGCTACTGAAAATACCACTATCCCTCAGATTATGACATTCAGTGATCCAGACATCCAACGTAAACAATGTCTTCCCAATAGCAACTGTTCCCTAATCTGAGGAACAGATCTAACAGCCTTAATCTGAGGGCTTCATGGATGCAGTACAGAGCCAGCAGAGCCCAGTCCAATTATGAGGATCATTCACATTTCAGTACCTCTGTATTAAGGGCTGAAAGGACCTTAGAAGGTGAGAAAGGGGCTTTTGATACGAGCAAACTGATTTGCTGAGTCAGCATTGTGCTTGAGATTCAGGGTGTCAATACCAAAATACCAAATATAAAATTCACCAACATATGCAGCATAAGTAACTAACTGTCAGTAGAGTGTACTGCCAGTACATTTCCCTTCCATTACAGTGCTTAGCTGAACCTCATTGGACCTGCTGAAGAATATAAAGCTAATATTAATGGGAATATTTGCAAAAATCTATTATGAATACATCAAAAGTCTTTGAAGAAACCTAATGCAATATTTACGTATACATATCTCATTAAGTTAGGACAACACCATAAACAGGTTCTAAAGAGCAGGACATAAAACATCTCATTCTAGATGAAGTTAGGAAAGAGTAATACAGTAAGAGCCTATGGACAAAGTTCAAAAGAAAAGACAAGCCTTGAAACAGTTTGCTGAAGACATCAGGACTTTTCAGTCCTGGCAGCTTAAAGTGATCAGCATCTACCACAGCTTCACAAAAGTTTTTGGCTTATGCTCACGCTCAACTCACAGTTTTTCTAAATAAAGCACTGATGCTCTTTGTAAGGCTTGAAGGGAACCCTGTTCCACAATCCATATTCAATACCCAGAACAACACATCCCTACTCCCACTAAAGACATCTTTGAACGCATGGTTTTACCTTCTTCACCTGACTAGATTATATCAATCCACACAGTACCTCACCACTGAGTTCCTCCCTCAGATTAATAGTGTTTACTTCTATCAAGAGCCCTGTTGTAATTCTGCCCCAATCCTTTCACTCATATTTTACAGCATTTCCCCACTTGTGTCTGCATTCTTTTGATTGCGGCCACTGTATAAGTCCATGCTGAGAGTCCTGCCACACAATCTCACAGCCTTGTTTTCATTTTGCCAAGCTGCCTCTGATCTTGCTTAAGGATAAGGAAAACTAGACTCATGGGTGACTGCAGGACATAATTGCTGTTATTTAGGATAACAGAAAAAACAGGTTCAGACACCAAATAGAGATTTTGACAGCATTTTGTATATAAGCTAGACATCAGTGACACTCCACTTTCAGGTCTAGGACTGCCCCACACCTTGGTGCTTTGAAATGCAAGCCCTCACTCACCTTTCACATTCCTGGGATGAAAATTCATTTGAAGTTTCACTGACTCCCTCACTTACCTGTGTAGATTGATACAGATCAACAATTACTGATCCAAAAGCAGATCCAAAAAATACCTCCCATATTAGGAGTTATAGTCCTCAGAAGCCACACTTCTCCATTTTGTTAGGAAAGCAATAAACACATTTACATCCATTAGTCTCAGGCATGTGCTAACATACTATTCTGCGGTGCTTTCCTACTGTATTTGCCTGGAGATCTGCACATTAACATGATCACAAACAGGCTTTAAACCTACGAGGCAGCCTACAAGTGATTCCTGTCTGAAGGTCTCTATTGACCTCCATATGACTAACATCCTCCTTCTGTGGTGACAAGTGGGTTCCTACTGTATTCCAAGGCAGGGCACAATTGTTCTCATTCTCATATTTCTGCCAGAGCACTACTTCAAAATCTTATGAGAAACACCTGTTTGTAAAAGTCCACAAACCTCTTCAGCAAGGTTTCAGAATACCACCATGTTTAATCAGTTCACTATCTGAACTATGGGGAAGCATTAGGTGAGTGCTAAACTTGGAAGCCGTAGCTTTAAAAAGTCACTACAAAAGCCAAGCATATATTACTACTCCTGGCAGCAAGCAGCACATCTTAAATTTTCCCTAGTTCTAAAAGTTGACGTGAGAGATCTGAGCTTGCACTACCCTTTGTAGAACCTTTGTAGAAGATAAGGGCTCACGTCTATGTCTCAAACACCAATAGTGAGATGCTGAGGACCCAACCAAGGATTGCTGGTAATAACACACAAGGATTGCTAGTAATAAGACACTGTGAGTAAGAAAAAAATGTGGCTGGAGAAGGGGCCATGTGGACATAGGGCAGCCCTTTTCTGTGCAAAACATACTTGTTCTTGTTCCTGGAGATAAGCACAATACAATCCAGCACAAGTTCAGGAATGAGATTGAGAAGTGGGGATGGAGGGTAGCAGGGGGAACAAGATCACCCAAGACCCCCGAAGCCCTCTGACCCATTTTCAGAGGGGTCTGAAAAACTGGACTGCACTTGACTGCATAGCTAATTTGCATACAAAGTGAGAAACCTGTCTTCAGGGCAGGAAAACCTATCTATAAAAATGTATCCCAAATAAGCCTGGGTGATAGCTCCAGGATCCTGGACATCCCATCAGCTGGACCAACGGTGGAACCAGGACTGGTGATCTCTTTTTCTCTCTTGTTCTCTCTCTTCCTTCTTACCTTACCCCTTTATCCAACCCCCTCGCTGTGTGCTTATATCGTAGGTCAACGACTAACATACCAATTTCCATGCCAAGCATGTAATTTACTAATAAAACTTTGTGAGTTTTTGCACATCCTCTGACTTTTGTAGATCCTTAAGGCCACAAGCATTTACAAATCTTGGCTGCTCCATTCCTCTCAGGAGTGGGACATCACACCCTTCTACCACTGGAGTTTAACAGTTCCCTTCCAACGTATTCAGCATAAATAGAGCCATCTCATCAGACTAAAAACCTGCTCTCTATTGACAGAAGTACCAAAGTTTGATCATTCACTTCAAAATCCTAGAAATGCACAGGTTTGTTACATCATAGAAATTACTAAACTTGGTAACAAGAATTCTCCTTGCAGATCCCTCCAGTTAAAAGCTAGCAACTTTTAGAGCTGCATTGTAACTCTGCTATAATGAAAAAAAGCCTGTATATGCCCTCCCATATTCCAAATATGAGAGAACATCTTGTTTCATGTCTAGGCCATCTCAGTTACAAACATATATATGCCTTTTAGTGTATGATAAGATCACAACACTTAGGGGAGACCTTATCACCATGTTCCAGTATTTAATGGGTAGCTACAAAAAACAATGTATATCCCCTTTTTACAAGAACTCACATGGTAAAGACATGGGGTGACGGGTACAAGTTACTCCTGGGGAAATTCTGATCGGACAACCAAGGTAATTTTTTCATAATGAGAAGATTCAGCCACTGGAATAATCTCCCCATGGAAGTAGTGTATTCTCCAACACTGGACAATTTAAAGATTTAGCTGGGCAGGGTGATGGGCTATCTTGTCTAGACCCTGCCTTTGTCCAAGAAAGGTTGGCCAGATGATCCTTGAGGTATGTTCAACCTGATACTCTTGTGATTCTGATTCACTCCTCTTTACCTTACGATGACTGTACTAGTAAATTAAAGAAGACCTACTTTGGAAACAGTAAGTTTCAATGTCTTGCATCAGCCCTAACACAAAAGATGAAACTGTGGCTGACCACCCTTATCTGTGGCATCCCCACAAATGAAGAGGTCGGGAACACAGACCCAGCCTTTGGCCAACAGCCAAACAGACGACATAGCTGGACATTGTCAAAACAAACTGATATGCCTTCAAACCTGGCTCTGGAGTGCTGCAATGTCCATTGATTGTGCTCTGCTGCAGTTGCTAAAGGACTTGCAGGACTTATGCACTCAAAATAAAGGACAAATCCTTGTCACCACTAAGGCCATAGGATTTAAACTGTACCTACCACATTTCTTTCTGTTACCAAGTACATGCCACACCTGTTTTTAGGGTTCCCATGATAATAAATAATCCATGGTATTTCAGGAAAAGGGGGTTTCTCCACACCTGGAATCACTCAAGCACAGACCATCTCAGTCCCTTCTGCTACTAGCAGGACTACAAAGCTCTACTAGACTGCTTCTCTCAGTTTAAAGTGACAGGTTTATTCATCTTCAGTCTACTTAAAAGTTTCCACACCTCCTGTTTCCTTGACTGCAGGCAAAACAAAAGTAGAAGCTAGTAGAACTAGCATCTTCAGAGCTAATGCAGCAGTAGTCAAGCCTCAGGGACTGAGAAAATCCCCAGTCAAAGGGGTATAAAGGTCTTGCAATAAAGACAACTGCAAGGTCTAAGTTCACTTCCAACTATTTCCTGCCAAAGTCTTCAGTAACTTATAACTGAGATTAGCTTCCAACTTCACCAGTCGCAGTTAAAGCCAGAACGGGCAACAGCAGAAACAGAGCAGTCCGTGGTCCTGGAAGGGCCCATCGATATGAATACAGTAATACCACTCCTGTCTTTCAGCTCCATGAGGAACACCAGTTCTTGCAGACAGCTAGGTACTACCTCCAGACTAAAACCCAGAAAATATCTTTTCTTCCTACACAGTCTACATTAGCCATCTCGATTTGAGTGTAGGAATGTAGTAGTATGAGCTTATTTCAGCACCACCTCCAAAGAAACACTTCTAAGAACCACCTGGACTAAAGACCTATCCTACCATTTCCATCCCTCTCAAATCAGGTACAGACACTAACCTGCCACTCAGACCTCCACAAAAACTCTTTTATCATCAAAGTAATGCTTCAGAGCTGCTAAATCACTTCATTTAACTCAGTCTGTCTCTCACACAAATCATTAGATCAAGACTTCCTAAGGTTCTCTTGCTTAAGTTGCCATCAACTGTGTGGTTACAAATATGCTGTTAGGCCTTAAGACTCCCAGTGCAGTTGCCGCAGTTAGTCTTTTGCTGCTCAGAAATTCTTGCTGCCTAGGTAACAGCAATGCAGGACAAGTGGAACTCAGGGGAAGAGCAGAAGAGAAGGAATACAACTGCAGCCTTTTTTTTGAAAATATGTAAATTGCAAAAAAGAAATTCAGAACACTTACCTGAATGGACTGATGGAATCCTAACCACACCTCATGTGGCAATTCACTTTCAGGAATTGAAAGCAGTAGCTCAAAACAACTCCTGGAAAAGCAAAAGGCAAGTAAACAAGCTACCTGAACACATTCACTTGTTACATTAAATAACATTTGTGACACATACTACTTAGTATTCAAATAATCAACGACAGTAACACTGAAACGTTAGATTGTGCAAATCAATTAAGAGCCTGAAACAGTCTGTAAATCAGGCATGACTCATCATATGGAAACAGTGCTCCTTTTTACTACACACAAACTGGCTAATTTAAGATTGTAGCTACTCTTATCATACAAGATAGTCCATTCAATGTGGCTCAGGAACATTCCATCAGAATTTCTCTTCTTCTCAAAGGAAACCCCATAACCATTCTAAATAAAACATGGAGTCCAGCATGGTCTCTGCCTAGACGGAGAATGTAAGCCAGTTTCACCTAACTCAACATTTCAGCACTGACATATACAAGAAAATAAAACTGAAAAACAGCTTGACAGAAGACACGTGCATCAGCACAAGAACGGATCTGGACAAGTTACATAAGAGGAGCATCAACACCTAGAAACACCTTATGAGCCTTTGGTACCAACTGGGGGAGCATTCCAATACCTACAGCACAAACTGTGACCTGCCATGGCAGGACTGCTGCCTATATTGTTCTCAAACAGGACCTATCCAACCTTGTAAGGGACACATGGATTGCCTAAAACCCTACTGAACAATTAGACCTAGTTAAAGTAAAACTGTTAACCATGACACCCTGTCTAGAGATTCACAAGACTTACACACAGCAGAAGTGTTTTCATAAATCATGACAATATAAGGAAAGAAAACTAATCTAGGACACCACCTATAAAAAAGCACTGAATCACTGCTATAAGCTACATCTACGCTGTCAGATAGTTTCAACTCTTGCTACCTTTTCTTCAAAAAACCCTCTTCTCAAATATTAAACAGAAGAATGACAGAGCAACACATTCAGTCTTATGGTAGATAAGATTAGATAGACAGATAGACAGGAGAACTGAGCTTGGGGAAGTGGAAGAGATGACCATAAAGCAAACATGAGTTTCAGATTTGCTTAGTACTCAAAAAGAATGTCCATATTCCTCCTGACTTCTGATAAATGCATTGAACAGTTACCTACCAAATGCTATGCCTACTCAGTTTTTAGCCAGATTCAGCAGTCATATACATCAACAAGACCAAATGGAAGAATACTGAATAAGTATCTGGCCATCCTTTTCACATTTCCTATGTTTGAGTTCACTCCCAATCCTGGTTCCTTGAAACAGAGGTTTAGACCTGCAAAATCTCTACGCACTTTTATTAGATTGGCAGAAAATACAACAGCCTTCACCACTGTCATTCCATCATTATTCGCATCATTAGGCACAAGACTTTGCTGATGATGAAAAAGCAGGCAACAGAACCACCAGATATTCCAACTGTCACAGGTCTCAATTTAATAAAATAATCAAGACTTTGTTTTGCCTTGTACTCCAGCCTGGCAGTTAATTCACCAGCCCAAATGTTTAGACCCAGGTAGTTGCTAATAGGCTATCAAAACCAACTTAAAATAGAGTTCAGGTGCTTTGTAAACATAAAAAACCCCCACCAAACTAAAAAAAAAAAAACACCAAAACAACAAGAAAACCAACAAAAACCCCCGAACAAAAAACCAACAACAAACCAACCAACCAAGAAAATCCCTAAGTACATGTCCTGATTTCATCCATGTCACACAAAGACTCTACATCCAGTAACAAATTTGCAAACTTCATGGTCAATGTGCTTTTGTAAAGTCTTTTGATGCACACCTCACTTTCAAACTTAGTCACTCAATCCTACCTATGTCCACTTTCAACTCCTAGAATTACTTTTTCTCATATTGATATTGGTTATATAATATAATAGGCTTGAACAAAATGACGAAGCAAGTTTTTAAACATCATTTTTCTAAACTTAAGCATTAAATTGCTACTTGTACAGTGAAAAAATCTGCAATTACATTTTCAAAGCATTGTGTATACAGAGTGAGATAGTCTAGGAAGACAAGAGTCTGCCTCCAGAGTTATTGTCTGCTGTAGTAACACAGGACTGATCTGAACCAAAAGGCAAAAGTTCTTTTGCTGCAAGTCCTCAAGTCTTCCTCAGGATCCCAACACAGAGCACTCTGGTCCGGAAGTCACTCCATAAGAAATCTGGAGCTCCAGATATACAAGCCGCCACGTAAAACAACCTAGAGCACAATTGTAAAAAGTAATATCCAGGATATTCCAAACACAATTTCCTTAGCAGAAAAATAATTAGAATTCTAAGTCAATTAACTAAGGGTTTTTGTAAGAATTGATTCAAACACACAGCTGCATAAAAACTAGACAGCCTTCCCTACTGCCAAGAGGGACAACAGACTGTTTAGTTTAATTCTTTCTTTTGGTCCTTATTATACAATACCTTAAAACACACCTCTGTCACTGAAATCCCATTTCCCTCCTTATTGTAATGCAACTAAATGGAGTTTACATGTCATGGCTAGGCCACAAATCAAAATACCAGGATCATGCCATGAAGTCAAGCCTTTCTAAACCTACTCTACCAGTACCACCACAATGCCTACCTATACAAAACTCAATTCCAAACTTTAATCACAATTTTTGCAAATAAACTGTAATGGGTGCTTGAATTTTTATATTAATAGAAAAATATTATTCATCTGAAACAGTCAACTTCAAAATATCTTTTAGGAAAAGGTGTCCTAGATATGAATTTCTTTATTTTGGAACAAATAACTCCATTCAAAAATCAGTAAATTATTTGCATACAATTTTTCTGTAATCACTTTATGCCTCATTCACATAAAGTTTTAAAATTAAATTTTAAAAACTTTCAGAACTGTGTTCATCTTTAGATTGTATTAGAACACTTCTCCTATTCTAATCTTCTTAGAGACACAAAGATGACTCATCATACACTGGATTATCAGCAGGAATTGTTCACTTGTTGCCAGGAATTATCCTGTGCTTATTAGGAGTTGAATTAGCTCTTAATGATACACAGCGGAGTGGTAAATGCAAGCTAGTGAATCAAACTGCAACAGTGTATTAGGTTTTATTAGAGATGAGAACTGGTTTATTAGACAAACAGCTAAGTTTCACGTGTGCCTGCTCACAGAGTGCTGTGGGAAGCAAGCACACTCTTCCTGGAAGCAACATCTGTTAGATTCCATAGGTACAACCAATAGGTGAGATAGAGCTCCAGCCTTGAGGCAGACTGGTCTTACTGGTTCAATACAGTTTTGCTACTTAAACCAGATGGCATTCACATCTCCTTTCTCTTTCTATGGTTGGAAAAAAAACATACAAACACTTTCTCAAAGTTGTAGAAGTAGTAAGGTCCCTTTCAGTTCAGTGCCATCACCACACACAGGATAAAGCGGAAAGCAGTCAAATCTTAGTTACTGACAAACACAATGTGACTTATGATCAAATATTTCTTCTTTTTTAACTTTAATCTCAGTATCATATAAACCATTTTCAGATGGAAGTAATATTTTCATACTGATAGTAACATGACACCTTCCCCCTCACAGCAGCCTCAGAAATAAAGCACTCACAGAAGCTCGAGTGAATAACCAGCTTCAAGGGTCTCCTGAGATTCACAAGGATAGCCAGCTAACTAACTGTCAGTGAAAGACATCTCTGATACGGCTAATTCTTTATTAATTCTTCTACAGAGGCAATACCTTTGAAATAGTAATACTAGGGGGTGAGGGGGAATGCACTGTGCATTGGGGCTGTGAGAATAACCTGTCCAAGTTCCACTTAAAAAAAGCAGGTAAGTCAGCTCATGGCTATGGCCGAAAAGAACATTCCTGTTTCCTAAGAACACTTTTGTTTCCTAAGGTTAAAGAGTGGACCAACAATATCTCACTGCATGAGCATCACGTTTCTTACGGGAGGCACAGTCCTTACATCATGTCAGATGTACTGTGAACGCACAAAGGACCTCAGCAGGCAGCAGGGAAGACCACAGTATACTGAGTTTTGCTGTTACTGGCTCACCCTGCTGAGAAGGATGTCAGGAGGAAGAAGTTCTTTTCCTCTTCTCCAGGAGGAATGTTGGAAGGGAAGGAAGATTTCAATACAAAGTAGAGCACTTCTGCTTTGAAACAGCAAGTTTGCTCATTTCACTTCCAATCAAGGGTCAAGTCTGAAAACACAGTGTGTGTGATAGCTGTGGGTAACCCAACTGTCTCCCCAAAAATCACAATTACATGGGAACAGTATGCTTTCATGTCCCTAACTAGGTAACAGTCTTGCTCCCTCATGGAACCTCAATTTTTATCTTTAATTCCCTGCTCTAACTTCTCTCTCACTCCCTTGGAAACTTATGAAAACGAAAAATGTGGGAGAGTTAATTCAGGTATGCCATTTACCTCACCCTATCTTCCACCTCAGTCCTTGTATTTCTCATTCTTTAGATTCCTCTCAAATGTAATCATAACAAGAAAGAGAAGAATCCAGCAAGCCAGCTTTTCTACTGTCCTCTAACACAAGGTTTTCTGAATATACAAGCTACAATAAATTCCTCACACTGAAAGCTGGAAGAAACCGTATTAGCAAAAGCAGAATATTCTGATATTTCTCAACAAGAGAAAAGCAATCTTGATACAGAGTTGGGATTTACACCCCAACGTATCTAACAGTGGCCAGATATATAGAAAATACTCCAAGTACAGATGCCGCGCAAACAGACACTACAAGACAAACTTTTAAAATTACGTAAGTAGGAAACAACAAATACACAAGCTAATTAATGATAATATGATGAAAACAATAACACTCTATCCTTAAGGGGGCAGTCTGCAAAAACAATAAAGATATTTTGCCAAAAATGTGTATTATGTACCAGGTAAATGATTTAGCAGTTAAAGTCTTAGGTTTCCATAGTACGAACTTAATACACACTTCTCCTGATTTCACATTTTTTCAAAAAACCCAAAAACACTCCTAGTTCACATCTTTCTCACAATTAAAAAGAAAATAATTCAAGGCATCATTTGGAGATACCTGGTTCTGAGCTGTTCATTTGTATTTCAAGTCAGTCCATCACAAAATAAAGACCACAAAACAAGAGACCGGTAACAAAAAAACCCCAAAAAACAAGAACAGTCACAGAATCACTTTTAGTCTATGATGATCTTCATATTCAAGGTTCTAGATCTTCACCCTCCCTCCTCAAATGAAACCCCACTAGCAAGGAATGACCAGCACATCACCTTCTCCTTCTCAGGTTATATTGATTATACTCCAGTGTACATGAAAGCCCTCAGGCTACACTTTTCAATTACAAAAAGCTGCTTTGCACTTAAGACAGACTATGAGGAACTACAAGTTATCCCAACTCAGGTGATGGACTGTAAAATGGTTCTCTATTCAGTTCCAGGAATTGCTATGCTTTAAGTCATGTCTAATCTGCTTTGCAATCTTATAGCACAACTATATGTGCCATGAACACAAATCAGCTTGTCCTTTTCAACAAGGGGCACGTTCAGAATGCCCCTGCACTAAAGGGGACAGAACACACAAAGCTGCAACTGCAGAGCAAGGGATACAGGTTTATTAATCCATGCACGAAGGTCTAATATTGGAGGTTCTGTTTAATGAGCACTACACTAAGTTTCTTCTACAGAAAATATTTGCAGAATGTTTTAAGAATGAACAGAAAGAACAGAACCTTCCTAACACCTACACAATTATCCAAATACAGAAGAACAAAGCCTTAGAACTTGTCCACATTAATTACTTAAATGCTCAAATACATTTTTGTGGTATGATTAAAAATTTACTAAAGACATTTACTAGATGATAAATCGCAAATATAGTTATCAAATTAAGCAATAAACTATTTCAACAGCTTGCCCCTTAATTTATAAAGTGAAGTCCTTTTTTAAACAAAAAAAATTAATATACCAACTTAAAACTTACAGCACTAGCCTGCCAAGTACCAAAAGAACATCTTCACATTCTGTAGTCAAGTAAGGTCTTGCATTAGCAAAGCTTTGGATGGAGATTCGATACACTTCCAAAAAAGGTAAAATATGTTCCGATGCACCCCGACTGCCAGCATACTGGAGCAGTGTCTGAAACAAAATGAGTTATCATTAGAAGTTCTTATAACACACTTTTGCTTAAAAACAAATATCAATATACAATATCAAACACATACAGTGGAATAATTCTGGAAGTGAGAAATTTTTACTCTGAAGGAGAATTTAAAGTGGCAGCTTGTCAACTCAACAGAAATTCTCCCTTTTATTGAAATATGTTTTATTTACTTTATTATTTTGATAAAGTTACCAGAATTTCTACTGGGGAGAAAGCTAGATGCAATTGGCAGAAATGTGAACTAGTAAGTAGAAAATTCAGGGAGAAATCCTACACTTAGCTCCTTTGGTACAACTACTATGGAGACACCGTGTATGTAACACTGGAATCTTTATTACTAGTGAGAATGCAGGAAAAATAGGAAGAAACTCAAGATTAAGAACATTACTACAGATGCAGTATTTTGAAGATACATGCATTACCCACATAGCAAACACGAAGCCACCAGAAAGGGATACAAAATTCAGATCAGCTTATTACATAGGCATTTTTCAAATGCAAAATTACCCTAGATTTTACTCCTTGACCACAGCAATCCCACATTACCTGGGCACGGTACTAAAGCAGCAATATAAAATCTAGCCAGTTTTAAGAGAAATCACGTCAATACAGGGACAACGCTAGTATCTCCCAACCTTTTTAAAACTTACCTACACTACCGTGCTATGCTCTGACAGGCTATGAAATACAATTTGAGAGCAAGTAGGGCACTGCGCTGAGGACACCTTCGCTCTGCTGACAGCTTGCTTCACAAGTAACAGCCCTTCCCTGAACACCCCGCTACACCTCCAGAGCAGCCATGTTTGTATTCTTACCAGTTCCCTCTCCCCTGTGGTACCCTCCCTAGACTAAACAAGGTAACGATCTTGATTAAAGCCAGCTGCAAAGAAAACAAAACCTATGAAAGAGGCTGTGCTTTTTGGAACCCTTAGGGCCAAGACTGCATGGGAAAAAAAAGTTCAGAGTGCTTCACCCTACCATTCAAAACAAGTCAAACTGTCCTACAAGGATGGTGATGCCATATCAGTTTTCAAAGCACTTCAAGTTGGGACTCTGACACAACAAACTTACTTTAACACCTTAAAAAAACCCACATGATCATATCAGATGGCGAATGGACGGAGGACACTACTGAACAAACCCTACCATGAGCTTGCTAAAACCAATGCAGTCATAATAACGACCAAAAACTTCTAAGACAAAACCTACCCTCCAGCATAGCAAGAAGTAAGTGGCCAGTATCCAATGTTACATCAGTGATATAACTATACTATACTAGTCCTAGCCTGAAAACAATGCAGATGTCCTTTAGACTAGCAGAACCATGTGTTATACTTAAGAAAAAGAAATCTATAAAAAATATCATCTAAGAATCAGTAATCCACTGTTTTGTGGATTGTTCTCCAACAATTCACTAATAGAACTTCTGGGTGAATGGAAGTTACAAACTTTCCAAAAAACCCACATAATAAAAATAGTTATAAAGACCTAAGCTGGGGGGGATTGGGAGTTAGCAGAAATCATCCTCAAGCACAGCACAAAGATCATTAGCTGCAGCAGTGAATGGCAAGTAACGCCAATCTTCAAGCTTATGTAACGGATTAATGAAGGATTTGATAATATAACTCAAATCATATATCACTTTGTAGCATTAAATCACTCCCAAAGACTGTCAAGCTGCAATCTCCAGAGGTAGTCAACTGATGACTATCATAAATCAGCTGTTTTGTAAAGCCAGCAGTAACAGTACCATTATAGTGACTACAGAAACAAATCAAACACACCAATCCCTGCACTTTTCTAAAAATACATCCACTAAAACCAATCTATTTAAAAAGCCAAATTTAGTACTCAATTATTTAGACAGACACTTTGATCATAAACTACCTGGTCTGTGTAAATCATAAAACACAGCAGAATACTCTCTAAGATTAAATAAATTTTCTAGTAAACACTGCACCCTTGCTCAAGCACAATCTGAGCATCGGGATCAAAGTCTTAAAGCTAACATTAGAATTTACTGAGCAACCATTTATGAGAAACTTCTTGTCAAATACATGAACAATGGTTTCAGTGTAAAAAAACAGATTCAAGGCAACACTTACTAATAGCCTAAACTTCAAGGATCTGTAGTTTTGAATATTATAATGCTATTACTATTAGCATACTGACAAATAAGCCAAATGTAGCAACTGTATTAAAGAAGTTCTTCGAAGCCCTTCTGCTATTTCACAAGCATTATAAATAGTTGTTTAATTGTCCACTGCAGATTTCTCCTGGCAGTCTATATAAAAGCTACTATGGAAAAATTATTAACTTGACAGAATTAGATAATCCACATGTTTAAGGGATTCTCAAGTAACAATTCAGAAGCAATTACTACCTTACAGTCTAATTACCGCCAAGACATAAATACAGACATCTAAATACTGACAAGAGTATTCAAGCATTTAAAGTCTGGTTAAAACACACCCACTTACACTTCATCCCATCCTCCTCTTTGACTCCAGTAACACATCTGATTGGCGAGTGGGCGAGAAGCGTAGAGGCAATATCCACCTAACACGTAACATACAGACTAGCCTTGGCCCTCCACACTGCACAGATTTTCATGTTCTGCAGTGACAGAACAGCTGCTTAGCTGCACTTCCTCAGAAGCGTAATTCTTTTGCTCAGACCCAATTTAAAGACAAAGATCTCAAAGTTTCCTGACCTGTTGTTACAGCTTTGAGTCTCTGTTGAAAAAACACTTCCTCTTCTTCTTAACTGTATCTGATTGCACTCAACGCACCATCTTCAAAAACTTCAGAAAGCCAACAGCTGCTGGGCACTGACAGATGGGATGCTTTCATGTCCTACAACCTCCACTTCACTGATAACTGTTCTTCCTATTTACGACAGCACAGCCTCAAACACCCACCCTTAGTTGTTCTACCTGGCTCTTTGGGTACATACTGCACTCCATAGCAGATGTGTTTTTCCCAAGGTGAATGTGCAAAGCATTCATGCCTGTACAATATAAAGTTGCAGAGTCAACCCATTATTTAGGCTTCAACAGTTTCTTTGTTTTGTTATCCTGGACAACAGTACTATTTACCTGCTTGAAAACAGGGATCTTCAAGGAAACTGTGTCATCCAGCATTACTCCTTGTAAGAGCTACTGGGAAACTGCACACCGTAGCACAAGTTTACATGTCATAAAACAGCATTCAGACAGCTCAAAGCACAGTAAATTTACTAATTTGGCTCTCAGTTTGCCTGACAGCCATGGTAATTTCCACAGCAAAACAGCACCTTCCAGGCCCCTGCCTCAGCTGTACTCACAGGATGACAAAACTAAAACATTTCAGCTCTCCTCATGTCAGCTGCTCCCCAAAATCAAACTTAAGCCCAAATAAATTCAGCTTCTTTCTAGGTATATTCTGCTATAGCTTAGTAAGCTTATGACAACGTATCAGTGGTACCCTCCAAGTAATTAATACAAAATTAAGTTGAGCCCCCTAAATTTCACTTATGGGCAGACCTTAAGTTATTTAAGTTATCACGAACATCCCTTGTCAGGAGAAACACAGACATAAAATTTCATTCTCCCCACAGTGGTCTGACTGCACAATGACATCACAAATTCATCCTTTGTTGAAGCTGCTACAGGACGGACCAGCAGTTCCACGTCTCCCATTGCATCTCCTGGAGTACAGGCACAACAATCTGAGAAGTCCCAGACTGATGGCAACTCAAAAACAATCTTTTCCATTTTTATCTGTGCTATCACAGTATTTTAAAACCAGACTACAATAACAGCACAAGGACCTAGAGGGCTACATTATTTGTGGGGCACGGTTTGGGGGTTTTTTGTCATTGTTTGCTTTTTTTTCAGGTAGCAGAACTGTCTTTCACCAAACTTCACTGATCAAGTATCTCTAAAGCTTCTTCTGTACCAAACTAATCTGGGAAACTGGACGTGTACACACACACTGATCATCTTGACAACCACTATTAAGTGTTAGCTGAATATTTGCATCAATGTACACCACTGGAAACAATTTCAGCAAAACCTAAACATGGAAAGAGTCACACTTTGTAGTTGGCTCCATATCAGTGCAAGGTCACAGATCTTCACAATATACTGAACTTGGGATGAACACAGCAGTATGCAGCTGCACCCTGCACCTTGAGAAGAAAGAGTTCTGAAATCTAGTAAACATACTTATTCTGTTGTTTCAGTAAGTGATGAGCTAAACATCCTCCCAGAATGGTATGGCAAAGCACACAACCTGGGGATGCAAAATGGAAGACTGTGAAGGGTAATACCACTTATACATAATTTGTAACACACCAGCAAGCTTTTTTTTTCTGATTTTGCCATTCACCAATCAAATACTATAGCTTTATCAGCTGAGGTGTTGTAAACTAGCTTAGAAAACAGATTTTTGATTTCTTACTTTAAAACCCACAATCTCTTCAGACTCAACAGGGATAACTCTCCAACCCAGCATCATAACAATAATTTTTCAACCTTAAAGCTCACAGTAAATGATGCTGTGAGAGTAGCAAAAACTAATTAACCATTAGAAGAGTTTACTTAAGAATGAGTTATCTCCATCACTGTGGCCTTAATCAAGATCAGCTCTTCTTCTGGAACTTAGGGCCTCGATTCAGAAATTGGTGATCTTCCTCTGAGTTGCACTAAGCAACTTACTCAAGACAAGATATCCAAACCACAGCTCATTCAGTGACTTAAGGGCACTATACGCCCCTACAGGCCAGCAAGCACTCCTCACACCCCACGGTAGATCTCAAGCGAGACGGAATACGCAGATTTGATCCCGAAACAAGTGAAACACAGACAACCGGACGTCTCGGAACCGAGCCAAAAATGCACCGAGAAAATGCGGTGCGGCCCGCCTGTCCCAGAAACCCACCCGAAGGCCACGGGATGTCCCGATCCAAAGCGATGCCAAAGCCCAAAGGCGAGCAGTCTCCTCGGGCCCGGCTCCGGGCTGGCGGCGCAGAGCCCACGGGGGGCCCTCGGCAGGGCGTGCACAGCCCCGCTCGGCAGTCGAGCACAGTGCCGCGAGCCCTGCGCACCGCCAGCTTCGGAAGAGAGAGCGCCCAGGATGGCAGCCCCGTGCTTGCCCCGGCCGCATCCTCGCTGCCCGCACCCGGCCTGCAGCCCGCGCCGCGGCCCGCCACGCCCGGCTCCTACCTGGCAGAAGCCCCGACAGTAGGCTCGGGACGAGGCCTCCGACACCTCCTGCTCGCGCAGCTCTGCCTGCAGCTGCCAGAGGCGGGCACGGAGCGCCGACACCACCCGCGGCACCTCAGGCCGCGCCGCCGCCTCGGCCTCCGCGTCCGCCATCTGCACCCGACCCTACTGCGCGTAGGCACCGGTCACGTGACCCGGCACTGACATCATCCGTCCGGGACGATGTCACGTGCCACGCACACGTGACTCGTGGCTCTCCGCGCGAGCCGCCAGTAGAGGCAGGGAGCAGCCCCGCCCTCTCGAGCTGCCGCACGTGACGAGATGATAGTGCCCGTGGCCCTCCGCGCGGAGGGGCCGCGGCTGGCGGGTGCAACCCCTGCCCCCGGCCCCCGGGAACGGCCCCGGCCGCTGTGGGCGGTGGAGGCGGTGGCCTCCGGCGCTTCGGGGGAAGGGCATTGGGGCGGGTTGGGAGTTTCAGCCCCCTCTATGATAAAAGTGACTGCAGGGCCAGGGGACTTGAAAGATAATAATGGACGCCGGCCAGAGTTTTTAACTTAGATTGCCATTATTTTAACCTCCCATTTAACAGCACGTTGTTGAAAGCAGAACGTTCGGGTCTCTAGGGTAGCCCTGGAGAGGCTGTTGCCCAGACACGGGAACGGGGAGGATGGTAAATAGCTTTTACCAAGAATTTGCAGCATGTCTGGTGACATGAAAACTGTGCCCATGGGTTGGAAGGCAGTGTGTTGCCCTGAGTCCTCTGGGAAAAGCTGACCCGCTGTGGTAAAAAAATGGGCAGGACTAGCAGCAGAGATTATGAAATCTCACAGAAAGTGATCAGAGCCAGTCAGGCTTGCTTTTACCCTGTCTGACTGTGAAAGGGAGTACCTGAAAGCCACACAGAAGTAGAGGCTGAAATGGTGTGCAGTTGCCCGGAGCTCCCAGGTCAGAAATCTGCTGACAGGCATTTTGCCTGCCTTCATTTTCCTTAGAAATGAGGGGAGGTGAAGCCCCAAGGCTTTCTGAAGAGAAAAAGTAAACAAGCAGATATTGCAAACAAAGCATTTTCCTTTGGTTCTAGTCTGTGATGCCCGAAAGATAGGCTGGAAATAAATGCCCACAGACCGATGCCTATAGAGCAGCTATTTGTTTATTGCAGCGCTGGTGGTGAGGGGGATCTCTCCTCCTAACTCACCCGCCTTTGTCAGGTGTGGTGGTATATTTATACAGTAAAATTCTGCTTAATGTTGCTGTGTCATTACAGCATCATCACATACGTGCCAGAACTAATTTACATAGCGTGATCTCATGGTTTTTAGATAATTCTTTGCACTGCGCATGCACTTCCCCAATTCGGGGGTCTTCGGGGGTCTTTGATGAAGGCTTCAAATGTCTTCTTCGCACTTGAACTTTTCAACTTTGTCTTCGGGGCACGCGCAGTTGCGATGCTCTTTGGTCCATCTGGTTTCAACCGGCCTAAATTCTTTGTTTTGTGGCTAATTGCCTTTGGCTTGCCAACTTCTCATTAGTACTACACTTACTTACCTCTGAAGCTATACACCTGGTAAGTTTTTATCTCTTTTCTTTTTCTCTATTCAGCATATAAGCAACTAGTTAACGATATACTAGCTATTACATTGCATGTAAAGCTATTCATATTAGATTATATGGGTATCAAAAGTTATGATTCAGGTTATAAGCATCTGGTTATAGGTGGGTTATAAGTATCAGGTTATAGGTATAGAACTTATGATTTAGGCTACATAAGTAAAAGCTATGATTCAGGCTATATAAGTATAGAAGATTATGTTTCAGGTTATATTGATGTTTTTCAAGTTACATTGATAAAAAGTCATGATTTGGGTTATATTGATATTAGGGTTACATAGATATCCTATAATTCAAGTTATATAAGCACTTCATTGTGATCTGAGTTATATAGACATCATCTGGGTAGCTAAAAGGTGTGCTAGTTCCTTTTTTGGTTTGAGAATTGAAGTCAGGGAGACCCCTGGCTTCTTTATGAGCAGTGGTTGGGGTTTATGCGGTCCAGTGAGATGAGAATCTCCTTTTTGCTTTTCAAATTCTGACTTGCTAGGCAAGAGCAGTGAGAGGGATGCTCTTCTATTGGCCACATGGTAAGAATTACCTGGGGTTTTCCACCTTCATCTGCAAGGCAAATGAAAAAAGGAGAGGAATGGCAAAGTCGGGAAGACCTGGAGTGAGTTGAATGGAATCACCTAGGAAGCTTTCCCTAGCTGTATGCATGACGTATGATTTCAGCTCACAGCTTTGTAGTGCAGAGCAAGTGGAGTCCTTTTGGACATTTGGAGAGAGGGCTGAAAACTAAGAGATGGGTTAGGAATAGCAAAACTATATCCTCCTGAAGATTTAAAGCCAATGGAGGCCTTAAGAGGTGTCCTAGGAAGGACAGAAGAGATATAAAATAAGAGCCTGGGCTACCAGGCTTAAAAAAGATCTGCCCCTAAGCTTTTGTACATCTCCGTTATTCTCCTACAAGTTAAATGGTTCAGTAGTTTTCATGTTGGGAGAGGGTGTTTCCAATACCAGGCTAGGTTGCATGATAGAGTGAACAACAGTCTGTAAATATGAGAAATCTGCTGGGGAGGGCTCTTATTCCATCTCCAGAATAGACCCATACCCTTTTCCAAAATCTGGGCAAGTCCCCTTCTTGCACAATATGGGGCCTTGATTATAAGGAAAAGCTTTTTAAACATGAGTATGGCCAGGGAGCGAAGTGCTAAAAAACTTGTTCAGTCTCTGCTGTTAGAGGTGTCCTCATGGCAGATCCAAAAAGCCAACAAAGAATGACCAGGGCACCAGACCAGCTGGTAGAGCTGGCTAGCTTGTGATGGCCCCAAGGATCCCTGGGTAACATTAGTCCCTGGTTTGTTTCTCTCTCACACTGTGCTCAAGAGGGAACCCCAGCAGCCTGCCAGACACATTTGACCGAGCACATCAGACTCTCTTAATTGTAGGCCACCATCACTTGCTGCCAGGCCCTCTGCCTGCCAGTAGCTCCCCTGCCCATCACCACCAGGCTCTGGCAGAGAGCAGCCAACTGTGTGATCCTGCAACACAGACATCACACAGAACAGCTTCAGTGCAGAGCTGACCTGGGAGCCAGTATGTGCGGGTTTGGGCCTCATCTGTCTTCCGTCACCTATTAGGGACAGAGAGGGGAGGACAAATCCTTGTAAATAGGCCTCTTTTCCACCCCTGCTCTCTGGTGCCTTTAACTTCCTCTCCTCTGCCCAGCTGGGTCCTGCTTCCCACTGAAAGGTGACAGAGGCAGGGCCAAGGGCTATGACTGAACCGGGCCATGGCAGGACCTGGGGCAGGGGCTGGGACTGAGGCCGGACAAGGGGAAAGGGGCTTGGCAGCCCTCCCCTGCCCAGCCGGGCCCCGTGCTGGTCACACAGGTGGGAAGAAAAGGGGGCTGCGAGGACAGCTGGAGGCGATGATCAACAATGCAGGAAGGGTGATGGTGGTTGACACATTGGCACATTTGTCCGTGCATGGGCTGGCTGGGGCTGGGAACCAGCTCCTTTCCAAACTGGGAACCTGTCAGAGGTGGAAACTCCCAGGGATCCATACTGGGAGCAATGCTGTTTAGTATCTTCCCAAGTGATCTGGATGATGATGTTGAAAATAATATAACTTTCCTAATTCCTTTTTTTCTTATTAATGGTTTAAATTAACTTTTTAATTAATTCTTTAAATTAATTGTAAGCAGTGTATTAATCATAAGTAGCTAAGCAGTGTAGTTTTCCACTTCAGAGAACACATAGCTAAGTTTCGTTTCATAACAGTCTGTTCAATAACAGTTTCAATAACAGTCTGTTATTGTTAGAGCTTGATTATTAGATCACTGAAACTAAGAGTTTTGCTCAACTAACCCTGATAAGCTTCAATGAGTAAAGCCTGAGGGAGTTAAAAGCTTGACCTTGGGATCCAAAATTTATGGCCCTCCAAGGACATGTTGGAGTAACCAGAAGATAAAGAAGAGACTGACAAAGATGATCCAACATGTGCTGGTGTTTTGCCAGAAAACAAGGTCAGCACAAAAGACACAGATGCCAACTTTAAGGAATAAGTGTAATTTACTATAGTGCAAAACTGCAAAGAATTACAAAGGATAAGGTAAGTAATGCACGTTATCATTACTACAAAAGATTGCCTGTAGTGATTAAGAAAGATACATCACCAGCTAATCACCCTAATATTTTACCATCACCCAGATCTGCACATCAGCTGGGGAGCCCCAGTCACAGCAAAGGATTTGGAAAAGCACTCCTGGTAACTGGGAAATCTTATGTGGTGCACCCACCCATAGGCGAGGCATCCATTTTCTCTGTGAGAGGGCCCAGCTTTTACACTGTTAACATAAATAAACAAGCTAACATAATTTCTCATGTGGAAACATCTGGTTTCATCCTTCTCTTTGGTTCCTCCCAAAGCCTGGCCAGGGCTAAAGGAGGAACCAAGGGANAAGGACATGTTGGAGTAACCAGAAGATAAAGAAGAGACTGACAAAGATGATCCAACATGTGCTGGTGTTTTGCCAGAAAACAAGGTCAGCACAAAAGACACAGATGCCAACTTTAAGGAATAAGTGTAATTTACTATAGTGCAAAACTGCAAAGAATTACAAAGGATAAGGTAAGTAATGCACGTTATCATTACTACAAAAGATTGCCTGTAGTGATTAAGAAAGATACATCACCAGCTAATCACCCTAATATTTTACCATCACCCAGATCTGCACATCAGCTGGGGAGCCCCAGTCACAGCAAAGGATTTGGAAAAGCACTCCTGGTAACTGGGAAATCTTATGTGGTGCACCCACCCATAGGCGAGGCATCCATTTTCTCTGTGAGAGGGCCCAGCTTTTACACTGTTAACATAAATAAACAAGCTAACATAATTTCTCATGTGGAAACATCTGGTTTCATCCTTCTCTTTGGTTCCTCCCAAAGCCTGGCCAGGGCTAAAGGAGGAACCAAGGGAGTTGGCTTTGACCATACACCCCCAAACAAGGCCAGATACCTGATTTCATGGCTTTGTCTGGCTTCTAAATATGGAAAGGTAAATATATTCTTATCGCACCACATATTTTGCTAGTGATCGTGCATATTTCCCTAATGAGTAGATACATGTATCGTAACGCTAATGATCATCCATAGTCCATTAATGAGCAGATACTAATATACCGTTTGGTTGGAAGGTTCATCTAGAGGTCAACTTTGGCTCAGGGCCTGTTGTCCAGACCTCAGTACTTCAGCTGGAGAATCCCTGTGTGAGAAAAAGATTATAAAAGGGCTGAAAAATGTAGACTAATTAGCATGAGAAGTGAGAAATCAATAACCAACAGAGGATAGAATATTAATTAGTAAAGATAATTATGTAATTTAGAACCAATGAACATTAATTTCTTTGTATGCTAAAAATGTATAAATAAGTGAAAAGTTTTGAAAGTGTTGTGTGTGGCTGGATTTATCTACTATACACCCTGGCCAGAATAAAGTAATGCCTACTTCCTAATACTAAAAAATAGAGTTAGGTGATGTATTCAGTGACAATTTTTGGCAACACAGGTGGGACTCTGCTTCTGATACTCCATGAATTCATGGGATCAAGAGGAGTTCCAGCATGGACCAAAGGTTTTTTGAGGAGGTCCTTGATCCCCAGATCTGGTGAGTTCAGGGCAGGGCCCCTGGGATTTTATTAAGGCATTACTTAGGGTATAAAAGGTGTACCTAACCATAAGCTGTGACCAAAAATCCCTACAGAAATTGACCTCTGTAATATAATATAGTTGGGTTATAAAAGTGATGATATAACTGTTAAAAAAAGGAGTGTGATATCTGGGTTATAAAAAGAAATCACTAGTGATGATATAACTGGCTATTTTCTATTAAAATATAATTGTAAAACCTTATGAGTGAGTATCAAAGGATGTGGGTTCAACCTAGTTGGAAAACTGTGTATGTGGTTAACACCATGCACACCACGGGTCCCAGTCCCACTTGCCTACATATTAGTTGGACACAGTGCCATTGATGCCTTAGGTTTTAACTTCTATATTTTTCAAATCCTGTACTGCCTAGTGTGTAACTCTGAAGTTTCTTGTAGCCTGTTAACTTCTGTTCTCTCATGCTGGTTAGACATAACAAGCCTCTCCAAGCTTGCTCTCCAAAGACACCCAGATTGTCCTAGGCCCAAAGTGTGTAAACTAACATCTTAAGAAGGGGGGTAAACTTGGGGAAATTACATAATTAACTGGAGTTGTAATTGGAGAATTGATCCTGATATGCAAATGGACCAAACTTATAAAAGTGTGAAGAACTCGTGACTTGGGGTCCGCCTTGGGTGTAGCCTTTTGACTGCCCAGGGTGTACCTTTGAGGGCCCTTCAAATAAATACCTACCTTTATTCCCTTATTCCTGTCTAGTCTCTGTTTTTAGGTGGCCATCTCAGGCATCACCATGAGCACACGAGCCGCATTGTAGAGGGGTTTGCCAGTTGTCTGCGCTTATTAAACCCTATGATAAGTGGTAATGCCTGAAATGTAAAGTGTTTTGTGAGTCTTATAGTATTACTGAGTCTGTCTGTTCTGGCCCGTAGTAGATAGATAAAAAGAAAAATTGCTGTAAGAGTGTTAAGTGTAATTGATTTTTTATTGTGTGAATTTTAAAGTGTTCGGTGTGTATTAAATGTTTGTTTTAATGAACGAAGTGGCTCCTAAGATAGGACTGTGTGTTTAGAGCACACTCTAGTGTTGGCACAGCGATAAGTTACTGTTTTAGTTTATTATTGTGTCTGTTTAATCTTCAGTTATTTTAAGTAAATGCAAGGTCTAGATTTGTGTTAATTGTGGATTTGATACTGAAGTGGTTGTCAGCAAATTAGAGATCTGGCATCATAAGTGCCCAGAGTATCCATTAGATTATCAAGGGATTATGATATGGCTTTGCAGTTGATGTTATTTTGCCAAAATAAAAGAGAAGTGAAACAGAAATACTTAGATTTGTTCTTTGAATTGAGAATCAATCTGGACTTGAGAAAGAGGATGTTAAACTGTTGATAGCTCCTGGAATGAGGAAGAGAGTAGCTGACAGAGGAGTGGAAGGATTTTCGGTTTGGAAACCGATGGAAGTCTGATAGTAGGGACTTATCCCAAGAAAGTTATAAAGGTGTTTAAAATACCCCCGACTAGAAAGATGGGCCTGTGATATTTGGATTCGTTGTTGCTAGGAATTTGAGTAAGTTGTTAGCGAGCGGTGTGGAGAGTGTCCAATAGTCAGATGCGAAAGCTGTAGCTGCATTGGTGGAACAAAGCCCAAAAAGGGCAGGGGGAACACTGCTGGGGAAGGACAAAAAGAAAACCTGTTCAAGGAGTAGGAGACAGTAGATGATCGTATTACATGTACTGACCCTCCTAATAATCCTAATAATTAGGTTCAATTATTAGGTTCCTAATAATTAAGATCCTAATAATTAGTTCAATGGGAGTTATTAACGCATTATCAAAGACTGATTATATTTAGAATGAAACATGCTATTCTAAAGAGGATTAACCTATTTAAATCATATCAGATAAAGCAAGAGAGGAGGTATCACCCTCAGATTTCTATGAATGATTAATGAAGACAGCTGGAAAATATACAGACTTGGATCCTGCTTTACAAGCAGTGAAATTAATGACTATAGGTGAAGCACAAAGAAAACTGGGGGAGTCATCCCCAGCTGACCCCTTGGTTACATTAATGCTGAGGAATGAGAAAATTGATTTCTAGTGGGTACTGGAGTGGTGTATTTTGTTTTATGTACATGTAAAGGAAAATTTAGCCAGGAAACTATTAAATGTCTTTGGTGCTACTGGGGAGAGTGAAAATCTACCATTTTTCCAACCTTTAAAATTCAAGATAGGTAAACAGTGGTTAACACATCAATTTCTGTATATGCCTGAATGCATATTGCATTTGTTAGGAAGGGATATTTAAGGCAGTTTAAATGCACGAATAATATTTGAAAATGGACAAATACAAGTATGTATTCCAGAAAGTAAAGCCCTGGAGACCCAGATTTTTATGTTATTGCACCAACCAAATGGAACAGAAGGAATCCCAGAGAAGGGGAAGAATGCTGTCACTCCGACCACCAGAATTCCAGGGAAATCAAAAGCAGCAGAACCAGGAAGAATACAGTTGAAACCTGATGCCAGACCCGTAAGGCAGAAACAATATCCTTTATTGGATAGAAGAATAATTAGAAGCTAGAAAAGGGTTGGAAGAATTAATTTATAAATTTGTGCAACATGGACTACTAAGGGAATCTGAGTCCTCTCCTACTGGTAAAGAAGGCACATACTAATGAATACAGGCTAGTCCAAGATCTCAGAGCTGTTAATAAAATCGTGGTAGACCTACACCCCATGGTAGCAAATTCTTACACACTTTTAACCACAATTAAGGAATCTGATGAGCAGTTCAGTCTTGTGGATAAGGATGCCCTCTTCTGCATATCCTTTGAAATGGAAAGTCAGCCCTTTGTCAGGGGATGAATGGGAGCTTCAGACAAGCCTTACCTTAGCCTCAGATTTTTGGTAACAGCTTAAATTTAAGAAACCACTGACCTACAAGTTCTAAGGATGGCAGATCAGGTCTATTTATAAAATGACTTATTTATTGAACAGAAAGTAGGTAACAGACAAAAGATCTTAATCAGAGTTACTTACTACACAATATAAACCAAAAAGGATTACTAGTAGATTACATAAGAGAGTGCACAATATCAAGGTAGCATTAAAGCTAGCAAAGGAAATAGTATTGATTAGCAGTCAAATGTTACTTACCACCAAAATGACAATGTACACAGAGTCCTTTCACTCAACCTCCAAATGAGTAACCTCAAAGCAGGCATCCCTGCTCTGGGAAGAAACTCCACACGTCTAGGGAATGTGCAGAAGATTTCTGCTTTGTGAAAGCTTGGTGAAGCTTTTATAGTTTGTAAAGTGAGGTGTCTGTCAGTCAGAAATCCAGCCTCACTTCCACAGTAAAATGTTTATTGTCAGCTGGGAGTGTTAATCCCATGGCACCAAAATAACTCACTACAAGACAGCTTGTCCTGTTTGAGTTATTTCACCAGTTAATAAGCAACAGATAAGCTCTTGTTGGGGGCTGAGATGCCCTGCTACACCCTTATTTGCCTTTGAATGGGAACATCCCTTGATGGGACTGTTTAAGAAACACTGGGTCTAGGTGCTTTTTCCCCTTGTAAAAGAACTGTCATCCTCCTTCAGGAGCCCACCATCAAAATTTGGACACTGTTTCCAATACTGAATATGTCTAAGGATTGCTCCCACACAAAAGCTGCCAGGACAGAAAGGGCTTGCTGGACTCTGCCTCCAGTAGACTGACGGTTATCTGCAGCACCAACAGTAGGATTAGATGTTTCCGTTCCCAAGGAAAAGTATTGTTGTTCATAGTCAGCATCCCAGCTCTGACATTTGGAGACAAGCTCAAAAATTTAATATGTCCAGGGATCGCTCCAGCACAAAACATGCCCAGACAGAAACATGTCATTTTGTGAGAGACTGGAGGAGATTGATGTTTCGAGACATTTTGGGGTGCATGTGTGTGGGAAAGGGGCAGGTCAGGCCTTGCCCTGGTGAGGCAATGTGGGAATTAACAGCAGGTTAGTAAGCCTGTCTGGCTCCAACATTGATCTTAGCACAATTTGTTTGTACCAATGAGAAACTTAGTGTTAACAGAAGCAAGAAACCAAAACAGCAGAGCTGCAGCTGGTGTTTCCAAATGTTTAGAATGTTTAGGATGCCTTTGTTACTGGTAGCTAAGAATAGCATTGTAGCTAAATGATAGCCAATGAATCTATTGTAGTGGTTAAGTAGACAATAGTAATGTAACATGAATGATAAACATAGCAAAGTCTATAAAAAGTCTCTGGAGTTTGAATAAAGGATCTTTTGCCTGAAAGTGAGTCCTAGAGTATTTGTGTCGCTTTCCGCCTCAACAGCGACAAGGCAATGCACTGCCCTCTACATCCCCCACCCGTCTAGAGCCAGTATGCCAGCCTGGCAGTGGCTGCCAATCCCTGGCACACCAGAGGCAATGCTCCATACCTTGCCCCTGGAGGCCCTAACCCAGCACCTGAGTTGCTAAATGACTGGGGGGAAGGGCTCAGGAAGGCTAAGGGGTGTTTAAGGCTGAACACGAGGCAAGAACATGTCTTGACCTCATCTTGGAGTTTTTGTTAGCTGAACACCACTGGAACACAGGAGCTGGTAGCTATATGTGTCCTTTTCTGTATCTTTTCTATCTTTCTCTTTCTTCTTCTTCTAATTCCCTCTTCTCAGAAATTTGAGTTAACTTAAAATCAAAAGGGTTTACCAAGTTGAATGGGCCAAGTTAATGGTTTGAGAAGTGTTTTATGTTGATTGATTTCTGCTCTAAAGCTTTTGCCTAAGTCCTCTGATTTTCTAAAGTTGCCAGTAAGGTCTTTTTTTTTGTTCTGACCTTTTGAGAATATCTTGTTGGTATTTCTGCCAGTCATCTAACTCAGAGTACATGAACCACCATAAGCCCTTTTAAAAACCTTGTTGAGCGAGTTTTTTGTGGCCTTACACCTTTACATCCCATGGGCAGCCTATCAGCTGCACCTGAAACAGTGGTGCTAGGTGCTTTCCTTCCTGTTTAAAAGAACTATCATCATCTTTGAGGAGCCCAACACCTCAATTTGGATACCACCTCCAATACTGAATACGTAAAAGGATTGCTGCCACGTAAAAGTTTGCAGGACAGAAAACTCTTGCTGGCCTTTACCTCCCTGTGGCAGCCTATCATCTGCACCACCAGCTCGGGGAATATGTCTGTTACTTCCCAAGAAAAGGTACTGTCCTTATTTTTCAGGTATCCACCTCTGAAATTTCTCTTTGGGCTCTAAAATTGAATATATCCGACACAAAAGGTACAAGCACCAAAAGCTGTTTATGCCCTTTACCTCCCATTGGCACCATATTATCTGCACCTCAAACACTGGGCCTATGTACTTTCCTTCCCATCTAAAAGAACTGTCAGCCTGTTTCAGGGACCACCACTGAAATTTGGATACTACTTCAAATAGTGAATACATACAAGGATTGCTCTCACATAAAAGCTTCCAGGACAGAAAGGTCTTGCAGGCCTTTACCTCCACTGGGCAGGTGGTCATCTGCAGAACCAACAGTAAGGCTAGATGTTTCCCTTCTAAAGGAAGGGTAGCATCATTAAGACTGCGGACCAAACTTTGGAGCTGAACACAGAATTGAATATGTTGAGGGATAGCAAAACCAAAATTGGTATCTAACAGCCTATTATCTGCACCTGAATCACTGGGGCTAGGTACTTTCCTTACCTTTCTACCAGTCCCTTGCCTCGCCTTACCTACCCCTCCCTTGCCTTGCGTTGCCTACACCACCCCAGCCCAGCCTTGCCTTGACTAACCCTCCCTTGCCTTGCCATGCTTTGCCTTGCCTGCCCATCACTTTTCTTGCCTTGCCTTGCCTGCCCCTCCCTTCCCTTGGCCCTGCCTGTCCCTACCATGCCTTGCCTTTCCTTGCTTACCCTTCACTTGCCTTGTATTCCACTCCCTGGCCTTCCCTTGCTTGCCTGTCCCTCCTTTGGCTCTCCTTGCACTGCCTATCCCTCCTTTGCCTTGCCTGTCCTTGCCAGCGCCTCCCATGTCGTGCTTTGCCTGTCTCTCCCTGGACTGCCATGCCTATCCCTCCCTTGCCTTAACTTCTCTATCCCTCCCTTGTCTTGTCTTCCCTCTTCCTTGCATTGCCTTGCCCACCTCTCCCTTGCTTTCCTTTCCCTACCCGTCACTTGCCTTGCCTTGACATGCCTACACCTCCCTTGACTTGCCTGCTACTCCCTTGCATTGCCCACACATGCTTTGCCTTGCTTTGCCTACCCTGTCCATGCCTTCCCTTGCCTTTCCTGCCTGTACCTATCCTTGCCTAGGTTAGCACTTCCTTGCCTCCTCTTTCCCCTGCCTATACCTCTCGTCTTGCATTGCTTTGCCCGTCCCTCCCCTGCCATGTTTTGCCTTCCCCTCACTGGCCTTTCCTTGCCTTGCATACTCCTTCCTTGCCTTGCTTTTCCTTCAGCTTGCTGGCCTTGCCTTGCCTACACCTGCCTAGCCTTGCCTTGCTTGGCCTACTGCTTCCTTGCCTAGCCTTATCCTACTCTTTTCTTGCATTGCCTTGCCTACCACTCCCCATTCTTCCCCTGCTTACCTGTGCAACGCCTTGCCTTTACTACCCCTCCCTTGCCTTGCTTTGCCTAGCCCTCTCCTGTCTTTCCTTTACTTGCCTACCCCTTCCTTGCCTTGAAACCCCCTCCCTTGCCTTCCCTTTACCTTCCTTGCCTTGCCAACCCCTCTCCTGCCTTGCTTTCCCTTAACTCCCACTCCCTTGCCTTGAGTTGCCTTACCTGCCCCTTTTTTGCTTTGCCTTTCCTTGCCTACCATTCCTGTTCCTCGCCTTGCTTGCCTCTCCTTTGTCTTGTCTACCCCTCCCCTGTATTTCCTTGAATTTCCTACCCCTCCCTTGCCTTGCATTGCCTTGCTTCCCATCCATTGCCTGCATTGCCTTCCCCTGACAAGCTTTGCCTTGCTTACCCCTCTGTCCCGGTACCATCCATGAGACGGTTAATTTTTGCAGTAGCCAGGGCAGGCATGGCCAGGACCCTGAAGGTATTATATATCCACTCACGCAGAGGGCAGAGCAGGAGATGGGTCCTTTCTGGTAGAGTGGCAAAGCAGTCTAGGTGGAACTGGTTTCCACATGGTGAGCCACTTGCATGTGAATCATTCACTTCTCTTGTACGCTTTATTATTGTTGCTGTTACTGTTAGTTTATTGTTTCACTGCTGTTCCCAGTAAATTGTTCTTACCTCAACCCACTGTCTTGGGGTGATTTTATGATGTTGTATCCCCTATCGCTGCTCTATGCCCAGATACGAATCCTGTGCCTTTCTGTGCCTTTAAAACTGGGTGCGAGAGAAAGAAAAAAAAGCCAGATGAACTTTTCAAAGCAGTTTTGTGCTCCAAGGTCACTACTCCTCTACGTTCTCCTGCTGCAGTGAGAGGAAAGGAGGAAGCACCCTTCCTGCTTTTCAGCCAGCTCTCAGCTCTGTTTTCTCCAGAGAGAGATGGAGAGTTGAACTTTCTTTTCCCTGGGATTTTGGCTTCTTCTTCTTTTCTTCCAGAACTGTGCAACAACACCAAAACATCATCCAGGAGGCCCAGAGGAGCCCACACCAACCCAGCTCTGAAGAGGAGGAGAGAAACCACACCCACAGAAGGACTCTAAAATCTTCCCAGGTTTCTCTCCACAGCGAGAGGTTTTATTATTTAGCATTATTATTCTTTTCCTGTGTGTTTGTTAAATAAATAGGTTTTTTCCTTTCACCTTCCTCCGAGGAATATTTTTTTCCCGAACCTGGTGGGGGAGGGATGCCTGAAACCTGGCTTCTATCAGAGGATGTTCATGTTGAACATTCCTCCGAATCTGTCTCAAACAGGGACAAATAATTAGTGGCTCCCAGTGCGTGGTTCGGAGGAAAGTGAAAAAAACTGTACTAATTACATTTTGGTTTGGTTTTAATTACTTTGTATTAGGGTAAAGTAGTCACCATGTTGCTTGAGTTCATAATGTCTCTCTGGTTTGAGGTACTAATGTCTTTCTGGTCCCTAGGCCTGTGTGCTTATTCAGGTTGCTCCGGTTTTGTCCCTGGTATGTAACTTGTACAGAGCAGGGGCACGAATCTGGATTTTTATTTTGCTGTGCTCAGTGATAATGATTTATAAAAAGTCAACAGAGGTACTGGCAGTTGTTCAAAGTGTATATGATCTGTGGTTTCTCCATACTAACCTTAGTCCTAGTTTCAGTAGCCTGTTTTGGGGGTTTATTAGTAATTGCACCCAGTTTGTTAGAGGAGGAGGGGATGGGGTTTCCCAGCCTTTCATCTCCTTCCCCTTTAAATTTGATACATTATCTTTTGAGAATGTTCAGTTTCCCCTGGATGTTAAAGAGACCACCTTCCTGGTATTTTATCTGGTAAGCTTCCTCTATATGGTTTGCAGCTTGTCTAGAATGAGAGCTCAGATTTCCAGGGTGACTGATGAGACACCTGACCCAGGCATGGAAAATCCTGAGTGATGTGGGGAATGGGAGGATATGGGCCACAGTCCGAAGGAATTCTCTGACCCATTAGCTTGGAATTTCCCCCCTGAACAAATTCAGAACCCAGCTGAGGTGGGAAAATACCTAAAAGAGAAATGCAATGACAACTCTAATGAGAAAAAGCTCATTGCAATATGCTGGGCCTTGGCGTATGCTTATCGCACACTGCAAGATACTGTAGGGCAGCAGATAAAGGCAGAGGGTCAGGAAGATAAATCAGCAGACACCCCAGTCACTCAGGCTCAGCCAAACCAGACAGCAGTCCTAAGCCACTGACAGTTGCTCCTGTCACAAGGAAAAAACATACAACCAAAACCGATCTCCCAGTGAAAGATTATGATGATGTGGGATCCTCAAAGCCAGCAACTGACTCAGGCCCAGAAATCATTACTGAGTCCATGTCCATAAAGGACCTTCATAGCCTAAGAAAGGACTGTACCCGACGGTCTGATGAATCCATAATAAGTTGGATGGTCCGTATTTGGGACGCTGCAGGTGATACTGTAATGCTGGGTGGTACTGAAGTGAGGCGTTTGGGATCCCTGTCATGTGATCTGGCTATCGACCAAGCGATAATAAGGAGTGTTGACTCTGTCAGTCCCTGGACACAGGTCTTGACAGGCGTGAACAAAAGATACCTGTGCGCAGACAATTTCTATGTGCAGCAAACCAAGTGGAAGACCACAGAACAAGGAATCCAATACTTGAGAGAACTAGCAGTGGTAGATATTGTCTACACAGATGACCAAGGATTGAGGAGTCCAGACAGAGTCCCAGTTAGCCCAGTTGTGGCAAAAACTCATATGACTTGGGCCACAAGAATACGCTTCTGCTTTAGCAATAATGAAGCTAGAGGACGATGGGAATGAGACTGTGCGGGATATGGTGATGAAGCTCCGAGCATTTGCAGATGCCATGCATGGCCCAACACATGCAAGAATCACAGCTGCGGAAACACGTAGGCAGAAACTGGAAGATAAGATGGAGGAGACTCACCAGGAGCTCAGGAAGGAGATTAAAGAGGGCCTTCCCCAAATCTCGGTGGTACAGATCAGAGATTCTGTTACCAGACACAGATGTCCTCCAGCTAGAGAGAGAAGGTACACCCCACGAGGTGAGCTGTGGTTCTTCCTGTGTGATAGTGGGGAAAACATGAGGAGGTGGGATAGACAACCCACTTCTGCTCTGGCAGCACGAGTGCGTGAATTGAAGGAGCACGAGACTCAGAACGGAAGTTCCACCAGAAAGGAAGTAGCTCCAGATGCCCATAGCCAAACTGCCAGATATGATGGAAGAGAAGATGACATGTCCAATCCCTCTGAAGGAACTTCTAAAATGTATGCCCAGGGAAGGAAGGATAACCAGGACTAGAGAGGCCCTGCCTCTAGCCAGGTAGAAGCCAGGAAAAACTGTGGTTTTTGGACTGTGTGGATTCGTTGGCCTGGCACATCAGAACCACAAAAATATGATGCCTTGGTTGACACTGGTATGCAGTATACAATAATCCCATCACAACATGTGGGGACAGAATCTGTTTCTATTGCTGGTGTGACAGGTGGATCACAGGATCTGACCCTGGTGGAAGCTGAGGTGAGCCTGACTGGAAATGAGTGAAAGAAACATCCCATTGTGACTGGCCCAGAGGCCCTGTGCATTTTGGGCATAGACTTTCCCCAAAGCGGGTATTTCAGAGACCCAAAGGGAGTCAGGTGGGCTTTCGGGATAGCTGCTGTGGAGACAGATGGCATTAAGCAGTTGAACACCTTGCCTGGACTATCAGAGAACCCATCTGCAGTAGGCCTTCTGAAGGGGGAAGAGCAACGAGTACCAATTGCCACCTCAACAGTGCATCACTGGCAGTATTGGACAACTCGAGATGCTGTGATTCCCATCCACAAGATGGTCCATGAGCTGGAGAGCCAAGGAGTGATCAGCAAAACGCATTCACCCTTCAACAGTCCCATGTGGCCTGTGCACAAATCTGAAGGACAATGGAGATTGACTGTGGACTATCATGCCTTGAATGAAGTGACTCCACCATTGAGTGCTGCTGTGCCGGACATGCTGGAGCTCCTGTACAAGCTGGAGTCCAAAGCAGCAAAGTGGTACGCCACTATTAACATTGCTAATGCATTTTTCTCCATTCCTCTGTCACCAGAGTGCAGGCCTTAGTTTGCCTTCACCTGGAGGGGCGTGCAGCACACCTGGAATCGATTGCCCCAGGGGTGGAAGCACAGCCCTACCATTTGCCATGGACTGATCCAGACTGCGCTAGAAAAGGGTGCAGGCTCCAGAACATCTGCAGTACATCGATGACATTGTGTGGGGGAACACCACAGCAGAAGTGTTTGAGAAAGGAGAGAAAATCATCCAGATTCTCCTGGAAGCCGATTTCGCCATCAAGAAGAGCAAAGTCAAGGGACCTGCCCGAGAGATCCAGTTCCTGGGAGTGAAATGGCAAGATGGA
>VXAZ01001217.1:0-232500 GCA_013399875.1 Gymnorhina tibicen
AGGGAAGGGAAGGGAAGGGACCTAAACCACAATTACTTGTGCTAAAGTCCCTGAAGGCCGCAGTTCAGTACATGAACAAACTGAAGGGAGAATTCAGGGAATGGTGTAACTCCAGATACATTATGAACAGTTTTGGGAGCCTGAAACGAATTTCCCCTATAGATGCAGTTTGCTGACTTTGCTATATCGTCTTTCATGTACCCAGAATTTTTTCTCTCCCTAAAGCGTTGCCTGTGGTAATATTATCTGAGTGCCTACTGCTAGAAAGCAAGTTAAGAGAGCAGAGAAATTAAAAAGGAAAGAAGGGGAGGCAATAGTGGAGGGAAAAAATTTATATTCTCAAAACAGATAATGGGCCAGGTATTAATTTTACTTCTTTCCCCTTAAAACTGATTAACTCTCTCCTGACATGAAATTTAAATACATAATTTGCTCTACTGCTTACATCCTAAAATAGAAAAAGTGTATTTCCTCACATAAATATAATTTAAATAATATTTTTTGGCTAAATCACATGCAAACACTTTGTATCCACATAAGTATAGCTGAACTAAATTAAACTAATAAAAATAGAATATCCTAACTTCCTGTCATTTTAAATATGCAATTAAACTAAGACCTCCCTTTAATGGGTGAGATTTGCCTATTCTTGATTTTGTGAGTCCATTTAAGTGTGTGTGGAAGGCGGTTGTTTGGGAATGGGAAAAATAGAGAAATAAAAAGGATATGCTTTATTCAGACGCACAAGCTGGTTTCAGTGATGCTCCATATCCCAGCTGAGAAAAATGAAAAATAACCTCATACGACCGCTTTCAAATTTTCAAGGAAACAAATTCAGCAACTTTTCCATGTGTTTTGTTTGGCTTCTAGGAGGAAGAAGGTTTAGAAAGGATTAATTCACTTTCAAAAGGTGGCTGTGGAGACGAAGGATAACCATGCAGCAGTGACAGCAGCTCTTGAGACTTCCCAGTCTCCCCTTTGTGCTCCAAGGGATAAATCATCCACTGGTAGATTGTGCATAAAATCTTCAACTTAATGCTGTATCACCTAACTGCTGCCTTTCCTGTTAGTTATGGGATGTTGTGGATTTGGCACTCAGTATTCCTGTCCAAAGAGGTTTTGGTCCTAAGATAAGGAAACACAAGCCAAGAACATGGAAAAATCCAAGCTGATCTGGAGGGGCAGTATAACTTGGGCAAGGCTTTGTGCTCCCTGTCTTAGGGAGCCAAGCACTTCTGAAGTTCACTCATCCTAAGCTGAGTACCCACATCAGATCAAAATAAAGATTAAAGGATAGTGGAATGAGAAAAAAAATGCCTGAAATATTCTTCGTTCTTAACCTGGGAGATCTGATTGTCATACCAACTCCAGAGGGTTTGGGGTCTGTAGAACTGTTCTGAAGAGGGAATGCCAAAGCTGCATCCCACCACACCGCCTCAAGGTTGGGGTCCTTGTTGGCATCATGTAGCTGGATTTAAAAAAAAACAGGCAGTAGAGAGGGATAAAACACATGGATTGCAAACACAATTAACCTTGGATACAAGAGTTCTCCTCAGTATAGTAACATAGAAAGCACTTGGAGGGGTTCCATTTTCCAAAGAGCCCACAGGCTGTGTGAGGCTTGGTCTGGGAGAACTAGACTGGGAAAAGTTGGACATGACCCAGCAATGTGAGGGTTCACAAGCTGGGATTCCCGCCATCAAAAATTGGTCGCTAAGTGGGTACCAGAGACAAGTGAGTGACATTTGAGCTCATTTTTTATCACAATTAGACAGAATCAGTGTGCTCAGTTTTGGGCTCCTCACTTAAAAAAGGTCTCCAGAGAAGGGAAATTAAGCAGGTGAAGGACATAGAGAACCTGTCCTGTGAGGAATGACTGAGGGAGCTGGGGGTGTTAAATGCGTCAAACAGTTTGGACCTGTCCATAAGGGTTCAACACATGTGACTGAGCTTTCCTGGCTTGCTAAAAGCTGCTCCTGGTACCTTTCTTGCTACTGGGTTTGGTGATGCCCCTCCTTGAATAATGAGTACTGGCAGATTCAGGAAAATGTAAAGTGGGTTCAGGAAAACGTAAAATAATGGGGACAGAATTTTTGGCAGGGCCTGTAATGACAGAGCAAGGGTTTTAAACTGAAAAAAGATAGATTTGGACCAGATATAAGGAAGGAATTTTACAGTGAGGGTGGTGAAGCTCTGGCACAGGTTACCCAGAGAGGTGGAGGATGCCTCATTTCGGGAAACATTCAAGGTCAGGTTGCACAGGGCTTTGAGCAACCTGATCTAGTTGAAGATGTCCCTGCTCATGGCAGAGGGTTTGCCTAGATGTCCTTTAAAGTCCCTCTCCAACACAAATTATTCTATGTTCCTACATAGAATATGTGTGTTCCTACAATTGTATGATTCTATGAAAATCCCTGGTTATGTCTGGAGATGTAGCTGGAAACGTAGATTTACCAGCAAGCATTATGGAAAGTTGCATTTTTAAGGCAAGAGTCTTGGTATTATTCAAAAAGAAAAGATATAAAGTGCTCACCAAATCAATGATTTTGTAAATCCATTAATAGGCCAGCAGTAAATTTTGAGAAACTGGCAATGTGATTTTTTTCCCCTGTGAATTAAAAGCTTTATAATTAAAAGTAAGCTTTTTAATAAAAAATACTGATTTCTTAAATACTTGTGAGAACATATGGAAGAAAAATTTCAGGAAATAAAAGGAGCTGCTTTGGAGGAAAAGGTACCAAACACGTTCAAAAAACCTGGATTTTGCCGGAACTCGGAAATGTGTCTTTCCATGAGCTCAGCGAGCAGCAGAGGGCGCTGGGATAAACGGATTTATTTAAAACTCCAGCCAATAATACGCATTTGCTGGGAGTTGGATACTGAGGGAGATAGAGATAGTAGGATACTGAGGGAGATCTATTTTATTTATAGAGATCCATGCTAGATTTAAAAAGCAGAGCAGGATTTTAAAGTCCATTTCTGAAACAGGGCCTTGAATAGGGGCAGGCAAAGTTTTAAAAAAAAAGCCAAACAACAAACAATAATTCTGGAAAAAGCATATGAAATAAAGGAAGCATAACTTATTGAATTAAAATTAATTTTTTTCAACTTCTTAAAAAAGCGACCATCATCTTATTTCAGATCCTCTCTCCCCCTGGGGCTATTAACAGATATTTATTTGGGATGACTGAGATATTCGACCTAGTCTGTATTTTCACTATTCTACAGTGAGTAATACTCACTGTATTAAACAGTGGGATATAAAAGATTCATTCTGATTTTAAGGTAGAGGTTCAAACACCGAGTGGCCTGTTATTTAAAAATCAGTGTAAATAAGAACCCGCAACTTTATCCTGAAGGAGGAAAAATGCATATCAGCATCATTTCTAGCAGAGGAAATATTTGGGTGTTTGTAACTCCCAGCTATGGACGTGGACCTCTTGGAGCAAGTACGGAGGAGAACACGAAGATGCTCAGAGGGCTGGAGCAGACAGGCTGAGAGAATTGGGATTGTTCAGCCCGGAGAAGAGAAGGCTCTGGGGAGAACTTAAAGCCCCTTCCAGTGCCTAAAGGGTGTCCAAGAGAGCTGGAGAGGGACTTTGAACAAGGGTCTGGAGGCACAGGACAAGGGAGAATGGCTTTAAACTGAAAGAGAGCAGAATTAGAAAGGATATTAGGAAGAAATTCTTCCCTGTAAGAGTGGTGACGCCCTGGCACAGGTTGCCCAGAGAAGCTGTGGCTGCCCCATCCCTGGAAGTGTCCAAGGCCAGGTTGGATGTGGCTTGGAGCTTCCTGGGATAGTGGAAGGTGTGGTTGGAAAGGGACGATCCAGCCACGGCAGGGGGATTGGAAGCAGACGGTCTTTCAGCTCCCTCCCAAGCCAAGCCATTCCCCGATCCGAGGGCGGGGGCGGCCGTTCGGAAGGCGCTGCTGCGGGAAGCGAGTCCCCATCAGAGGGCGCCGCTGCCCCGCTCAACGCGCTCCGGAGCTCCCGAATCCCGCGGGGCATCGCCCGCACCTCCAGCGCTGGAACGGCACGGGGAGAGCGGGGGCTTCCTCCGCCATGGGCAGGGCTGCATATAAAGGTGTCCTTAAAAAAAAAAAAAAGGAATTGTGAAATATTCCTTTTCCATCGCAGCGGCCAGGCTGAGGCTGCAGTGCCCGTGCCCAGCTCACGGCTTAAAAAATCCCGGGGTTTTCCTTGGAAGAGATTGGAAAAGCGCGACCCAAACTGCTGGCAAAGGGCTGGTTTACCCCTTTTGTTTATTTAGTTTTGAAAGTATAGGTTGTAATGGTCAGTTTTGGGTACGTATATCGCCTTTCGGACGCAGGGTTTCTTGCGCGTTTGAGGAATAAATCGGTGCAAGTGTTGCTGTGTGGAATTGCTGAATTAGACTGGAGGCATCTGAGGGGGTGGGGGTGCAAAACAAGAGCAAAAAAAAGCAAAGAACCTTAATTTTCTAAATGAACGTTTGTTCGTTTGTCATGTTTTGCAAATGCAAGAAAATGTCATAATAGTGGGGTTTAAAAGTCAGAATTTACTGTCTATACCAATATGTTAGCAAAGAGCCAGTGGACGTCAAGTCTGTTTTAGAGTCTCCTTTTTTTCACTCCCCTCCTCTCCCCTCCCCCAGCAAGCAGAACATATTTAATTCAGGTTGCCACAGAATTGTGGAACATTAGCCATCACGAAGCACATTCACCCTGCCCTGTGCCAGCCTTCATGACTCAAAGACTTTCACAAAAGTGATGGCAAACTGTCCCTTTATGAGCTTGGTATTTTTCTAAGAGGGTCATTCAGATCTACAGGTGCATAGGGGTGGCTGCATGGGTATCTCCGCACATCCCCGTGCAAACAGCTCACATCCTTTTTCCTTTTTCAGCATTATTTACCCTATTGCCTCAGTTGAAATGATCAGTCCAATCCACTCAGAGATGTGCCTTTTTTCTCCTCCTCCTCCTCAGTGCAGCACTGGCTGTGCTGAGAAAAAACTAGTATCTGCTTTAACAACTTCCAGCAAGACCGTTGTCCAGCTCCTGCTGTAATATCTGGGTGCTATTTGCCTCTTGCCCTTCGTGGGTTGAGGTTTTAGAAGAAGATGCACACTGTGAAATGGGGAGGGGTGGCGGGGTGGTGTAGAGGCTGAGGGGAAACAGGATGAATTTATACTTTCTGCCTTAATTTGAGGCCAAAGCAAACAGAAAAAGCAAAGCCCACCCTTCCCACCAGCCAACCACACACCAGCAAATGTGTCTCCTGATGAAGTTCTTCTCGTTTCCGAGATTATATATATATATATAAAAGCATCTTTACCTGTAGGACCTTTGAAAGTACAAAGGACACTGTGCACTTTCCCATAGGATCCCGTGCAGAATAACAAAGATTTGTAGGAACCTTATAGGCAGAGCTTGAAATTTCCAGAGACAGGACCTTGAATTTAGAAACACCTTCTTTCTCTCTGTCTCTCTGCCTCTGTGTCTCATTTTTTTTCCCATTTTTCTCCCCTCCTGGTGCACCAGCCCACTGCAAAGCTCGATTGTTTCCTTTCAAAGGCAGAGATGGGCTTTGCTGCCTGCGTCGGCTCTTTGCCGTGCAACGTGTTAAAAAAATCGGACAATGCGAGGGAAGGTTTGCCTGGGGAAAAAAAAATAAAGGTTAAAACTGGTCTAACTCCTCCTCTCCCCTTCCAAACCGATGGCTACCCGGGAAATGCACAAATTCTACTCTATTTTTAATCTTTTTCTGAAAGTAGTAAACTCTATTCAAATGCGTGCAGGGAAGGGTTTGCTAAACTCCTTTTTCTTTCCCCTTTATTTTTTCCCCATATAAAGTATTTCTAAGTTATAAAATATACAGTCCAAGCCTGAAGTCTAAGGCATTCCAGTGGAAATCACTGATCTAAATTTACTCCTTTTAGATTTGCTTGAATGTGCTTTGATGAGACGCTGTTTTGGTGTTTAACTGCATATGAGAGGATAATTTCTGGACATGTAAATAAAAGCATATTGCATGTGGGGAAAAGCATCATATCTCGTTGTAAATGATGAATCACTTAGTGCAGAGACAACTTATCCTTTATTTTATCATAGGGAGGATCGAAAAAATATTCATTTCATTTCTTCTATCTATCTATCTATCTATCTATCTGTCTATGCATCCATCCATCTACTAAAACAGCAGATATATACACTGCATAATACATATATTTAATCCCTCTATACCAACATGTATGTGTAAATGTATAACTAGATTCACAAATACACATTTAAATACACTCTTATATAAACTGACCAGGTTTGCATGCACATGTGCATATGTAACATGTAGTCTCCATGCGTCTACATGTGGAAGAATATATATAATTTACATATCTAAATGTGGCAACTAATATGTCTGTACATGGGAAAAAGTTGCCTGTTCGGAGCTGTATGTGTGTATAGGTGCCTGTATGTGCAAATCTGTGTACGTGCAGCTGCGTGTATGTATATATTTTATATGCCTGCATATAAGTCTCTATATGTGTGTATATGTCTATATCTAGTCACATATATGTCTGTAGCTATATGTAACTATGTAACAGATAATGTTTTTTACTATCCGACTGAGGTAGGCTTCTGCAGCCAATTGTTTCAGACAACAGATATAAGTTGCGATGGAAGAGGAACGTCGGATTTGGTGTCTGTCCCCCATTTCCAATTATAGATGGATCATTACAGACAGAGAAGTACTGAGAATCCAGACATCTGCTCTTCACATGAATGCACTCACCTCCTAGAGAACAGCCTGCCATCATGCTCTGGAAACTGGTTGAAAATGTCAAGTATGAAGATATCTATGAGGTGAGTATATAATATGCATATGAGTAAGAGAGTATATGTATATTTAAATATACATCTAGCATATAGATACAGGCATGGCTATATAATACATATATAGCTCTACATATACATCCAGGCAGAAATAGAGACATACACCAGCACACACCAATATAGAGACGGGAAATGGAGAATAAATGCTTAAATGCTTATTTATTTGCATATTTGTATTCAGCATGCCAAGTCCTGAACTTTTTATTTTTTCATGGAAAAGCTGTTTGATGCGATTTAAAACATCAAAGAAATGATCTGGGGATTGGAATGAGGCAACTTAAAGGCAAGAGTTTGATTGTTTAGACCTCCAATTAGATATAATTCGATTAAATATGGACAAATGTTGAGGAAAATAAAAAAAAAAAAAAAAGAAAATAGAAGAGAAACACAATCCGGTATTCAGGGACTGGATGCATTTCTTTCTTTTATTTTTTATTTTTCAATTCCAAGCTCAGCTCAACTTGAATATGGATTTTTTTTTTCTTGTTTTCACAATCGGATGCGTTTTTTACGACTTTTTATACCTCTACACCTACAGATAAGATGTGCATGTGTACATATACTGGCATTAATTAAGCGGCACATACATTCTTGTGCGTGTGTGAGTTCACACACCCGAACCGATACAGGCAAGGGCAGCTCCGCATAGTCCGCAGGCACGAAAAGTTGTGAGCTTTATCCACACCTTATTTTCAAGTTCAAAAAGCAAAGCAAGGGGGGAGAAAAAAAAAAAATCACAGCTCAAACACTGCGAAACCTTTCTTAATTTTGCACGGTTTCCTGAGCCGGATCTTTCCCAAACGGTCTCTGCGAATGTATTCCTTGTAAGTTAAACCAGCGTGCGGGATTTGTTCAGTAACGGGGGGAAAAGAAAGAAAGAAAGAAAGAAAGAAAGAAAGAAAGAAAGAAAGAAAGAAAGAAAGAAAGAGAAAGAAAGAAAGAAAAAGAAAGAAAGAAAGAAAGAAAGAAAGAAAGAAAGAAAGAAAGAAAGAAAGAAAGAAGGAAAAAGATGTGTGAGGAATGGTGCTCCACAAAATCATATTTTAATTTTTTTCTATTGTTTTTATTTTTTAATTGAGTGGGAGGCGTTTGCACTGCGATCATGGGGGAAGATTTTCAGAAGGGTGCAATCCGCCACCTCCGGCGCGGGAGCTGCTCCGTGGGGAGGCGGCCGGGCAGGGACCGGGGACGGCGAAGGGGCCGGGGACGAGGAAGGGACCGGGAACAGGACAGGGGCCGGGGATGGACAGCGCGCTGAGCAGGGACCGCGGACCGAGCAGGGGTTGGGCAGGGACCTGGCAGGGGCTGGGAAGGGGCTGGGGATCGAGCAGGGAGCAGCGACAGGGCAGAGACCGGGGACTGAACAGAGGCCGGGAAAGTACTGGGCACTAAACATGGACCGGGGACCGGGCAGGGACCGGGAACAGGACAGGAGCCGGGGTGGGACCGGGCAGCCACCGGGGACCGGGCAAGGACATGGCAGGGGCTGGGAAAGGGCTGGGTACCAAGGAGAGAGAGGATACCGAGCGAGGGGCTGGCTACTAGGCAGGGACCGGGGCTCGGGCAGCGGACGTGTACTGGGAAGGGGACGGGCAGGAGCCGGAGCCGGGCAGGGGCTGGGGATCGGGAAGCGGCCGGAGCCCCCCGCGGAAGCTCCGTCGGGGCCGCCCCATCCCCAGCCCCGCCGCGACGCCTGCAGCCCTCCCCTCCGGGAGAGCCTTGGCACTTACAGAGGGGAAACTCCCGGGAAAAGCGCAGAAAGAGACCCAGGGAAGGTACAGCTCCGGCTGCTCCCGGCCGGAGAAAGGACGGGATGGAGGGAAGCGGGGAGGGGACCCGCTGGCCGCACGGGAGAAATGTCTCCACTCCCAAAAGCTGCCGTCAGGCTAATTACCATTGGCAAAAGCCGGCATCTGCAGCACGAGCAGAGAATGAGCACACACGTGTGCTTGTGAGCGTGTGTATGTGTGCCTGTGTGTGCGCGCGTTTGTGTCCCCGCGTGTCCCCAGCCCGCTGAGCCCTCGCTGCTTTTCCCTCCCCATCTCCAGGCACAGCCCGGCCATTGTCTCTGCCCGCAGCAGCAGGCGACAAAACATCTCCCCTCCCTGGCTGCCGAGGTCGGGGATGAGGGCTTTTCTTCCACCCTGCTTTTGATGGGGGGTTTTAAGGCGCTGTGGATTTACGGACACCCGCATTTGTAGATTGCCGTGGGAGAGAAGAGTTGGGGGAGCGGTTGGGTGGGATTTGGCTGCGGGCAGGGTATATCCTAACTTGGGGATGCGCTCCAGGGCATTTTGTAACGTGTAGCCTTACCAAAAAAAGAAAAACAAAAAAAGGAGGAAAAAGAGGGAAAAAATTGCTGTCTTTATTTTAAAGAGCTGAAACCCTCTAGATTTGTGTTTAAAAATATTTCTCTCTCTTCTTTCCGATTTATAATTAACAACACGATGGTTGAGACGTCTTAGCCACTTAAACTGAACCTCTTCTTAAAACAAAAGTGTGTGTGTGTGTGTGTCTGTGTGTGTCTGTGTGTGTGAGTGTGCGTGCGGGGGGGCAGCTCTGGGAAGTGTGAGTCTATTTAGGAAGGAACGTAAGTTGAACTTTAACAGAAATGGCAGACAGTCCAGTTGAACGGGTTCCTGCAACATCAAAAAGGTTTTATATCGCCCCTGGCTTTGCCTCAAAACTATAAATTTACTATCCTTTAACATTCACTCCATGCATTTCACATTTGGGTGGAAATGGGGAGATCTATGTACGTATATATGTTTTTTTTTTTCGTATCGGGGGATAGAGAATTCAGACAAAAAAAGAAGTGGAGCCCAACTTAACGCAGATTCAAGTATTTATTGGGCTATTGCGAATAAATACAATCTGTAACACGCACCAAAAAGGCTTAATCTTCGCTGTAAATAGACATATATTACAGTGACTGCACGTTTCTTCTTCCATTCCTTTAAAAACTAAAAAAAAAAAATTAGAAAAGCCTCTTTTTTCTTCATTATTTTCTTAAAAACACCGACAACAAACTGCAAGAACAAAAGCACCAAAGGCAATCAATTTCTCGTATTAAGAATGTATAACTAAATATATTTTAAAACAAAAGGGAAATATACTTTCTTCTTCTTCCTCCTCTTCTTCTTCTGCGCTTCTAGCATTGCTTCATCTCGCTTCCTTGCTCCAGCTCAGCAGTGTCTACTTTCTGCATCTTCCTCCGCTCGAGTTAATTGAAGTTCTGCCTCTTCCTCGCTAAACTTTTTCCCCCCTCTCCCTCTCCCCAAACTCTGCCTCTGCCAGCCCCCCTCGTCTGATTACATCTAGTAATTCTCCACTGAATGAACGTCATTTACAATAGTAGGGGAGCTCTCGAGCTGGCTGCCAGCTTCACGCTCCATTTGGTCCTGCATTCTCCCTTTAAAGTAGTCGTGTAATATTAATAGTCATGAATATCAATTATTATGAGGCGGTGTAGAGAAGGAAAGGGAGGAAGGGGTAGCGGAGCAGTCTGAGCCTAGCCTTGGGTTGAAGAGGATTGTATTTGGGAGCTCAAAGGCAAAAAAAAAAAAATCAAAAAAAAAACCAAAAAGAAAAGGAGGCAAAAAAAAAAAAAAACCGAGAGGGAGGGGTAAATCATATATGTAGATAGAGGTTTCCAGGCTCGGTTTTGGGGGCACTGGTCTTTTTTCTTTTTTTTTAACCTTTTTTTTTTTTTTGATGGATAGACTTCGAAATATCTCAAGCTGTTCTCCTGTGTCCAACACGTCCCTTTGCAGATCTCCTTGATATTTTTCCCTCCAATTATTAGTATTATCACCATTATTTTATTTTTAGCTATTACAAGACTTTTTTTATTTCCAGATGTTAGTCCACACCTATTCCGCCATGGTGAGTTTGGATCCATGTTGTACTAGAATTGCATGTTCTCTCTCTCTCTCTCGATCTGTTGTGTCTCTCTCCCTCTCTCTCTCTTTTTAAACGCCTTTGGCTTGGTAATTTAGCACAATAATTGGAGGAGGCTTGCAGCTGCTTCTCCCTTTTTGCATTGTGTGTTCCCGATTTGAGCTAGGGGAGTCTTGGGGGGAGAGCAGGGGGAAAAAGAACTTTTTTCCTTTTTTTTTTTTTTTTTTTTGTTTAAACCATGTGTGCCATTGCTTGTGGGGGTTTGAGCTACACTTCGTGGAATAGATATTTTTCTTGTTTACTTTAGCCTCGCAGCTTCAGTGCATTGGAGTTGGACAAAACTCCTCTCCCACCTTTTCTCTGAAGCCTCTATACACTCCCCCCACCCCCTATCCCCCCCACACACCCCAAAGACTTTTCATTACAATTAACCCCCACCCCATTCTCCGGAATATAATATTGGAAAAGGAAACAAAAGACACTGGAAGTTGCTGCAGAAATCATAGCGCCTGGATTTGTTCAATACCGATGTATCATTTTTATTTTATTTGAATTTTTTAAAATTTATTTTTTAAGGGGTAGACTCCCTTTAAGCAAAGATTCCCTGTAAATTTTATTTTGGCTTTCTCTTTTTTTTCCTTTTTTTTTTTTTTTTCTTTTTCGCAAGTCCTTTTTTGCACAACTTCTCACCTCGGAGCCTTCCGAGAAGTGCAACTTTCTTTTTGGGCTTTTCAACATGAAAATGGGTGGGTGATTTTGAGTTACAGGACTTCAGCAGAGGGAATAAACAGATGTTGGGAAACTTTAGGCAGGAGAAGGGGTGGGTTGTCTGCATAGAAGGGTGGTTTGGTGCTCTTAATTTATTATTTTTTTACCTTTGGTTTGATTTGAGGGGGCTGTGGATGGGGAATTATATTACTGGTCTGAAATTGCAGATCGTACATGTATTTGGAGCACTAGTCCTACCTTTTTAATTATGACATTTAGCAATTCTCCCTCACACCCCCCCTGCCCCCTTCCCCCTTCTTGATAGTTCCTGAGAATAGACACGATGTGGTCGCTAAACACTGGAACATTTCTAATAATTGGCCGGGGAAGGGGGCACATCTGAATCCCACTTTCCAACTGTTTACATTTTATTTTATTTTATTTTACTTCGGGGTGGGTTTGTGCTCCTTTTTTTTTTTTTAAAAGGTCCTCTTTTTTGTTGTTGTTTGTATGTCATTCCGCTTGTAGGACCGGCATGATGGAGTGCCCAGCCACAGTTCCAGGCTGTCCCAGCTGGGATCCGTCTCACAGGGACCCTACTCCAGCGCTCCTCCGCTCTCTCACACCCCATCCTCGGATTTCCAGCCGCCTTATTTCCCACCCCCCTACCAGCCTCTTCCTTACCACCAAAGCCAGGACCCTTACTCCCATGTCAATGACCCCTACTCCCTAAACCCCTTGCATCAGCCCCAGCAGCACCCTTGGGGACAGAGGCAGAGGCAAGAGGTGGGATCAGAAACCGGGTCACTGCTGCCACAGCCTCGGGCCGCCCTGCCCCAGCTCTCGGGACTGGACCCCAGGCGGGACTACCACTCAGTAAGGAGGCCAGATGTCCTCCTGCACTCAGCTCACCATGGCCTTGACTCCGGCATGGGGGACAGCCTTTCTCTGCATGGCATCGGACACCCAGGGATGGAGGAGGTCCAGGTAAGGCACCGCTTTTCTCTCTCCTGGGCAATGCAGCTGGAGCCCCTGTTCCTGGGCTAGGAATGATCGCTGAGGGATTTCCAGCAATATTGCTGTGGGTTGCCATTCTTTTTCTACACTGGGTTTGTAACTGTGGTACTCCCCCTCCCTCGCCCTCTATTTTTCTTTTTTTTTTTNTTTTCATCCGGGAGGGAGGGAAAATATAAACAAACCCAAACCAAAAGCAATAACTGGTGATCAGGAACAAGTCCCGTGTCCGTCCCCCCACCCCCCTTATTTGTTAGGTGTGCTTGGTAGGGTAGCACTGATTTTAAATAGTTTCATTCCTTCTTTTGGATAACAAAGGAGTTTCGCTGGGCTCAAAGCACAGTATTTCCCAGCTTTCTTCCATCCCACGCGAAACTCATCATCACGTGTTATTTCTTAAAAACAGAAGGACCCTTAACAGCTTCGGTGCTGGCGTGGTTTGCACCTTGCTGGAGCAGGGCATGGCCAGTCCGTGGGGACCCCCGAGCCGGGGGCTGGAGCCTCCAGGGTCCAAGTTCTGCCTTAGGCTTTCCTAATCGGGATTTTGTGGGTTGCCCTCCATGCGTTTTTATCTTTTTTTTTCCCCCAAAAAACTTCTTTGTCATATATCATATCTGTATATGCATTTAGTTTTGGGCTAAATAAAGATATGGACCACTGGATGAAATAATGACTTCAAAGTTACAGAAAGGGAAAAAGAAAGGAGAAAAGAGGAGCTGGGAAGATAAAAAATAGCCGTGAAAAAGGATGCTGCTGAGCATGAGAGGAATCAGCGGCAGGGAAGCGGAGGGGATGCATTGCTTTGGCTTGAGGCTTGTCTTAGGGCTGCACGGGAAAATCCCCGAGCTTTGCTGGGGCGGAGTGTTTTAGAAATTGAAAGGTTGTGCTGTTTGGATTTGCTCCTGCCTCCGAGCTCAGTGACCGCGGGGTCGCTGATTTCTGCGGGTTTCCAAGGTGGCTTTGAGACCTGGGGGCAGCCCCTGACCGCCACGGGCGCGATGCGCAGGTCTCGTCTCGCATTCCTGGCTCAGACAAAGTGGTTTGCAAGTCAAGGCGAGTTTTACCTCTGTGAATGCAGAAAGGGGATCGCTCTCCTCCTTTCTCTCTGCAGCCGATAGGCGTTAAGTACTGTTTGTGCTTGGATACTTACACTTTCCCCAAAGAAGAGCCGGTAATTGTTGTGCTTTTGTGAGAAAGAGAGTAAAAGAGAGGAGAGAGAAGGGAAAGGAAAGAGATAAGAAAGAGAGAAGGAAAAGATAAAACGCAGAAAGGACGAAAGGGGAGAAAAAGAAGAAAAGATAGAGAAGAGAGGGAAAGGAGGGCGAAAGATAGGGAAAGAGAGAAAGACAGAAAGACAGAAAGACAGAAAGAAAGAAAGAAAGAAAGAAAGAAAGAAANTCGGACACCCAGGGATGGAGGAGGTCCAGGTAAGGCACCGCTTTTCTCTCTCCTGGGCAATGCAGCTGGAGCCCCTGTTCCTGGGCTAGGAATGATCGCTGAGGGATTTCCAGCAATATTGCTGTGGGTTGCCATTCTTTTTCTACACGGGGTTTGTAACTGTGGTCCTCCCCCTCCCTCGCCCTCTATTTTTCTTTTTTTTTTTTAATAAGGGAATTTATTCCTTGCTGTCACGCACGGGCTCTGCTTTATAAACCCTCCCCTACATGGCAAAGCAGCAAAGTGCAGGGGGAAGGCAGACATGCTGCTCTAAATATTCCACGTGTTTCAAAAGCTGGCAGAGTTCAAGCTTGGCTTTTCAAATTCCAGTTATTTCCCATGCAATCTCAGCTTCCACTCCCCTCCGCCCCCCTCTCCCCCCCGCCCCCCCCGAACCAATTTCCTGCNGTGCTGGCGTGGTTTGCACCTTGCTGGAGCAGGGCATGGCCAGTCCGTGGGGACCCCCGAGCCGGGGGCTGGAGCCTCCAGGGTCCAAGTTCTGCCTTAGGCTTTCCTAATCGGGATTTTGTGGGTTGCCCTCCATGCGTTTTTATCTTTTTTTTTCCCCAAAAAAACTTCTTTGTCATATATCATATCTGTATATGCATTTAGTTTTGGGCTAAATAAAGATATGGACCACTGGATGAAATAATGACTTCAAAGTTACAGAAAGGGAAAAAGAAAGGAGAAAAGAGGAGCTGGGAAGATAAAAAATAGCCGTGAAAAAGGATGCTGCTGAGCATGAGAGGAATCAGCGGCAGGGAAGCGGAGGGGATGCATTGCTTTGGCTTGAGGCTTGTCTTAGGGCTGCACGGGAAAATCCCCGAGCTTTGCTGGGGCGGAGTGTTTTAGAAATGGAAAGGTTGTGCTGTTTGGATTTGCTCCTGCCTCCGAGCTCAGTGACCGCGGGGTCGCTGATTTCTGCGGGTTTCCAAGGTGGCTTTGAGACCTGGGGGCAGCCCCTGACCGCCACGGGCGCGATGCGCAGGTCTCGTCTCGCATTCCTGGCTCAGACAAAGTGGTTTGCAAGTCAAGGCGAGTTTTACCTCTGTGAATGCAGAAAGGGGATCGCTCTCCTCCTTTCTCTCTGCAGCCGATAGGCGTTAAGTACTGTTTGTGCTTGGATACTTACACTTTCCCCAAAGAAAAGCCGGTAATTGTTGTGCTTTTGTGAGAAAGAGAGTAAAAGAGAGGAGAGAGAAGGGAAAGGAAAGAGATAAGAAAGAGAGAAGGAAAAGATAAAACGCAGAAAGGACGAAAGGGGAGAAAAAGAAGAAAAGATAGAGAAGAGAGGGAAAGGAGGGCGAAAGATAGGGAAAGAGAGAAAGACATAAAGAAAGAAAGAAAGAAAGAAAGAGGGGAAATAATAGGAAAGGAGGAGCTCAAATAAAGCAGGTCTCCATCTGTTTCCCAGCAAAACATCCCTTCTGCGGGAAGGGCACTGCACTCGCGGAAAGTGCCTCCCCCCCGATACTCCGAGAACAGCGGGGCCACCCGTGGCCACCCGCGACCTGCTCGGCCGGGCTGGCTGGGCCAGGGTGGGTGCGATGGGATGGGGATAGGATGGGGCAGACGAGGCTGTGGATCAGCAGGGCTGAGGTTCTTGGTTTGGGGTGCTGAGACAGCAGGAAATTAAACAGACCCTTTTTTTCTGAAAGTTTGTTCCCAGGCTGGGGGAGGAGGGGAAGAGGGAGAGGAGGGTATCCCAAGGAGAAACACGTGAAGGAAGAGGTGTCCAACTTCAAGTTAACAGAGGTAGGAGGGAAAGCAGCCCAGAACTCGCTGCTGCTGCTCAGCTTTTCTGTTCTCGTCCCCCTCACTAGTGACAGATGAAGTTGGGCAGTTTTCCATCTTGATATTTAATATGGATTTATTCTAGATTCGAGGAACCTTTTCTAGCTACAGGGATTTTTATTTAGGCGACGTATACCCATTATCTACTATCACTAGATGTAATTTCCAGGAAGCATTTCAAATGCTGGGTTTTTTCCTTTTCTTTAGGAGCCCAAAAAGTTGAACGGATATCAAGATATGTAGTTGGATAAAGATGTTTCTCTTTGCTTTAGCATGTGCATGTCTGATCAAATATGTGCCATGAGAATGGGCTGGGCTGAGCAAGAGACAGAGAAAGAGAGTGCGTGACAGAAAAAAACAGTGGTTATTTTATAAACACCAAATCCAGTCCATGTGTGAGCCATTGTCCAGGGCTAGAATTAAGTGATTGTAACACGATAGCGCTCTGTTATTGTAAACAGGACACACTGTATTGCTATTGCTGCCCCTCTCGAGAGGAATTTTCAATCTGCAATTTACAACCTTCAGACAGGGAACAGAGAAGCCAAGACCTACTTATTGAACAAAAATTTGCATCATCTAATAGGGACTCTGAAAAAAAATCCACCATTGCAACCCCAGATACTTTTTTCCTCCACGGGCTGGGCAAAAGTAGGGTTACAATAAGAAAAGAATCGATGAAGGAAAAACGGAGGGGAAAATTCAGATTCTTTGGACTCTTTGGAGGAAAACAAAGAGCTCAGTTTTTACGGTTTTCACTCAGATGTATCCATAAGAGTTGAATAAGGTGTTTATAGATAGTACTTAGGAAGCTTCATGCTATCAGATTATTGGAGGAGGGAAGGGAGGGGAATCTTCCTCTCCAGATTTTCTAAGTATATCTGGAAACTCATCACCTTTCCCCTCCCTGCACACACACCTCCGCTCCTCCTCCTCCTCACTCACACTGCTACTATGTGCTAGCTAGAGACACGGAAAGTTAAGTTGCACCAAAACACCCAAGTCTCTTATAAAGTAACCCCTGGTATCACTTTTAACTAAAGAAGTCTAGTAATTAAAAGTCTGAGTTGTTTTTCCACGTTTCCGCATGCAGTCCTAATTAAATCTTTACGATCCTCTCTGTGACTATTAACTGCCAGCATGCTGAGCGAATATCCTGTACAAAAACCCAGCAGGAGGGCGTAATTAGATAGAAAATCAGACAGGAGTCTTCTCATTAACTACAACAACTAACCCACGTTGCTGATGGAGCGAGCGGAGTGCACGCACACGCATAAAGGGTGTGTGCAACCATCGACTCCAGAGATAAGGTGAGGTAAGGAGGAAAGATGGAAAATAAATAAATAAAAGAGAAGGTAATGTTTCACGTTTACCTCCGATTCTGTGCCATCGAGGTGCGCCACGCTGCACTCCAGCAGGCTGCAGGATTTGCTCATCATCCCTCTTTGAGGGCTGCTCAGGGGAAGGAGGGAAGTCTTTGTAATTTTATTTTGTGCCCTTTAGGTATGTAGCCTATTGATTATGAGAGAGAGACACAGCCATGCCCAAACACAGCACATAAGGCACCGCTCTGTGTGTGCGTGTGTGCGTTCGTTTGAGGGTGGATTCAACGAAAATGAAAGGAAAGCTCTCATAGAAAATATTGTTCCATCACATTTTGGGGAGATGTAATTTTCTCCTAAATCGCATTCCATCTGGAATGTCTCCGCTGAGCACAGAGACAGAGATAAAGGCCGGATCCGGCTAAGCTCAGCCTCTCGGCATAGCAAAGATAAAGTTAAAATAATGGTGAAGTAAATCATTGCTTTGCTGTAAAGGCGTTTTGCTTATCAAGAAAAAATGTAACAACTCACCAGAAACGCAATAACACTGAAAAACCCAAACCCTTTAGTAATAGTAATGGGAAAAATAAAATAATAAAGCCAAGAAACCCACAGGTCCCCCTTTTCCCCAGAATTCACCCTAAAACAGAACCTGTCGGAATTCTGCAATAAATCGTTCCTATGACACCACTTCTCTTTTGGAGATGATTTTACTGTGCCGAACGCAGATTCAGCAGTAATTTTGGTTTGTTTGGTTTTTTTTGTATATCCCACTTTCGTTTTGAGAAATGAAACCCAACATTTGCTGTGTCCTCTGCGCCCGTCTTTGTTCTCTTCCCTGCTAAAGAAGTTAATGCCATAATAACAGGTGTGCTCCTCAGCGGGTTGAAAAGAGAGGGGAAAAAAGGGGGAAAACAAGGCTTTGAAATCGGGAGACTTTTTTTTCCTAGGCAATCAATTTGATGGTTCATACTTTTGATAATGTGTATGCCCGCTCCTACCTCCCCGTCCCCACTAATTCAGGACATGGAAGCAACCTCGGGAGCTGTAAATCTCTTTCTGCTCATCCCCTATATGATGTGGGCGTTGCACTGCGCTCCGAAAGGCTCAGGCTTTAATTAAAAGTCCATAATGTAAACTATGATATATAAAAAGTAAATGGCCCTTGAATTATTAAGATGTAGCAGGGTTAAACAAACAAACAGAAAAACAAAAAAGAAAAAGGAGGAGGGGGAGGAAAGGGGAGGGAGCATTTAAGTTGTCCTTAATCGTGTTCATTTATGTCATGCAATAGATCTTGCAGATGTTGCCAAATTGCCACATTTTCAAAGGAAGAAATATAAAGCTTTATGGAATGCAAAGAAGTCTATGTGATATCTATGTTTTATAAGATAACAAAACCAGTATTGCACCCCATATGCTCGACACCTCCTTTTGTTTTATTAGAAGACTATATAATTTGTAAGAATTTCATTTCCTTGTCGATTTGGGGAAATAATAAGAACAACAATAATAATAATAATAACAACAATAAAAAAATCCCTCCTCCCCTAGTGAATTAATATAAATGGAAATAACAGGGACTCCAGTTTGGAATGACATGATTTATGTACGCGATTCTTTAATATCCAGTCAATTTGAATAGTGATGTTTTTATATCCACAGTCAGTTGAAGATGCCAATAACAGCGGTATGAACTTATTGGACCAGTCTGTCATTAAAAAAGGTATGGATTATTCCAACAAGCTAGACAAACTTTTACTGTGTAGCGATATCTTCATGATATATTTTGACTTTGGGGCAATGAATTTCTCTGGGAAGCAGGCACCCATGGCAGCAAGATGAATAGCTGATTGGATCAGCAGATAGAGTGAAGGGATAAGATATGCGAAAGGAAAAGTTTATATCCCCGCCTCCCCCGCCCTTCAAAGGGTTTAATTACACAAATGCTCTCTAATGGGGCACCCCGTGCTCCAGTGCAATTTCCACAGCCCCCCTTCCCTCCCCTCCTCCCCCCGATTATCTTCGATGGGGACCCCTTGGTTTTAATGGGGGAAGAGTTTGATTCCCTTTGGGGCTTGAATGCATTTCCCAGGCGAATCAAACGTGGAGAGGAGAGAAAGAGATGCCCATGGAAAGGCAGCCTCAGCCCCCTTCCCAGCTCCCTCCAAGATTCCCCCCTTCCCCATGCCCATTTTTTACATCATTCTACATATGCGCCCATGATTTAGTGTAACTGCAGAATCACCCCATACTGTTAAAGCGAATGTGATATTAACAAATGTTTGCAGTCTCTTGTACAGCTGTAAGCAAAATAATTAACTAATTAAACTAATTAAATGTAATTACAATAACTCATTTTGGGCGTATTGCAGCTGCTTAATTTTTTTACATTTCTCTGACAGTCACTCGAAGATGCTTGGCGATTAGTGTTGTGTTATGCTGATAGACATTAAACAGATCACACGCTGCAAATGGAGGGAAAGCTATCTTTAATTATCTAAGGAGTTTCTATTTCTAGATTCAATTTTAAGTACCAGAGATGAGGCTTAAAAACGCTGTCCCTTATGCTTACTATCAACGGCACTTATCTCCAGGACCTTGTTATTTGTCAAATGCGCACAAACAGTTTAACAGCGACGATCTTCTAGGATGTAAAGCAAAATAACAGGGAGGGTGTTTATCTAAAATGTGTTGAAGGCAGTATGAGGTCCTTCCGTGCATTTATTGCTTGTTTTGTTGTTGGTTGCTTGGGGTTTTTTTTAATTTAAATCTCCATGTACCGTCTCTCGTTCACACAGACGATCAAGGTCTGGTTATTGAGGGAGGACAAATGAAAACTTGAAGACCATTTGACAGCACCATTTATGACTATCGGTTGAAAGGTCGAAGGGTTTTGGGGTTTTTTTTAAGAAATAGAAAGTTACTTAACTTTAAAAAGAAAAAAAAGGTTGCTTGTTTCTCTTGTTTTGGTTTTTTTTGAATGTTTAGTGGGGTTTCTACTCAGGGTCTGTAACCTGACGGTTTCTGGTTGTATTTTTAACTTTTTTTTTTTTCCCCCTCACTCTCCTCCCCCTTCCCCACCCCCACTTGACACCTCATACACTTGGGTGTATTTGATTAATTGGTACTTGATTTGTGGTCGAGAGACTCCTTTTTAAGGTTGTTCCGTACTGGTTTTTTCGCAGAATACACAATCCAAAATACTCTTTTTTTTTTTTTTTTTTTTTTTTTAAACACACATGCAGGCATGTGTCTCTCCCTCCTTCAGCTGGCGAGGACAGCAGAGACATTCCATGTGCGTGCTGGGTGGTGCAATTAGACAGCGAGTAGCACTAGAATATGAATGCCAGTAATTATTACATGTTAGGTATAGGTTTTTATATGTATTAGGTGTATATTTAGGTGTGCTTTGTGTGTGTGGGCATTGAAACGGCCCCAGATGGAGCAGCTGCTGCCTAAAGAGACCCAGTCCCATCTAGGTGGGATTACTTGTGCCTATTTGCAGCCAGAAGAAGAGATACTCTGAGTTTACACATGATGAACAGGAGACACATGCTCTTGGGAAATAAGGTTACTAAAAAAGAGCCTGAGATGCATTTGCAACTGTTTAAAAGTCACTGTAGCAGCATTTTGTTCCTTAGAACTAATGCTGAGCTCTAAGAAACTTGCCAACATAAAGGAATATTGGGGATTTGTGTTGGTTTTGTTTTTTTTTTTTTTCACAGCGATTTTCCTGGGTGCAGAGGAAAAGAAACGGGTAATAAATAGCAGGTCACATTTGTGGCAGTCAATATTTAATCAGGACGAGGGAAGGAGCAATGCAGAGAGCGTTCGGTATCAATTTCGCTTTGTTCCCTGCAGTTTGTAACTGTGAGGATGTACTTTGAAACAAGTTATTTAAACTCCGTGAGTCGTTCTTGCAGGCAGATTGCACAGATAGATAGACAGACAGATAGGTATTGACTGATTTTTTGCAGTGGAACACTTCTGGGTTATGTATTTGGTAGGCAAGAGTCGCAGGGGGTCTGATTCACCCAATCCTAATTCAGTGCCTAAAATTCTATAATTGCGAAGTAGTGGGAAAAGTATGATGGGGACTTGAAGCCTAAACTTAATTATATCACCCAGGCTGTGTCTGTTCCTTTATGGCCTTTGAGGCCTGCAGAGGGAATTATCTCTCTATGCAAAAGGTTTGCCAAAATATTAAGGAAATTATATAGGGATTCATACACGGCTATTGATTTATCTCACATATCGATCCCACACAACAGATTACATATACCCAGGCTCTTGTTATGTTTGCTATCTGAGCTTACTTGACATTTCTGAAGTAATTTAGTTAAGAGGAAATGAGTTGTTCCCAGTAGAGAGAGCAAACGAGTGGAGTGAAGGTAGCCAGCGTGATAAATGGCTCTTTCATTTGGAGATCTCCAGAGCTCGTTTAAGGCTAATTTTCTGTATTAGCCCCCTTTGAGCTATTAATGCAATAGGCAGGGACCGTGGCCCCTTGTCTCTTAGCTGCCCCATTAGAGCGAGCATTAAGCTACCAAGCCTGAACTCCACCGTGGTGGTGGTGGTGCTGAAATAATGAAAGGTGCTTTTTAAACTCCCCTAATCTAAACTGGCAGAGGGTGGTTAATACGATTTGAAGGGGGCTGGTCAATGAACAATCAATAAACTAATAATGAGAAGGATGCGGTACATTAACAGTCTAAAAATCCAACAAGACATTAAAAAATCATCTTTAACTCCTACTTCCATTAGGATTTGGGTGGTGGAAGTGGGAGGGAGGGAGCCAGATAAATCGTCAAGATGATAATAATCACCAAGAGCATTAGTATCAGATTTAACTCAGCTTTCAGAGCTTACCGTCTGCACATTTTGAGGCCTTTCCCTCGATTTTTGCTGAAATGAAGGGAAGGTTTTCCATGTGTCAGGAATAAAAGATCGGGTCCCCTTGTCAAATGCTCATCTGAAATTTGCTTGGCACTCTCTATGGCGAAAGAAGTTGTCTTCCTGCAAATCCTTACATGGCCTGAGTCCCAAGTTAATTTTTTGTGACTCTGGGGCACAGTCAGTGACCTTAAAATTATTCTGATGTATTTATTTACTTTCAGCTGTTTCTGACGGTCGTCTGTACACTCACATCTGATTTAGCATGAAAGGCCATTTTAACTTGAAGACCTTAATTCATGGCCTTGCAAACACTCTCCTTTGTTCCTCCTATTTTAAGGAAACACATGAAAGAAGGTGTCTTAACCTTTTGTTTTTAGCTGTTAATAATCCAGCAGGAGTTTCCTCCCCACCCCTTGAAGCAGCTGATAAATGATTAATTGAAAACCTCAGCTTCTCAGGTGATAGATCTGGGGCTCAAGAGATGTTGCTTCAATGCCACTCAGTTTCGTGCTTATTCCTGGATTGCCCACTGAACCTAAGGATCCCCTTTAATTAAATGCAAAACAGTTTCGAGGGAATACATTCCACTTTGAAATTTAGTCCCGGCTTTCAGAGGACGGGGGACTTTGGTGGAGGAGAGGAGGGGAAGAGGGGGACAGAAGGAAATGGGAGATGAACACGTAATTTTCGTATTTGTTCCTTAAAATTAAGACAAGACCCGGGTCTCTTTAGTTTCAGTGTCTAAGACGCTGCTCCCGGACGTTTTAGGCTTGGCTACAGAGTCAGACCAAATCACCAGCTACAGCAAAGTCCTGTTGTTAGCATGGACAAAGAACTTTTTACTGATTTAAAGCCCGGTAGGCAGAGGAAAAAAATTTTGAAAGTAGTTTGATAGTTTATTAGTAATTAATTTGTCCACGACGTTTCTTGGTAAGAAATATAAGAAATATTTCTTTTGATTGATTATTTGACTGACTGTTCGACTACTATATTATTCAGCTGAGTTATTGCAATGATATCCATAGCTTAAACCCTTATTAAACAGCTGTTTGCAGGACATAAATCTATTATTTCTTTAGTTTTGCTGTCATTAAAACAGCTTTTTTTCACCCCATTTCCACTTGTGCGTTCACATTAGTGCGCATTTTCACACGTTTTTGGCGAGCAACCCAACAGAAAACCACCACCAAAAAAAAAAAAAAGGAAAGAAAAAGAAAGAGAAGCCTAAGACTTAATGTATGCACAGAAAATTGTAAACATGTAAAGAACTGAAAGCTTCACGCTGAGTTTCGCCATGCTCCATTTCCCCACCATTTCCTGCTGTCGTTTTAAAGCGATCTCACTCATCTAGAGATCCCGTTTGCAGGAACAGTATGCTTATAATTACTAACAAATCAAGCGGCTACTGTTGCTCTCCCGGTTTATTGATAAGCTGAAGAGAAATGGAAGGGGGAGAAATGATAAAGAGGCTGGAAGTAACCACAGGAGGAGAGGAAAAAAAAAAAGAGGGAGGAAAAAGAGATAAAGGGGTGGAAAAGGAGAGGAAAGAAAAAGAGAGACAAAGGAGGTAAATAAAGAAGTATAAAGGAAGGGAGAAGGCAGAGATTTTGAAACGGGGAAAGATATATTTGTGAGTGCTCACATACATGCAGCAAATAGAGTTTGGGAGTGAAAGAAAATCGAACAGTTTCTGCTGGGGATAACAAGAACTGCATGGGATAAAGTGAAAGCAGGTGTGGTGGGGACGCCGCGTGGATACGTGTGTGCTATTCTGTGTCATTTCAGCAGTTGTGGCAGTCCCTAACCAACTGGGGAAGTTGATATCGGCTAAAAATACGCTCTGCATTCGGGTTTATTTACATACGCGCAGGGATTTGACACATGCAGCTGCACGCACGGACGTGGAGATCTCCTCACCCACAAAAGCTCCACGTTCTGTTATCTCTGCTCATGTCTGGGCTGTATCTGAAAAGCTCCAGCCATGATAAACATATAGATATGATATAGATAGAGATAATTCATTCCATGGCAAACACTTTTTTGAGGCCGCATTAGGTAATTTACAGAAGATATAGAGCCCAGATAGAATAGATCTCTCTGAAGCTATGAAATTGCGATAGATATGCTTACACCGCCTGGCAAGCCTCTCAGATGGGTTCAGAGCTATCAGACTCCAGCTGATGGGTTTGTTCATACCGTCCTTTTCAGGGAAACACTGTTAGCAAGAGAAGCTGAGGAGCTCTCAGCATAGCAGGGAAGGGAGCCAGCCTGCTTCCCAAAAGCAATTTGCAAGGGGGGAAAAAACACCGAGCACGTGAAAATCCATAATTCAAAGGTTAACTAATGTAATGAGTGCTCCAAAAGGCCAAAGCGAGCAGGGTGAGGTACATTTAAGCATTGCACGGGTCCTTCTCTCTTTAGTGAGTTTGGACTAAGATCAGATGTTCGTGGAATTGCTGCCTCTTGTTTAATTTCTCAGTTCACTGGACAGTGACCTGATAAACTGGTCACTAAATATAGCCACAGTAAAGGTGTACTCGAACTGCAGAGCCCGTGTGTTTGTCCCAAGAAAAAAATGCCAGTCAAGAGAATCTGTCTGGTGGCACTGCTTTAATCCAACATTTTTTTTCTTTTTTAATTTCTATTTTTTCTACTTGATGCTTCCTTCCGACAGATCACTGTGCATGAAATAAGAGATATATTTATGCATAATGAGGGCGAAAATATAAATACAATTTCTTGGTCTGCTGGAAATGCCTCTGATATACAAACGAGTCTTTTCCTATAGAATCAATGGCAAAAAAATTTCCTAATAATAGCAACGAAAGCAGGAGCAGGCCTCTAACTCTTTTATAACTGTTTCTGAGCTGTTCTCAAACTATTTGAAACCACCTTTATGAGCTGCATAAAGTGCCTAACTAAAAATAATAGAGAAATAGGAATCCATTTCACTTTCCGATTCCCTGAAGTCAAGCCACTCAAAATAATTTGTTTATACTGGAGACTATATACAAGGCATACGAAGCAATATGTATATCTAAAATCGACATGCCTTTTGGTTTTTAGCTGTTATAGAGCTTTTATTGTGGGGGTCTGGTCTGGCAGTAGGAAATGATCTGTAATAAAAACAGTGAAACACGGTTGTGTCTATTCCATGCACTGAGGTTATAAAATTGGCAATTGCCCAGTAGTTAGCACTTGGTAATATATTAGGATACCCGATCTTATTGTTTAGCAGCTCCAGACGACTTAAATATCCGCTCAACCCTAATGGTTTGATTCTCCAGATATGTTGCAAATAAACAGGGCTTTTATGACTTAACTGACATGTATTATAACTACCTAAATAGCTGGCATATGTGCATAATAGAACCTTATTATTTGCCGAATTGGTCTTGCAATTGATTGAGTGGAAACGGGAGATTGTGGAGCAGTATCTGCTCGAAGAGGGTGTGTAATCAATTAGTCTTCTCCTCCGAAACATGCCCGCTGGACTGCCAGGGCTCTCCCACCAGCAAAAGCCCCAGTTTCAGCGTATATTTTCTATAAGGAAACTCGTGTTGCCGTGGATCCGAGAGGAAGCAGCAGTAGCAGCTGTCAGCTCTTATTAACTCCTGCATAAAACATACCTTAAGTATGGTTTGTTATCAATTACTTGCAGAAATGAAACAACTGGGAAAATGCAGTGAGGCTCCCTATAAATTAAAGTGATTGGGTGATTGATTAGAGCACCTGCTGTAAATCATAACAGTTACACACAATTATGAGAGAGCTATTTAAGTTCATTTGTAAACAAAATTCATGTCACGGGGGAATTGCTCTCAGTTTTAGTTCAACCAATTTTGTTGTTTATTTCTGAGTGTGTCTGGTTGCTATTATAGGAATTTGTTCATTATAATCCCTTGGTTACTCTTAAAATAACCTCACTTGTTTCTCAGAGAAAAGAAATGCTTCATTTTATCTTGGAGAGAACAACATGGTTTTATTTTGCTTAGTTTCACTTTATCATTCTCTTTTTACTTTTCCCTATAACTACTTTTAAATACGTGTTGCAGTAACTAAATCAGTTTTATTTAGGGGCAGGAGAGTTCCTACTAATTCACGGACAGCACAATATGATCAGAGTGGAGAACACCATGGTTAGACCAGATATTTTTTCCTGGTGTTCATTTTTCTGAAGGAAAAGACTCATTTTATTTCATAAACCAGACTTAATAAAAACACAAAGCAATAACAGAGCTGTCTTCTCATTGCTGTATCCTCCAGCCTTGATACTCATTTAAGACAGCAACTCCCTTTGTGTAGTGAATTTATTCCTGGCTCAGCTTAGCAGTAATGGAAACATTAGCCAAAAAAAAGTAAATTTTCCTCTTTTTTTCCCCTCCAGAAAGGCGCTGTCCGTTGTACAAAAGGCATCGGGGGGCTCTGGGTGAGACACAGGCTCAAACCCGAAAGTTGCCAGGTGCTTGCCAATATGTATTTTATTTCCCAATGATCAAACCCTGCATAGAGGCTGTACTGTACCACCCTTCTCTCCATCCATCATTCATGGAGCAGTTTCCTAGAGGTTGGGGGAGCAGCACCCTTTAGGTTGCTGGAGGTAGCCAGAGATTCAAAATTCCCTTTCATTTTGCTGTTCTGTGCATGTCAGAGAGACTGTGGTTATCCTGTGCTCCTTCGTGGCGTGATGGTTTCTCTTTCCCCTCCTCCCCTTTTCTTTCCCCAGTTCCGGTTCCTCCAAAATCTGTTACTTCTTTGATGATGAATAAAGATGGCTTCCTGGGTGGAATTTCAGTCAATACCGGAGAGGTGTTTTGCTCTGTACCTGGCCGCTTGTCTTTGCTTAGCTCAACTTCAAAGTATAAAGTAACCGTGGGAGAAGTTCAAAGACGCCTTTCCCCTCCAGAGTGTCTGAACGCGTCCCTCCTAGGAGGAGTACTTAGAAGGTAAGAGGCTGGGGCAAATGTGTGAATGTGTCTGGGCCTCCATGCATGCAGCAGAAATCCTTGGTCAACAGCAAAGATGATTTCAAATATGCGATGGTCCTATTGTCAGAGCCTGCGCGTGTAATGCTGGTGATAAAATGAAAATATGCTGTGTTCAGACATTGGGATGAATGTATGGAGGGGAGAGAAAGATTTGGCCTTGTTTAGCCACAAATGAAGGAACTGAGACTTAAAGATTTTCCCCTTGTCCCTGCACACACTTTCTATCTTTTCTCCTCCTCACACTTTTCTCTTAGAAAGTGGACAATATAAAATGCCATGATGGGCATGTTTCAGGATGAATTGGAAGTATTTCTGGACCTGACGATATACTAGGGATTCCCTAGATAAACCCACGAGGCTTCCTCTATATGGCAGTAACGATCAGGCAATTATGTCAATTAGGACACGTGGTGTCACACAAGAAATCGGCAGGGATTTGATGGGCAAACTGTAAGGTGGGCGAGTACCTGACTAAAGAAAAGCCACCAACAGGTAGCTCTGAAAGTCAGAAACAGTGCTTCACACAGAGAAAGCTGCTAGAGGAATTACTCACAGCTGGTCTTGAGGCCTTTTCTGCTTAACATCTGTGCAAATCACCCACTAATCTCCTGGTGGATTTTGCTGAAGACCTCAAAATAGTTGGCCTTGTTGGTACTGAAGAAAGTGGGGAGCAAGGGATAACCTAGAGGTCCGGTTGCCACTCCATCATAACGAGTGGGAGACTGCGCTTTTATGTAGAAGCAACAAGAGTTTAAGCTCTGAGGCCATTAGCTGGAAAGGCTACCAGGGAGAAAGGGCTTTTTTTCTTGGCAGTGCCTGAGGGACTGTGAATTGTCAGCACGACTTGTCTGTAAGAAAGGTGAGCTAAGGCTCTATCTCCAGTCACAAGAGGGGAGAAGCCATGAGGCAACAGTATGAGGTACCAGCTCACCCACTCAGGCTGAGACGGTACAAGATTTAATTTTCTGTGTGCGAGGTAGACTGGAATAAAAGGCATAACTTCTAGACAGGGACAAATGCATACAAACTGAAAATGAATAAACTTCAGATCATGTTTAAAAGTTGCTAATCTTAGAGGAGGAAATATCTTGGCAATTTCTATAGCAGCAACTGCGATATGTTGGCTCTAAGGTGCTTTAAAATGAAGTTGATATTTGGGGTTCCCCCCTCGCCACCGCAAAAAATTCTGTGATGACGTCAAGTGCTCTGGCTCCATGTCTGGAGACGAGGTGGAAAGTTCTGCTACATGCGGTCAGTCACCCAAATATACACGAGAATTAGGGTCTCCTAAAATAGCTGCTGCTCCACGTGAATGTCTGTAATCATTGTTCAGCTGCCAGAGACAGCAGCAGAGATTTTTACTTACAGATGCTAACCTGCTTGCTCCTTCTGTACAAGTACAAATGGAGCAGGGAGAACGTCTGAGAGATGCTCTGTAGAAAATATAATTATCAAGGTAAAGAAACATTATTATTATTGAACTTCAGTAGATTTCTGGAGGTGGCCCAAGCCATAATCATTGGCTGCTGCTGACTTCAGTTCCTATCTTGAATCTAAATTTTAAACAAGATTTTGGTTCAGAGCAGATGAAATATGGAAAGCTGCTGTCTTGCAATTCTGCCATCCGGCCCTATTCGATATAAAATAAAATAGTGGGAAGCCAGTCTGGCTTCTCTGTAGTTTCTGATTTCCTTTCTCTAAGTGTGACTGCTAATTCTTAAACAAACTTTAAGTAAGAATTAGGAGAGAGTTGCTATAGGCTCTGCTCTAAGGTGCCAAAACTCTCCCTGACTTCGCAGGTGGCAAGACTTCATCCCTGGGGGTTTACATATGTATGGGCGTTCGAACAATAGCTCTGAATTTCCCACGTATAGCTCACTCATCCTTTTATTGCCCTTATCAGTAACCTCCGACAGATATTCCAATCTTCCCCCAGGCCATCCATTCCCTCTTTATAACGCACCCTGCCTCAGGTGAGCTCTTCCTCTCAGCGTCGCCTCCTCGCACAAGAACACATTCACACGCACGAGACGGTTTAATAAATATTTCCCTCCTTTTCAATTTATCCACAGGCGCACACACACTCCCTTCTAACTTTTCAGATTTATTCGGATTTTTATCCCCTCGTCCCATTCTGGCTCTTTCCTTAAATAACAGAGGGTTTAATCCTCCGCTACCTTCCTGCCCATCCGTTTACTCCATCTTAATACAAGTTGGTGTCATACCCATTTGCTCTCTAGATCAGAACCTTTCCATTAATTATTGCTGTTTGGCGTTATTTGATCTCCCTTGATAAAATCGGGAGAAAAGTGGGTTCATCCCCGCTTCTACCCCTGGGAGAAATTAAGAAATTCTCAGCAAACCCGAGCAGAAATCCACACCCCCAGAATCCTTAACGTCGAGTGAAAACCCTCCCAGGCTCCGCTGACTGCACAGACTAAACGTTTCTTCCAGGAACACTGCGGGGTTAATCACGATGTTAATTTCTTTGCAATTCTAGAGCCAAATCGAAAAACGGGGGGAGATCTTTGCGAGAAAGGCTAGAAAAAATCGGTTTGAATTTACCAGCCGGCAGGCGTAAGGCCGCAAATGTCACTTTACTCACCTCCCTGGTGGAAGGTAAGCCGAGGGTCGCAGCTCCCTTCACACCCCTGCCTGCTCTGAGTTCCTGTCTGACATTTACAAACCAAAAAAAAAAAAAAAAAAAAAACCCACCAGCTTTTGGGATCAGGTGGGAAAACCTCGCAGAGGTGAAAATCAGGGAGGGTTAGGAGGAACACAGGCAGGGTAGAGGACCCCATTCCCAAAAATGAAGTCGCTGGCTCGAGGATCACTGATCCCTCTTGGTGGCAAGAGTGAAGGAGTGTGTCGGTGTGTGTACGTGTGGATATAGCTGTGTACATTTGTGTGCATGTGTAATTCTGCAGGGCAGTTCCATTCATTCCTCTTTGCTGTTAATTTCCACCCTGTGCTCTTCAACTCCAGGTCTACTCCATCCTCCCGCTAATTCACTCCTCCCGAGCTGATTTATGGCAACTACTAGATGCACAGTGAGGAAAAATAATACAAAATTGCTTTTTTTCTTTTTTTCCCCTTTTCTTTCTTTCTTTTTTTTTTTTTTTTTTTTTTTTTTTAAAAAACAAAGCCTTTTANTTTTTTTTTTTTTTTTTTTTTTTTAAGAAAGCAGAGCAATTTAAGAGTAGCAGAGCTTAGTTTCCCTTAAGGTGGCTGGAGATGAACAAAGAGACCACCTACTCCCGAGGAAGGAGAGAGGGAAGGGGAGACTGAAGTTTCAAGTAATTTCAAGTCAGCTAATGTCATTTGGTGGCCAGCGTGTTTCTTTGATTTGTTGTTACTGTATCGACAAGGAAAATTTAGAGCCACTAATAAGTTTATTGTTATGTGCGTGTTTATGCTAAGAAAAGTTGGATTTCCTCAAAAAAAAACCTAACTGGAATAGTATGGATGCAATTATGAATTATATGTATCTGCATTACACATACACACTGAGAGGCGTATAAATAATCCACTTATCTCTTCTGCGTATAAAGTGAGCATAAATATTTGTGCTAGATATTAACTTTTCAACTCCTTTGATTGAGTTATGTGAGTGACAAGACCTTGCCACTTACAGAGCTGAAGGAAGGCTCGCAAAAAGACGGGGGCTGAGAGGCGGGAGCTCCTCCTGGTACCCGCATGTGGGTGATGCCGAAGAGTGCAAGGCTCAGTGTAGGTTACAGTATAGGGTCTCGCTATAGGAGGTGTGAAGCATTTCGGGGGGCACAAGTGCCCTTGAGCGCCCCGTTAGTGCAGCTTCACCCCCGCGGTGTGTGTGGAACACCGTGCACTCTGTTCGCAGCAGCACCAGCCCCTCCCCGAAGCTTGCGTGAGGTTCAAAAGCCAGTGGGGTTGTGTAGCGATGCTAAAATCTGTGTCAAGTGTGCAGTAAGGTGTACATTCCCCTCCTCTCCCCTGATTCCCTTACAAATCAACAGTTTGCCTCCAGAGAGTTCCCTCCTTTTGGAAGAGCTGCACCTGATGGAGTTTTATCTCCGTTTTTGTTGTTTTTTTTTCCCTTCCTGCCAGCAGCCAGGTTTAGCGTAGCTGCTCCTGTATCGCCAGGAACAGGAACGCTCCGGTCGGTCCCGGCCCTCGTTGCACGAACGCTGCCTGGGAGGACCCTACCCGGCTCGGGAACCACCCCCTCCAGGCTCTGCCGGGTGCTCTCGCCTTCATTAACCGGTTTGATGATTAGCGAGAAGCATTGGAAAGCAGGAGATGACGTTGGAAAGCAACCCCTGATAGTTAAAAATAACGTGGTCCTGGAGTTATTAGACATACCTGCGTGTAGGAAATCTTCCCCCTCGTCCCTCGGGCGATGCTTTAAAGGGTTTAACGCTTTATTCTAGAGGGGCTGAGCTATAATCTGGTGGAATCCCTCTAGAGTCTGAGGGGTTTTTTTCCCCCTCCTCTTTTCCTCCTTTCTGCAGCTACTGTCTTCTTCTAGTGGCATGAAGTACATCAGTAGGAGTTGGATAACACAAACCTCTGTAGGCAAGAAACCTGAAACCAGGCAGGCAGGAAAAGTGAATTAGAATTATAGTTAGAATAATAATTATTTTGTTCACAGAAAAAGTTGCCATTAGTTGTTACCTTTCCACCCGGCAGACAGGAGTTCTTGTTGCATGATGATCAGTTAAAATGCAGATTGTTAAATTGCCATCGGGCTAAATGCAGTTATCTCCATAATTTTACAGGTGTGGCAGTATCTGCGATAGCTATGCAAGTGCCCCGTGTGTGTGTGGATAAAGTGTGTCTACAATGTCCCACAAAGAATGAGCATTAACATTAACGATATATCCACACCTGTAAAATTGTGGACAGCGATCTGAGGTATTGAAGCAGGAATGGTTTCTCTGCTCTTAAGAGAAGTTTGGGTCCTTAGTCTTTCAGGCTTTGACCTGTTTTCCCTGGCATTTTTCTTCGGCCCAGTTAATTTTAAAGTTTTGTGTGTGTGTGGTGGGTGTGTGTGTGAACTCTTCCCTCCGTTCGGCACAAGCAGCTGATGGGTACAGACCGACACAAGTGCAGTGTAGCAAAGACAAATCTCATCAGCTCAAAATCTGTCCCATCGACTTCTGTCCCCAAAATTGGGCTGGTGGGGGGAAAACACACAACTGGAGCCTGTCCCTAAGGTGGAAGGGATGCTATGGAGCCTGTCCCTGAGGTGGAAGGGTTGATAGCAGGTTTCCAAACACGGCTCAAAGGAGCTGGTGTCTCCCAGAGGAGCGGTGGGCTCCGCCCGGTGTCCCGGCGCGTCGGAGCCAGCCCAGCCCGGGGCCGGCGGTGCCCGGAGGTGTTAATGCCCGTCTCGTTCCCTCCAGGTGAGGCCGTTCATTTAGCTCGGGATTTTGGGTACATCTGTGAAACGGAGTTCCCAGCCAAAGCTGTTTCTGAGTACCTGAACAGACAGCACACGGACCCCAGCGACCTCCACTCCAGGAAAAACATGCTGCTTGCTACAAAGTGAGTGCCAAGTAAACTCAAGCCCTTCTGCCCTTCTCGGAGAAAACCCACTCTCTCCTCAAACTCTTACTCTGAGCCCGCTTGGAAGGCAGGCGGAATTTCCAGACTCTAAATTCCAACAGCCCCGCGGGGAGGAAGGATGCTCGAATTGCCCAAGGACCTCTGAATCCCCCTGAACTGGGGTTCCTGCCAACAGACCCTGCCCCTATAGAGGTTGTAGGCAATGCTCCCCTATCTATTGTACATCACTTCCAAGCCAACCTCAGTTAAATAATTTTTATGTAAAGTGGACTAAAAATTTATATTTTGTTTCCACAGTGTGTCTGTCTTTCCCTCCTGCTGCTCACGCACACCTGTCTGTCTGCTACCAAATTGCAATGTCTTTCCCATACGACTTAATTTAAAAATATATATTAAAAAAAAGACTAAATAAAAGGGAAAAAATAAAAGCCCACCATCATGCACTGCTAATGATTCTCGATTTGGCCCCCCCAACCCACCTCTGTCCCTTGGGACTTCCTCGATGGGTGTGCTGTATGTCATGATTGCTGTATGTCATGATTTACACCAGGCTGTGCCTCCTAGGCTACTCACTGGGTGCTTCATGGTTTGCTCAGGTACTCGGCAGTGGGTGCTGAGTGTTCACACATCTTCGTCTGTCAGGAAAAAAAAGGGGAGGGGTGGGAAAAAGAAAAGAAAGAAAACTCCCAGCCCAAACAGCTCTCATTTATTTCATGCTCTGGGACGTGGCTTGCCTCCGATGACAGTGTAATTTAAAGAAATATACGGAGGGTTGAAAAATCATTTGCTCAAATTTGTCCAGATGTTTTTTAGACGTGATTGGAATTTGATTGCCCTTTTCCGCAGGGTCAGAAGATATTAATGTCCCAGAACTTTAATTGCTCGCAGACCCTGCTTTGCTCTTTGAAGATGTAAAATGTTGGACTCATTACTGTTTGTTCTCCAAATTCAAAGTTTCCTCTCTTGCACTTTCTTAATGGATAATACACATAGAAGTAGACCTTTATCTTTCCCCACCCTCTGAAACCTTTAACCCACTGGGAATTTCAGAGAATTTCAGAGGATGAGACTTGAATGTCTTTTTTAAGTTTTTTTTTTTTCCCCTTTCTGTTTTTTTTTTTTTTTTTAATTCTAGTCTTTTTTATCTGCAGTCCCTGGGTAGGCACCTGTCTTAAAAAACCGATTCCTTTGGGTACCCTTAAAGGAACTATTCCTGTGGGAACACCACCAGCCTCCAGGGTTCCTATGCTGCCCAGGCACCTGTTGACTTGAAGGTCTTTTGGACCAGCATAATTCAAAAGAAAGTGCTTGCGTGTGAATTCATTAGAAAAATCAAATCTGATTTTTCAAAGGTGCAGGCAAACAACAACGAGCCTGGTGTCAACTCCGGTGTTTTAATTGGGTTGTCACCTCCCCCCAGAATAAAATTGGAAGTGCTTGCTTTGCTCCTCATGCCATGAATAAACCAGCCTGGAGTCCCAAAATCCTCAATATTTTCTCAATAAGGTGGCCCAGCCTGAGCAGTCTCAGAGAAGCTCTGTTTCGGCCCTTCCCTGCACCAGGTCTCTGTGCCACCCAGTAAGTCTCAGTGCATGGCTGTGCTTTCCTTTAGGGACAGCATTGGTGGGAGCTGCTTTGAGCCGGGGTCAGCCCTCCAGGAGGATGGGTGCTTGGCAGATCCAGGGCACATCTCCCTTTCAGCCTGGTTGTTCCTGAAGCCACCAAGCAGGGCTGGGTTTTCACAGAAGCATCCTTGAGGCTGCTGGAGAGATTTTAATCTCCAAGTCTAGTGTTATCCTGCAAATGCATAAACCTTTCCCCTGAAGAGCATCATTCTGAGCAGGGAGCTGCTGGCTGACCATGGCTGGCCCCCAAGAACTGTTGGGGAAAAAGATGGTGGCAGAAAGGTCCCATCCCATGTCTTGGGATCACTTTTGGCTTGAACCTGCTCCTTGGCTGTCACTGAGAATTTTTGGATGAGTCTAACGACTGCTCTTCTCTCTCTCTCTCTCTCTCCCTCTCGAAGCCTTTCTCTCTTCCATGCAGGCAACTTTGTAAAGAATTTACAGATCTCTTGGCCCAGGACAGGACGCCCATTGGAAACAGCCGGCCCACCCCTATTTTGGAACCGGGCATTCAGAGCTGCTTGACTCACTTCAGCCTCATCACTCACGGCTTTGGGGCCCCCGCTATCTGCGCTGCCCTCACGGCCCTCCAAAACTACCTGACTGAAGCTCTCAAAGGCATGGACAAGATGTTCTTGAACAACAACACTGCTAACAGGCACACATCTGGCGAAGGACCAGGTAGTAAAACTGGAGACAAGGAAGAGAAACACAGAAAATGAGAGAGAGAGAGAGAGGAAAAAAATTAGAATGAAAGAAAGAAAAAGAAAAAAGGTTAAATAAATAAAAGGAGAAAAGAGAGAGATAATGTTTTAAACAAAATCGTCTTAATTTTAGCTTTAAAAATACTGGATTGGGCTTTGGAAGAATTCTATTAGGTAGGACAAAATAATAATAATAATAAAATAAAAATAATAATAATAAAAGAAAGACAATAATTTAAGATCAGAGGAACACAATGGCGCAAGACCAGTGGTTCAGAGTCTCTTGCCAGGAACATGTGAAGACAACCACCAGGATTTTTTTCCCCACTTCTGTTCTTTCACATTTTTAAAATAATGATTTGCGGGGGGAGGGGAATATAATAATAATTAATAATAATAATAATAAAAGAAAAAAATGAATAACTTATTGGAAGAAATTGGAGAAACATTTTTGGTGTCAGTGCTTTGATTTCTTGAGCTGCACGGTCTGTCTTGCTATTATTTTTTTTATTTTTCTTTGTTTTGAACAACATCCTGTCTCCACCTAGACTAAAATGATCTTCCAGAGTGTTCCTTTCTGAGCACCCTCATGGCCTCATTCTCCTCAGCTCTTCCCAGCTCATCTCACCACCCTAGTTCTGTCTAGACTAGGAAAGGAGGGGAGCTCCCAGACCCCTCGCCAAGCCATCAACACCAGCTGTGTTCATGGCAGCATCTTAACTTTAGGTGCCACCAGAAGGGATGTTCGGGGTCGCCGTGGCTCAGTTGAATTAGCCAGCTCTATTTTTTAAGAACTATTTTGTGTTTTTTCCTGGTCTAGACAGACTCTCTGTTTAGATTGCCAGCGTTTACAGGTGTGTCTGGGTGCGTGTGTGCCTCTGTGTGTGCATCTGTGTATGTGCACACCCGACTCCCTAGGGGGGCGCGTGTATCCTATGTATGTTTGTGGATATATATGTATATATGTGGATATATACATATATATATAGAAGATATGTGTGCGTAGCCACACATATTAATGCATGCAAACATACCTTTGTAATTTAGTAATTTTGTCTTTGATGGTAAAATGCCTTGTCTATAATGGGTTGCAAAATTTTGGAAGTAAGGTCTGGTAAAATGTCAGCTCTATCTGATTTCTTAATTTTCTGAGATCTCCTCTTTTTCTCTAGGGAGTTTTATATTCCTAACTATGCCAATGTTCCAGTTCTTAATTTCCTTGACTAGTGTGTGTGAGAGAGATCTTCCCTTATTTTTAAAGAACTCTTAAGAACAACAAAAAATGAGTGATATGAGTATGTAATTCTTTCTCAGGAGTATGCACTATTTTATTTTCTTCTGTTTCCTAAAGCTTTGCCCGCTTGGCTTATGAGCTTCTTCAAAGAGGACTAGAGATCCCTACACAATATATCAGGTACAGAGAAAAAAAATCCACAATTCTGATATTCTGATACTTTTTTTTTTGCTTTTTTTGCTTTTCAAATCAAAGCCAGTTGTTACCGAATTCTGTAGGTGCACTTCTTTAAAGAAGCTCAAAGGGAATAATTTGAATGAGATAAAAATATAAGTTGAAATCGAGGTGTACTGTTGCAAAGAAAATAAGAGCTGTGTTGAATGTTACCGCATTTGCTTGGCACTAGGGTGTTGTACCCAGGGAGGAAAGAGTTGCCATGTGAGCTGGCTCCTCGTGATGGGAGTGGGGAGGGTTTGCCAGGGAATATCCTGATTTCTGAGCTCAGTCTGAGGAAATCTGTTTCACTTAGAAAGCTTTTTTTTTTAAAAAAAAGTCTTGTGACTCTTGCTTTAGAACAAGTCGGTGTGGTAAGGGGGGCAAAATCTTTTTAACTCCAATGTTTTTTTTGGTGATTTGGTGTCTGACAGGATATCTTATGCATATGATTCGGGGTGGTGGGGGTGAGGGGGAAGTCTTATTTCTTTCCTCTCTTTTTTTTCTTTTTTTACATACATTTCTCTGTCTTCTCTGGTAAAAATAATGCTGAAGTGTAAGGATATGAATTTCTGTTTGGATCCTGCCGTGTCGGGTAATTGCATGTGTTTCTCAGTGGGGTAGGGCTCATGCACTAACACATCCCTTTTTTGCTTATGTCAGAACTGGGTGTGGGTAAATCTCCTGGAGTCACTGGCAAAGTTCCAGTGGGGTCAGGCCTCCCTCTAGGATCCCTGCAAAAGCTGCAGGACTCACTCCCACCATCCCAAGCAGGCACACCTGAACTCAAAACAAGGGGGAGAGAGAGAGAAAGAGAGAGAAACCTTAGCCTTGCTTTGATTTTGAGATATCTTCCAAAGTGGATAGTGAGGGAGAAATAATTCAGCAATACTCTCAACATCCCTCAGTGAAATGTTCCCAAAATAAAAGAGAAAACGATCCTCTTGTCACCCTTAGTGCCCTTGGCTCTCTGAGACATGGTTACAGCTGAGGGCCTGCTCTGCTTTTCAAATCTTCATGCAGCCAGGTCTCAGCTCTTGTTCTCTACTTGTGATTTGGGCACATGTGGCAATGGAAATCCAGGGATCATCCAGCCCCAAGGAGCACTGACCCCTCCCAAGCTGCTCCTTGCTCATGTACCTTTGGTTCTTCTGGGGCAGAGTGCTGTGGGGACTCTCCTGTGAGAAAATGGGGGAACTGAAGCAGGTAGCCTTCTCCATGGATTCTTGGGATGAGTTGGAAGCAGTCTTAGACCCTGGCATGTCCCTGCCAGTGGGTTTGCTTGTGGCACAGATTGTCACATCCCTGTAGATGTCACCAGAGGAGGTGTGGTGGTCAAATCATGGATCCCCCGCCAGCAGGCTGGGGACCCCCAGATTGAAAAGCAACCTCCAGGCAGCCCCCGGTCCTCCAAATCTTACCTTTTGCCAACCACCCTAAAATTCATCAGGTCTCTGGGGAAGGACAATCCAAGCTCCAGTGTAGGGCATGGCCCAGCAGTGATGCACGGGAAAGAGAAAGAGGGGATCTGGGGAGGAACAAATGGCCCCACCTGAAAGCACAGCTCCCTTCTCTGCCTGGTGGGAATATCCTGTTTATTGGAGCAGAGCACCAAGTGTTGGATGTTGCCATGTTTGCCCCCTGCAGATAGATTTGTGAGGAGCCTGTGGGTCCAGCCTTCCAGCATCACCCAGCCCAGTGGGGCTTTTGGGTGTGGGGAGACCCCAAATTAGCTCGCAGTCTTCTGCCTCCCCAGCTGCACGTGCAGGGCCAGGGGAACCTGCTCCCTGCCACCCCAGAATTACCAGCTGAAGGCTTTGGCGGAATGCTGGGAATGGCCTTTCCTTGTCTTTGGGGAAACGTAGAGGATGGTCCTTTTAACTGCAGAGGATGGTATCCCACCACCACTGTGAGTGAACGGGGAGAGGGAGCCCTTGGAACTTCTTGTGGAAAGACCTACTCACACATGTGAGGGCCTGATCCTGCTGCTGCTGAAATCTCCCCTAGGCACAGGTTTGGTCACCTGGACCACGACCTAAACCTTGAGCAGATTGAGGGAAGAGTTTCAGTCTGTTCCTCGTGCCTTCTACCTGGAGGAGACAAACCACAAATGCCAGGCTGTGCATTGCTCAGGCAAAATATAGCAAATTCCCATTGATTGCAGTGGGATGCCCTCTCCCCATTTGCTCCCCAAGGTGTGGACACAAAATTCACAAGGTTTATGACTTAATGCAATCAGGCAGAAAACATAGGATAGGAGCACATCTCTCTGTCCTTCCCCCTAGCCTGGTGTTGTCCCACAGGGAATTATCCATTTCTTGGTGGCTCCTATCAGTGCTGAGTACAGAGGTCCCCCCCAAACTAAACTCAGCCTCCCTCTGGAACGTATTTTCCTGCTCCCCTCCACTTTCCCAGCCCGACTACTTGTGTTGGCGGGGCACCTCAGACGTTTATCTGATAATTGAGTTATTAAAAGATTTGGTTTCCTCGGGATCATAAATCAATAAACAGGAGGATTAACACGACAGCTTTGCTTTGTAACTCAAGGGAAAAGTTTGAGGAGAGACTGTGAAAAGTTTGTTTTCAAACCAAACAGGTGGGTTGCTGTAAATTTTATTTCATTTTTAGTCTCACTTTTTTTTAAATAACAATTCTTTATTTGCCGTTGGAAAGATCTTTATTTTCGTATGCTCCCTGACTTTTTTTTCCTGGTTGTTATTCACACGAGATGTGATGGAAACAAGAAGCCAATTTTATGGGAATCCTTTTACAACCCGATGGTTTCTTTAAAATCGGGTCGTGTCTTGTCCCACCTAATAGAAATTCTCTGTGAGAAGCTGTTTAAAGTCCCTTTGCATCCCAGACCAATCTCTCCTCAAATCCCCAAATTTGCATTTGGGGCTGGGAGGGAGAGGGGAAGGATGGTTTTAAGACCTTTAGCTGTGCCCAAAGGGCTTATTCCCTTCCCCTGCTCCTCTCTTGCTGACCGGTTTATCACACAGACCTGTCCAGCTCTGTTTTAATACATTTCTCGGAGAATTTGGTTCTTGTTTCAGCTGCCGTAAGCATTTACCAGATCGATCCACACAACCTCCCCCTCCCCTCCAGCTTCCCTGTGTGAGAGAGACCGTAGGCTTTTTACAAATAGTATATTTTCTTATACAAAGGGAAAAAAATAAAAGAAAACATCCCCAAACACACTGGCAAATGCCTGAACATTTCGAGAGAGACTAAACACTGTGTGCCAGCGAGAAATAAAGGCAAAAAAAAAAAAAAAAAAGACCCAAACAAACACAAAGCTCTGAAAAAGCGAATGAGAAACTGGAAAGATGAAAGAAAAAAATAATAAGAAATTCTCCTTTTATGCCCCAAATGATCCCTTTCACCTCCTCTTCTTGAAAAATCTGACCATGCAGTGAGAAATATCAGTTTATCGACTCTTCCTGAGAAGAAATGCGGAGAGGCATTCAGTATTGAGTTTGTATATATTTATTTATGCTTAATTTAACGGGAATGTGTAAATATGGCGAGCAAGTAGTTTTTGGGTTATTTATCTGTGACTCTATACCTCTGTGAATGGGTGGGGGAATTTAAAAATGAAAAGTAAAAAAAAACCAAACAAAAAAGAAAGAAAAAATAAAACAAAAAAAAAATCCCGCTTGACTAGATAGTATCCTATCAGAATCTTTTCTGTTCTTTATAGACAAGCTGTTATGGTAATGGGTAGAAATTGGTTTCTTGTCCAGTGATGACCTGATTTACATAAATAATAAGAATAAGAATAAAAAAAAAAGAGATTGTTGTGTTTTGTTGTATTTTCCTCTTCAGTTTTTTTGAATGTTGGTGCTGCTTTGATTCTGCAGACGGATTTACTTATAACGCCAAGAAGTCTTTATTTTCCCAGTCTAGGCTTTGGGGAAATTGAGGACATGTCTCTACATTAAAAAAAAAAAAAAAGACAATAAATATTGCTTCTCAGAAATGTTGGTATTTTATTTCTGTCTGACTCAAAAGTGTCCATATTTTTTCCCACTCTTACCTCTTCATTCTAAGCAGACCTATAATAAACCTCATGTCATGTTAACGTGAGCTTTTGTTTCATTTTGCTTTAACCAGCTGAATTCGGAGTAAATCTTTTTCTTTCTAAAGTATGAGCCGTTAAAAGAAAATTTTATGTAAGCCTGCAACATCAGCAAACTTTTTTTTCCTCCCACTGCTGTGTTACTGTTACTGTACATTTCGCTTATGCTTAATGTGTGTAAATAGATGCGTATTTATATATACTCTTATATAGAGATCGGGAGTGATGTTCGTATTCACTATGCGGGTTCATTTTCTACCTTTTGGGTCTACAATCGCAGCACCAGCAATTAGCAGAAGGAAATATTCAAACGAAAACTTCTTTCTCCCCCTTCCCCCTTCCCTTCCCCTCCGTTCCCAAATCGGCTTTATTTAGGTTTGTAATCGCCGCAGAGCTGAGGGGAGATCCGGATCCCCAGGGCGAACCCGGAGCCACTCCGGAGTGACTCGGGGTTTACCCTGCGGTTGGGGGAAGGAGGAGGGGGAGCAGATTAGGGCCTCAGGATCTTTTAATTAATTGTTTTTTACCGGTATTTTAGAAAGCACCTTTTTTTCCCCCCTGTTTTTCTTTTTCTTTTTTTTTTTCCCTTGGAAAGGACTGTCAATTTAACCCTCCGCACAGTCACCCTGAAAACAAATACACACGTGTGCTCGAACGGAGCCCTGAGGGTGGAAAACCGGTTTAAAGACTCACTTTTACTGCGGTGAACTATTTCAGTTAAATACCCGGTTTGAAGGCTCGTCTGGGTTGGGGTTTATCTGTTGGTTTTCAGAGAGAGCGGTCAGTGGTTGGAGAGGGCAGGCGGAGAGGTGCAGGAGCCCTGACAGGCGGTGGATAGGTTTTTGCAACTTAGTATTTCTCTCGGAGGGGATGGGGGAACAGCAAAAAAGAAATCCATCCCCACCTCCATCTCCCAAACTACCTCCCTTCTCCCTCTCCTTCCAGCTTGGACTACAGGAGCCGGCTCAGCTGATCGCCCATGGTGTCCAAAATAAATCATCATCTTCATCATAATAAAAAAACCAAAACCAAACAACATTGCAAACGACGACCCCAAAGTGTGTTCTATGGGAAGGCTTTCGAGGCTCGGCTGCCTCGGCTTCAGCCAGGCTTGGACTCAGCCGTGACCTACTTTCTCTCCGTGGTGTGATGGCAAAAACGCCCGGAGCAAGTTTGTGGGGCCCGGGATGGAGGACGCGGCTGGGTGGGTGGATGGGGGAGACGGGGACAGCAGCACCCGGGGTCCGAGCAGGGGGAAAACAAGGTGGGGGAGCAGCGGAGCTGCGAGAGAAAGAGCAAAGGGAATCCCCCCTCTTTCCCTTTCCTAATTTTTACCGGGACTTTGCAGGGCGGGGAGGGGGGACCCCCAAACCTCTCATTCTCAGTCCCTCTGATCCAGCTGTGTGCAGGTGTGGGGGTAAGGACGCCGGTGTGTTGGGAATACCAGCCGCACTGGAGCTGATTCCCCAAAGCCAGGCTGCATGCCACGTTTTTTCAGTTTGTTTTGTTTGCTTTTGTTTTAATGGCACCAATGGTATTATTTTTAGTAGAGCACATGTTTTGCATGAAACCTTCCAAAACAGCCCTCGCCGTTCCCAGCGGAGTCTGGGGGGAGGTTGTTTGGAGGGAGAGGAGGGGATCAGGAAGTTTCTCTGTTGTTCCAGAACTGTGCAACAGTTATGTAAAAAGGGGATTAAAAAAAACAACAACAACAAAAAACCAAAACAAAAACCAAACCAAAAATAAATGTACCGGGAAAAGTTCTCTTGTAACTCAGCAGAAGCACTCGCTTGTGGAAATCGAGGGCTCCCTTTAAAACGGGACCCCGATGAGAGGAGGAAGGGCTCACCCGAGTTTCCCAGGCTCCCGGCGACTGTGTCAAGGTTGCAAATTCAAAGTACTCCTATGTATGTGTTTATAATAAAGTGCAGTTGGCTGTTTCGGGAGGCAGTGGTGTGTCCTGCCTCCCCCCGGGCCGGGGTCTCCTCCCGCTCCCCCCGCAGTGCGGCCAGCTCGGACACTGGAACACTGGGCTCTGGAAACTTGGTGTCAGGAAAACAGGAATGTTCCTGATGATCTCCTCCACTACGTTTTCCCAGCGATCTCCAACAAGACAAGATCAGATTTATGTCTTTTTCTTTCTTTCTTTCTTTCTTTCTTTCTTTCTTTCTTTCTTTCTTTCTTTCTTTCTTTCTTTCTTTCTTTCTTTCTTTCTTTCTTTCTTTCTTTCTTTCTTTCTTTCTTTCTTTCTTTCTTTCTTTCTTTCTTTCTTTCTTTCTTTCTTTCTTTCTTTCTTTCTTTCTTTCTTTCTTTCTTTCTTTCTTTCTTTCTTTCTTTCTTTCTTTCTTTCTTTCTTTCTTTCTTTCTTTCTTTCTTTCTTTCTTTCTTTCTTTCTTTCTTTCTTTCTTTCTTTCTTTCTTTCTTTCTTTCTTTCTTTCTTTCTTTCTTTCTTTCTTTCTTTCTTTCTTTCTTTCTTTCTTTCTTTCTTTCTTTCTTTCTTTCTTTCTTTCTTTCTTTCTTTCTTTCTTTCTTTCTTTCTTTCTTTCTTTCTTTCTTTCTTTCTTTCTTTCTTTCTTTCTTTCTTTCTTTCTTTCTTTCTTTCTTTCTTTCTTTCTTTCTTTCTTTCTTTCTTTCTTTCTTTCTTTCTTTCTTTCTTTCTTTCTTTCTTTCTTTCTTTCTTTCTTTCTTTCTTTCTTTCTTTCTTTCTTTCTTTCTTTCTTTCTTTCTTTCTTTCTTTCTTTCTTTCTTTCTTTCTTTCTTTCTTTCTTTCTTTCTTTCTTTCTTTCTTTCTTTCTTTCTTTCTTTCTTTCTTTCTTTCTTTCTTTCTTTCTTCTTTCTTTCTCTCTTTCTCTCTTTCTTTCTCTCTCTCTCTTTCTTTCTCTTTCTTTCTCTTTCTTTCTTTCTCTTTCTCTCTCTTTCTCTCTTTCGCTCTTTCTCTTTCTCTCTCTTTCTCTCTTTGTTTCTCTTTCTCTTTCTCTTTCTCTTTCTCTTTCTCTTTCTCTTTCTCTTTCTCTCTTTCTCTCTCTTCCTTCTCTCTTTCACTCCTTTCTCTCTTTCACTCTTTCTCTCTTTCACTCCTTCTCTCTTTGTCTTTTTTTTCTCTCTTCCTTTCTCTCTCTCTTTCTCTCTTTTTCTCTCTTTCTCTCTTTCTTTTCCTACCTACCTACCTACCTACCAATGTCCTGGTCTTCCTCCTCTCATCTTCTCCAGCTAAGGATAAAAACAGCAAGTAGCCTCAGTAACCCCAGCAAAGCCAGCCGTACCCCAGCCCAGCACCACCTCCCTTCCCCACGGCGCTGGGTTCTCATCTGCTTTCCCACCCATGACCAGCAGGGACCTTCCCTCCCTTCTCCTCTCCCTCCTTGCCCCATTCTCTTCCTTTAAATTCCACGTAGTTCTAGTTTCCATTACTAAACTTCAGCGTGATTTATATAGTTATAAACATCAGTTTTGTCTTTCATCCCTTTGGGGTGAACTCCTTTCTTTCCTTCCTTTGGCTTTTTTTTTCCGCCTTTTCCCTCCCCACCTGCATGGTATGGCCCACATTTATACGAGACCTCATAAATAACATCTGGTGTCCCTATGATGGAACTAGTCAAATGTCTTAAATAATCCCCAGGACCAATATATTCACCGAATTCCTTAGTTTTCTCTGTCTGTCTCGTAAACAGACATCCACACATATTTCTCCCCTGTAGCTGGAAGTGTGTCTGTGTCTGTGTGCAGCTGTACCAGGACATTGTGTTACATTTTGTGTCACAACCGTGAGTAGCACCAGAATCGGTTCCACTACTGGCTTTCAGGAGTTAAGGGAAAAATAAAAATGCTCCTTGTCTTTGCCTTCGGAATTTAACCGTTGCAGCAGAGTCCAGCCGGTGCAAGGGGCCGGTCCTTGCCGGAGCTCTCCCCTCAGGGCTCGGGTCTGCTGCTTCCCGCACATCCCGGTGTCCCAGCGGAGGAAGGGCTGCCCCGATTACCCTTCCAGCAAAATCCCTCCTCTGCCTGTGAACGCTTCCTGGGGCAGGGAGGGATAAATCTCTGGGGGTTTACGAGTTAAGAGTGTCTCTATACTCTTTGCTTAATATGAAGAAGAAAAACCCCAGAATCTCACGCAATTATGAAGTGACCGCAACTACTTTGGAGCTTCCTCCAAACAACATTAAAATTAAAAAAAGAGTGTGTGTGTGTTTGCGCATGTATTTTTCACCCTAATTTTCAGAATCTTTTTACCCCCTCGGGCCCCGAATGGGACAAATTCCACAATCAAAATAACCCCCAAACCACACAAATCTAACATTTGCAAGGTGTTTTTAATATAAAGGCAAACACCGGACCTGCACGGTTCCCCAGAATGGGGAAGTGCTGTGGCAGTGATTATTAGTCCTGTTGAGTACACAGCGAAATCGTCTGCATCTCCTGACAGCATGAGAGGAGGATGCTTTCCTCAGGTCCAAAGGAACATTTCCTTTAAAACAAAAACCTTTGGTTCCTTCCAGGTGGTAGATCAGCGCGTGTTGAGCTTTATTAAGAGCATTCTCTGCAACAGCAATTATATCCGTGGTTTTATTAGTTAAAAACACCAATGTGAATGAAATGCGTGTGGGCATTTATTTTCCGTGTAAAAATCCGTCAAAGTACCAGGGAAGATCTTTTGCCTCATGAAATCAGCACTAACAATAGTTTATCTCCGTGCACAAAGCATCACCTGGCAGGTTTTTTGCTCCTGTGAAACTCCCAGTAACTTAACCGAAAGCTGCAGTTTTCCCAAAAGCTCTGAGCAACGATGGGGATGTGATCAGCCCCGGTCACCCCTAAACACCGCTTTATTCCAGTGCAGAGTGGAACCTGCTTTGGCTGGGAAAAAGGGAGCCTGTTTTCAGCTCTGTATGGAAAATCACAGTATAATAACCGGTAATGATGGGAAGAGGGTGGAGGTGGTGGTGGAAGAACTGCAAATGGGGCTAGAAAACATTTTTTTGGGTAAATGGTTTTCACGGAAATAGTCTGGAGTAAAAAATGCATTTTAAATTGGCGAGCAGGAAGGAACGAAGCGAGATGCTTGAAAACGAAAAGTTCTGGATTTTGATATTAGGGTGAGACGGTGAATGTGAGAGGTTGGTTCTGCTCGAGAAATAAAGTTAACACCGGCTCTAACCTGCCCCAGAGCCCCCTGTTCGTCCCTACACTCACACAACGCCGTTCCGTCAGATGAATGAACACTGAGAAAATGAAGGAGGCTCTCGCCAAACCCCTCCAATCCTGCTTTGCCGGGACCTTGTCACCGCAGCCGGCGCCTGGAGGCTTTTCCTTGAGCCCGGCAGCTGGGGGAGGACGGGGGCGATGGCCGAGGCGGAGCAGGGACCTCCTTCTCCTTACGCTTCACAGGTTTCTCTAAACTTTAACTTAGGAGTGACATGAGACGAGCGAAAGTAACTGAGACCCGACCTGAGAACTCGCATTTTGGAAAGAGATGGGTTTTCTACTCCCTTCTTTTATTTTTAATATGTATATAGCGTTTTTCCTCACCCTCCTTGCTCTGGCTTAGGAAGTTTGGGCTTGTTTGGAAAGTTTGGAAAGAATAACCATTAAAAAGAAAAGAAAAAAGGGGGTGAGTTGGTTACAGAGAGTTTCCCTTCTGGATAAAAGGTGATAATTGTAGCGGTTTTCTCGCTTATGTGAAGCAATACCAGCACCCCAAATGGCAGCACCGCCGGGCTGGGGCACAGTTCCGGGTGTGGGAGCTTTTCCCCCTTCTCTAGCGGTAAAAATGGTGCCTGTGTGTTTGTGTACATACATGTGCTGGTGGTACTGACCTGCGGGAAATATTTCACAGCTACTTATTTCTCCCGATGCAGAAAATGAAGGGTACGGGGTTATTAAAATGAAGGGTTCAGGGTTGTTTTCTCCTCTCCGGACTTGCTTTTTCCATCTCTCTGTTTCTGTGTCCCATCCCGTTGCAGGCAGAGCCTTTCACAGACTCTTTTATTTGCCCCAAAACACCTGACACACGGCTCCAGGAGGCTCTTCCTGCAGTCTGGGCTCCAAGCCCTGCCAGGAGGGGTGGCCGCGCTCCGAAACACTCTCGGACAGGGATGATGGAAGGCGAGAATTGACAGTGATGGGGAAGGGGGGAAGTTTGGGTTAACCCCAGTCATAGCCAGGTAATACTAGCTAGGGAGGAATAATAATAATAATAATAATAATAATAATAATAATAATAATAATAATAATAATAATAATGATGCCACCACCGATATAATAATAAAAAAGTCTGGAGAAGAGGAAGGAAGACCTAAGAGGGAGCTCATCTTTTTCCCAGCCTCCTCACGACCTCCTTCAACCCTGCAACCCTCTCCATTTTCTGGGGGGGTCTGCACAACCTCAAAGCGGCCCCTTCTCCCCTCCATGCAGGGTGATAAGGAGGTTGCCCTCCCCGCTCTGCTTCCCCGACTTCCCCCCTTCCCCTCACCCCCTTCCCAACATCCTGTCAAGCAATAGGCTGTAAAATAGTTATCCAGCCCAGCACACAGGCAAGTGCCGTTTGAGAGTAATTTCTGCCCCGAGCACTTGGCCGGGGGCAAAGCAAGCGTGCTCTCTAACTGATCAACCTGGATATTTCATTATTCATTAATTTACTGTTTAACCAAATCCCACTCATTATCAGAGGCAACGCTTGGCAGAGCCCAGCGAACAGTAGCAGTTGGTGTCAGGCGTGGAGAATTGGCCCATTTGATCCTGGGCTGTTTTATTATTCAACACCACTGACTGAGAAAAAGGCCCATGAATAATAAAGAGCCAAAGCGTGTTTGAACTGAGAAGCATGACACAGCCTTACAAAACAGCAGTTAGGAAATTAAAGGCGAGGTGGCCCAGGCTTTGCATTTTTTATTCTCACTGTGGGCACAGGCATTGGGATTCCACATTTTTGTTGCTCCTGTGTTTATTGTTGTTGCTGTTACTATTTTCCCACAAGCTGTTTGAGAGGTGTGAACCCAAAATGTGGATTGGGATCTTTTTCATTGCAAAGTTGCTCTCCCTGCTCTATCCTGATCATCATTTTGGTTTTAATAATGGCAAATGCTGTGCTGCATGATTTTTCTCCCTTCCTTTACTCTACAGGAAATGAGACCACTACAAACACCACATCTGGATCATTTTGGGTGTAAATCCACAAAAACACTCTCAACAGAGGGTTAACTGACCACTGGGATGCCAGTGGTGCCACAGAAACTCTACTGAGATCCGTATGGACCCTCATGGCTGGGTCTAGTCTTTCAGGATCAAGCCTCCAGAAAAATATTACTCTGAAGGCATTTTCCCTATTTTGATAAAAAATCAAAATAGGCAGTGACTAATGATCAGCTGAAAAGCAGAATACACCACTTAGAGAGTGATAACATCTAAAATTTTTCTTCATGTTCCTAGGAAATGATTTAATTGTAATCCTTATTGTCACCATAAAGCTTTTCACTCTTCTGAACCCAGATCTTTGCCCTTTGGCCCTAATCCTTGCCTTAAGTATGGTAGAAGTTCACAGGTGTTATCTCAGTTACATCAGGGTCAAATTGGATTTTCCAAAATGCTTCCATTTTTGTGGGATTTGTAAGAGTGGTGACTATGAAGTGGTGGCATTTAGCATGTCTTTTAAAAAAATGGTGGTTAAAATATATGGTCCTGAAAAACAATGAGGAGCAAACAGCCAACAGCAGCTTGGAAAAATGTTGACCAAAATATCTCTGGCTTATAAAAGTCATACAAGAACATTGGAGCAAGACAATTTATCTGAAGCCACAATAATCACAGGAGTGAACCTGCAGAATTCAGAGCAGCCTTGCCTGAATCTCACCCTCTTCAAATGAGAGAGTTTTGCAAGGCATTTGGACAAAATATTTCTGTGTTGCCATTGTGATCTTTGTTGATTATGGCAATGCTGTGGTAAAATACTTTCTAATTTTCCTATGTTGTATTATATTTCTGTGAGAAGCAGCATCTTTAAAGTCATCAGGTTGTGGCAAAAATTTGGCTTTTAATCTTTCCACGAGGAGATGCTGGACTGCATTTAGCCCTTCATATTTTTCTAACCTCCTTCTGTTGATTTTGCCAAGAATTATGGTAGGAGCAGTCATGGTATTTCAGTCCTCCCTGCACAACAGGGACACACAGTGGTGGGCATGGAATGGGGGTGCCATCCCATGACACTGACACTGGCATGTCCCCCCTCTGTGGTGTGCATCTCTTCAGACTTGGACAGTCCTGAAGAGGTTTGGATGATGAAAAGAGATTGTTCCCTCTGTTTGTGTCCCTCCCTATCTTCTCTCTCCTCTGCTCTCCTGCCCCTCTGAGACACACGGAACTGGGATTTCTGAGGGGTGGTAGATGTGCAGGGAATGACAATCATAGTGCCAAGTGCAGGTTATCTGCACATATTAGTTCTGGTCAGAATCAACAAAGACCTCCTAAATGCTTTAGAGTTACTTGATGCGGATCAATTGTTTATTTAATAAAAAAGTGGCCAATTCAACCCCACACCACATGTCTTGTTTTATTTGTGGCCTGGCTTCCTGCAAAGGCATTTTTGAACAGACCATGTGTATCCTATTGTGGTGGCAGGCACTTATCCATAGACTCTGTCTCATCCTGCAGGGTTTTTTAGGTTTTAGGTTTTGTTTTTATTATTTTTCTTTTTTTTTATTCTTATTTTTCCTTTCCTCCACCACCTGCCACTACTTCTAGGAGTGAATTTTGTTGGGATCTTGTCTTGATTAATAAAAACTTAGGTCCAAATCTCTGTCAGGAATATACAATTGGAAATTTGGCTTCTTAGTCAGAGCTTTTCCTTATCTTCCTAAATCAAAACCTGCTTTAGAAATTACTTCAGATGCTCAGAGCTTCCTCTTAAGTCTGGTTCAGACTGACTGTGGCTTTTAAATACTGAAAAAAAAAAAGTGATGTCTGTGCATGTGGGCTTTCATGGGTTGGTACAGATGAGCCTTCTCTGTTTGTGCTCTAAAGTGTCCGTACACATTTTTTCCTATCCTCTTTTCTTACTGGTCTTTTATTAATATTCATGGCTGTGGTTAGTGTTCCTGGAATCGAATGCATCCAGTGAAACCAGTCCCATTGCCTGCCAGATTTCTTGTTAACATTTGTGTGGGCTTCACACACCTCTGATGTGGGTCATCTTCATGAAGATATGATGGGCTTAAGGGTGAGGTCATAGAAGCAAGGAATCATGGAATGGTTTGGGTTGGAAGCGGCCTTGAAAATTATGTTGTTCCAACTCCCCTGCCACGTGCAGGGAACGTTCCACCAGACTACATTACTGGGAGCCCCATCCAACTTGGCCTTGGGCACCTCCAGGTCTGTGGTCACTGAAACAACATTTTTGCTGATGTTGGGAGAAGAAAGATTTCACCTGCCCATCACCAACTGCTCAGGAAGGCCATGCAGCCATGCAGAGGGGATTATTTATATGGATCACCTCAGATGCCTGCAGACTTCTTGGACAGAGAGTCACTGCAGGGGTGGGTGCTTGTCCATGTGTCAGGGAACATCGGGAATTTGCTTTCGTAACATTCCTATGGATGCAGCAGGGGATCGAGGAGGTGACTGTATTCCTCCATAAGAAACTTCATTACTCTCTCCAGATGAAAGATACAGCCTGAATCTACAGTGCTGGAACCGCCTTTTGTTTCAAGTACATAGCATTTTGTTCAATGGTGCCTTGATTTAAAGTCCTGCCAGCAACTAAAATAAAAACCACCACAGCTTACATTCTTCAGGAGGTATGAAACAAGGATTCAAGGTAATTTTCCGGGAGAGCAAGAGTCCACAGGAACAGCAAGCCTTTCTGTTCCTCAGCAAGAAGTGGGTGCTCTTTGTGCCACTGAAAGGAAAACTAAAAAAAAAAACCCACTCCACTGTCAGAATGAAAGAAGAAACCCAGTGTTTCCCTGCGTGCACGAATGTGATGAGCAGACGTGCATCCCAGGGAGGGCAGTTGAGCATAAGTGGATGCGAATGCCAGTGGAGGATTATAGGTGCAGAACTGCAGGTTTAATCACATGTGATGATAATTGACTGTGGGGGGAGGTGGGCAGCACTGGTGGTGTAGCTGAATAGGGAGTGTGAGGGTGTGATTGTAATTAAGTGTGGGTGTAACACTCTGGACATAACTGAATGTGAGTGCCAGGAGTTGGGCACGTAACCCAATGTGAAAGTGTCTGAGTGAGTACATGTTAGTGCAGGCACGGGGGCATGATTGAAGCTGAAGGTCAGTGTGTGTGCGTGTGTGTGTGATGGGGCTGGTGTTTGAGCAGAGGACTCTCAGTGCCAGGAACAAGGGCTACAAAATTAGTGGATGCAATTAATGAACCCAGTAGTGAACAGTGCTGGGCTAGTCTACAAAACATTGACTTCTTGCTCAAATAAAATACTGCAAGTATTTTTTCCCCTGTTCATGCTCCCAGTGCATAAATTTTTTTAATATATAGTTTCACTTGTAAGTTTACTTCAGGAAAATTTGCACAAACAAGGAATTTCCAACGATTTTTGGTGTTAGAGGTATTTGAAAATACCTTTTTTTCATGTGTAACATGTGTTTCTAAGAGCTGCATTAATCCAATCAGGGCAAAGAGCTAACACATCATAAACTATACGTAAAATCAAAACTAATTAGCACAGCTTGATTTTCATATATCAAACACTTACAGTCAACAGCTCATAGACCTGAGACTGAGATGCCTCCAAGAAATTATTTGGAATGTTAATTCAAATAATGACTAAACTGTAACCTTGAAGACCATGTGTGAATCAAAAAAGAAGGCGCATTAATTCAATCCTTCTTTTCCCCTCCAAACTAGTTGTGCAGCTCCAGTTGTTTGTGTGCCAGAATGATTTAAAGTGATGCTACCAGCAACACACTCATTGCCTTTTACCAATATACGAAAGTTTCCTGTTATTTTCACCTTCCTTTTAACAGCTTCTCATTGAGACAGGCACACACTTCTCTTCACGTGCCTTAGGGCTTCTTGACGCTTCAGAATTTACCAGAATAGCTATTCTAGAATTCTGGAATAAAACTGGCTACATGGGGGCTTTAATTAAGCAACTACTTGGGAACCATTATTCAGAAATACTAAATTTCCAGGAGTAGAAAACCTTTAGAGAAACAATGTGGTTGAGTGAGAGACATGACATGGGAATAAGGAAAAAATGCTGTATTTTCTCAACTCCACGCTTTAATCCTCATTTTTAATGTTCATAAATGGGGATAGTGAGCCATATTCTAGTTGTTTGCTAAGGACTGAAGTTAATCTCAGTAGATTTTACTTGACTATAAGGAGACACCTGTAAAAATTGCAAAGGTTCTCTCTACATGGATAAAGAGACCTTCCAGTGGGTGCCTTGTATCACCCTGACCTGAGTACCTAGATTGGCTGGATAAACATTATTTCTACATCTTTGTTTCTCAGTGCACTTTACAGGCACCTAGAGGGCCCAAAGAAGATGTTATGAATCGCATAAATGCTTAGTGATGCCCTCAATGGACTAAGAGGTCACATCTGAAAAGTTACTAAATTAGGCAAAGTGGCAAAAAGATGATTTTTGCTGCTTAATTTATGTTGAGAAGCACTTTGAGGTCTTCAGACGTTAAGAATTGCACTTCCTAGCATCTCTCATCTTTTAGGTGACATAATAGTTTTAAACCCATTCCCCCTTGTTCTGTCACTATCTGCCCGCATGAAAAGTCTCTCTCCCTCTTTGATAAGCCCCATTCAGGTACTAGAAGGCCACAATGAGGTCATCCCGAAGCTTTCCCTTCTCCAGGCTGAACAATCCCGATTCTCCCAGCCTATCTCCATAGAAGTATTCCAGCCCTTTGATAGTTCTCTGATTTGTGACTAACTTTCTTCTCTGCTGTAGAGGTGAGCTCTTGGGTTATGTTTCCAGCCTTCTCTGAGCTATGAGAGTCTGAGGACATGGATTTGGTCTGAGCTGTGGGCACTGAGTCACTGAGCACAGTGTCTGCTTCAACACCCATCGTCACTGCCAAAGCCTTTGGTGACATCAGTGGCCCAAGACTGAGGCCTTCAAGTGTAAATTTTAAGGAATGAATCAGTGCATACTCCCATAAAGGTTCCTGTTGGAAATGACTTGATTAAAAATAACACACTTAGGAGAGGTGTTTCAGCTCCAGCCAGACCTCATTAACAGAATCACTCTTGATGTTCTCCTTGGCAAGCCTGGCGTTAGGTCTGCTTCGAACTTGTTTATGAGGTTGTTTGAGGTTTGTGCAGCACACAAGATCTCCAGTTGGAAAAGTGTCACTGCATGAGGCTGTAATCCTTGCTGTGGTCAACGTGTTGAGAGTTTTATATTTCCTGACCACAGGATCTTTCCATAAAGTGGAGGGGGGGAGGGAGATTATTGTGATTAACCAGCTGGTTTATTAAAACTTCTGGAAGCCATGGTGAAGCTTTAATGAGATTATTGTGTCCATAAACTGCAAAGTTTCTTCTGCTCTTTCTTATTATGTGGAAAAGAGAGGAACTGGCCAGGCCTCTCTCAGGCCGTGTGAAAGGTTATTAGAGACTGTAACTCTGGGTGTGAATGGTGGCAGTGAGAGAGGGAGAGGCTTTCCCGATGCATTCACCAGCTGAAAATTTGTGAGGTGTTTTTTTCCTTCCCCATGGTCTCTGGAGGTGTAAAATGCAGCAGGAGCTTCTGGCAGCCACACCAGAAACAGGGACAGGAATCCCTCCTTCTCTCAAGTCTCCATGGTTAAACTGCAGGCTGAAATGTGAGCAAGTTTTCCACGGGCTGGCCATGATCTGTGGTTTGAAACCATATATTGCATTTATAGACCCTGTTTTGGCAGGGTCCTGAAGCACCTATGCAACAGTTTGTGTGTGACTTCAGCCTGATCTGGCTGTGTCCCCAGTCAGAGGCACAGCAGGCTCCCTTTTCGTCTTGTGAGATCGGTGGAACAGCAGTTTTCATATGACAACAACAACATTTAGCATTTGTATAGAACAACTTTTTGCCTTGCTTTTCAACATCAACTCACTCATTACTCTGCCCGGTAGCAGAATAAGAAGATGCAGTGCACAAGGAAGAGTTGAAGTGTGACCTGGATTTGAGGAAGGGCACCAGTAAGGTCAGCTGTAAGAATTCCTTGGCCTTTCTGTCTTGATTCCTCCTTCTTTCTCCTAACTTGAAATGAAATGTGAAAAAATTACAGGCTGTTCTAGTAATTTCCTAATCTTCTCACCGTTTGTTAATTACATTACTCTACATCTTAATTTCCTCATTTTCATTGTTCTTTCTTCTTTTTTTTTTAAACACTTCATTTTTTCTTTGCTTTCACATTATATTTTTTTAGGAAAAGCAGGGTGGCATTTAGCCAACTGTCATTTTGCTTGAAGATGTGGAAAGAACATAAGAACATCAGAAAAACTTCACAAGAAAGATGAAAAATATGCCAGGTTTTGTCCATTCTGGTGAGCCTGTCTGGACTTCAGAAAAAGAAGAAAAAAAAGATTCAAACAGTGGGAAACTCAAATATTTGTAACATAAGGAGTTATAAGTCCATCCTCCACAGCAGACAGCTTGGAGCTATCAGACCCCACTTCCTTGGCATCTGGCCCAAATGGCACAATCGAGTCATATCAGTATCCATATGGGGCAGATTATTCTTCATTTGGGTGACTTTGATGCAAAAAATAGACAATATCACACCTCCTGGTGTCAGGCTGCAGCAAACAGTGCTTCCATATCCACCTCTTTGTAATCGCACCAGTAAATGTATTTTTTTTGGAACAAATCAGGAGGGGAAGTAGTGAGACCCTTCAGTAGATATCCTCCGTACATCCCAAGGTGCTACAGGTCCTAGGAGCCATGCTAATAATTTTAAAGCCCTGATTAAACATTTCTAAAAGAAACTAGTGTGTGGTCTCTTTTATAATGAGTGCAATAAAGATTACTGGATCCAATTTATCCTTAACAAATGCAGGGCCAGAGGAGAATCCTATTTTTCAGTTGTTACAGTAGCAAATATTTACATTTTTTTTTTTAGGCATTGGCTCAACATTTTCTGTTTATTTGTAACATAAATGAAGGGGAAAGGATGTTGTTAAACGAATAAGCCATATAAATACAGGCATTATAAAGACACAGGGTTGGCTATTAAAGTGCTCAGGAAAGTAGTTATGAAGTCTGATTCAGCTTTCATTTCAATTAGGAGCAAAATTATAATTGATTCAGTAGAAAGTGGCCTGGACCTAATTTCTTCAGTTCTGTCTACTGTAAAGTAATTGATTCACATTTTTGGCCTTTTGATGCAACAGAGAATATTCCTTAAATTTTCATAGCAAAGCACCTACTCCTGCCATTTGAGATAGGTTACAACCAGTGTGACACAGGATCTCCTTCAAGGATGTGGTTTTATTAGCCTTGTGTAAACAAATTTCCTGGTAGTATCTATATGGAAAGAAAGGGAAATTTTGGCAGTAACCAAGTCAAATTCTGATGGTAACCACACAGGGCCAATTTATGAGTAGGCAGAAACACCATCAGTGCAGGCAGGGCTGGAAACACCCACAGGTGGACTTCCTGTAGTCAAGGAAAACTGAAGGATCATTTTATCCTCTCTGACATATTTGTACTGGACATGATCTTCAACATCTTCACCCATTTCAGGAATAAACCTACTTAGTCCTACACTGTGCAGTGTCCAAGAAACTGCAGACTTTCCCTACCTCTTATCCAGCTGCATCCAGAGATCCAGCTTATTTCAAGGGGACTGGGACATAAGTGATTTACTGCCAGCAGTTGTGACATGGCACTTCTTCTACGTCAGGGATCTCATACAGAAAGAGTTGATAATTTGGATTGTTCCTTCCAGCTGGCCTTGAGCTGACACAGAAGGGAAAATTTGCTCATCCTTTGACACTGAATCTCCATGCAAAGCTGGGATCCATATACTTGCATGCATGTGATTTAGGAATATATAGTCGTGGCATAATAGGATGGTTTGGGTTGGAAGAGACCTTAAAAATCATCCAATTCCAATCCCCTGCCATGGGCAGGGACACCTTCCACTATCCCAGGTTGCTCCAAGCCCTGTCCAAACTGGCCTTGGACATTTCCAGGGATGGGGAAGCCACAGCTTCTGTGGGAAACCTGTGCCAGGGCTTCACTATCCTCACAGCAAAGAATTTCTCCCTGATATTTAATCTAACTCTGCCCTCTGGCAGTGGGAAGCCATTCCCCCTTTCCCTGTCACTCCATGCCCTTGTCCAAAGTCCCTCTTGAGCTCTCTTGGAGCCCCTCTAGGCACTGAAAGTTGCTCTAAGTTCTCCCCAGAGACCTTATAAGTGGTCTACAAGAAGTTTGCACTGAAGCTGTTTGTGTGGCACAGAGAAGAGGAAACACCCTGTGCTTGTGGCAGCCCTGCTTGTAACCCGCTGTAGACACAGCCATGCTTGGAGACTCTGTTCCTTATTCCTGAGCCTGGGAAGTGGTGAGGGGACCTTTTAGACTGTATGAGATAATCCCTTACACTTTTGTTTGGCCAAAAGGCTGGTGATCACAGGGAACCCTGTGATTGTTTTTGTACCTCAGGGACAGGGTCTGATCTTAAGGCAAGGAAAAACATACTCACATTTTCACTTGCAAAAAATGCTGCAGAAGTTAGAATCATGGAACACCCTGAGTTGGAAGGTACTCATAAGGCTTATGAAGTCCAGCTCCTAAGGTTTGTTTATTTAGAGAGCTACCACAGGACATATCTGGTTCATAAACAGTAAATATATCATGAAGGTGGAAAAGTTCTGCCCCATCCCCTCCTCACCTGCCTCCAGTGTTCACCTGTAAAACCCTTGAGCACTCTGTGTCCTACAAACAGAAGGAGCAACTGGCAGACCAGCAAATTAGTGGGTTGGAGACCTTCAAGAATAAGACATGAGGCAGGAACAACCTTGAATCACCAAGTCTAATCCGCTGGTGAGGGAATGAGGAGTCTGAGGGGTTTTCAAAGGAAGTTTCCCAGCAGGAATTGCAGATACCCAGACGTCCAGCTTCACCTCACTATATTCTGGGCCCACACGACACTGGGGATTCTTGCTATTGCAGATTCTGTGGGTCAGGTGATGTTAAAGAAAAGGCTTTTTTCTCCTGCAGTTATCAGGCTTCCAGGGAAATCCTGCATGTGGACACTAATCCCCAGCCGAAGATCATTATATTCTCTCCAAATTCTCAGTGCATTTTTGGTGGGCAAATAAAGCCTGTGCCTCAGATTGCCCATAATATTTCATTGTTTTATTAAATCACCATGGCAGCAATGGTTGTTCCACAACAGAAAACTTCTTCACAAGGAAAAGGTGTTTGGATCAGCGTGTCCAGGGTGTGTGTACCCTCCAGGCGAAGGAATCGTTGGTCACTCCGTGGGACTGCCTGGTTTAGTCCAGGACTGTAGATCTGCATATAATACATGTTAAAGCCCATCAGCCCCGTCCCTTCCTCCATCTCTAACAGCATGGAATTATTCCACAAGTTTCTATTTTTGCTAATTGGCTGCAGCTCTGTAATTATGAGATAACCGCTCCAAATGAAATATTTGGGATTGGGTTTGAAATATTGTCTCTTCCTGCCTGCCTGGGGGATTTATGCAAATGCAGAAAAAAAATCTACCCTAAGTCAAAAGATTCTGTGGTCTTATCCACCTCTTCCAGGACTTTATGAGCAGGAAGGAAGGTTAGGGCAGTTTTTCATTTCCTATGTGAATGTCAGAACTTGGAACAATAATGGGGTCTGGAATTACTCTTAATAAAAAGTATGTTGGGATTATCAGTAGCATGGAAGGGAAATGCACCAGGTGAGATAGGAGATATAAAAATAATTTTCCTATTACAAAGTAGTTTTCTGCCTTTAAATGGCATGAAGGGCTTATCTGTTTAGTATCCAAGCAAGCTATTTATCTGGTAATTTATTTTCCTGAAAAAAATCCATCTGATATTATTAGGATATAAACAGACTGTGTATATATTGTCTTCTTTTTTTGTCTTGGTTTCTTTTTGTTTTGTTTTGTTTTGTTTTTGTCTTTGTGTGGGTTTTTTTGTTGTTTTGGTTTTGTTTGTTTTTCTTTCTGGTTTCAAATGATGAAAAAAGATTATTATTTTAACTCTGCATCTGACAGCCACTGTCCATAGGTAAGAAGCACAAGCTGTAGATTAGAACATTTATAAGACTCAATAGACAAGAAGTTAATTTTAAGTGTGAACTTTAAAAGCTTCAGCTGACTTCAGTTTGGAAGAAGAGATGAGATAGGTTCAAGGTGTTACATGACTTGAGTATCCCAGAATAAGCCAACTACAGCACCTGGGAGAAGTTGGTTTAAAAATAACCCTCAAGCATATAAAATTAATAATAATTTGGTAAGGTTTTTAATTTCTAGCAGTTTCCCCTGGTCTGAGAAACCTGTACAAGTGGAAGGTGTCCCTGCCCAAGGCAGGGGATTTGGAACTGGAGGAGCTTTAATGTTCCTTCCAACTAAAACCATTCCATGATTCTATGAATAGTTAATACAAAAAGTATTCCATGCCTGGAATTCAGTGCAGAAATTTGGAGACTTTGTCAGATTTCCCTGTTTGTAGGAAATCAAATGCCATATAATACACCCATGTTGCATTACACAGGCAGATACAGTTAGTTCATCTATATAGTACGTATATACATATGCATGCACACATACATGTGTTTAAACAGGGGAAGAGGAGAATAACAATGGATCATTGTTAGAGCAAAAGAGATACACTTGAAATCAAAACTCTCTTCTGGGAAGCATGAATATGAAAAAGCAGTATTTGTTTCTGCAACAACACTCACGAGATTTTTAAAGAGATCTTGAACATTGAGGGGGGAAATGAGTCTCATGGAATGTCACATGCCTAGGTGGCAGCTTCCTAGCCCAAGCTGGTTGTCTAAGGTCTTGATCACCTCTCAGTAGTCAATGGAAGCAGACAGGAGAGCAGCTCCTCTAACTTATACTGGGATGGATGAGGCCATGTCTAGAGGTTTGTGTGTTTCTCCGCTGGCTGTAAGAGGAACTGATTAAACAGTGTAGATGAATGTCTGACTCTCTGATGGTTAAGGTTAGGTGAGGTGAATTTACTATTCCTGTGGGGAACGCCTCCAATCCAAATAAATTTCTGCAGTGTTTGAGATGCGTTACTTTAGATTGCTAATCTAAATGTTAAGAAGCCGAAGGCTTCAACCTGTTCAAGCTTTGGTACACCTGAAGTCTTTAAGCATTAATTATATTGCTACAGTGTCCTCCATCATCTGTCCTTCAGCTGTCCTTTTGCTGCCACTCTTGGGCAAAATCATGGAGCATGAGGCCTCATTCCTACCACTTGGATAACACCTGAATCCTTTGCCTGTATTTTGGCACTGCCAGTGCCAGATGAAACCAAGCATTCAAATGTACAAAGTATCATTCAGGGATAAAGGCAGGTGGGATTCAGTTAGAGGCAAAGGCACTTCAGTGTTGTTTTCAACATACAGATGCCGATGGCTCTCCAAGTATTAAACATCCTGCTATGGGAAGTAGTCAGTGGAGGAGAGAGAGGGTGCCAGCTCACATTTACATTTAATTTTGATCAGAAACCCCAGAAGCTCGAGTTAAGAGATCAAATGTAGGTTATTTTTCCCCACCTCTGACCCTTCACTCGCAGCCGTAGCCAGGTTTGTGAAATTCCTCCCACCTGCCCACCTCTCATTTATCCCTAAATGGTACCTGGGGGTGTGTGTGCCCCTGCTGAGTCAGCTGTTGTTGTGCCTGATCCGTGATGTCAGGTACCCAAGCCAGGCTTGCACAGGTTGGTCCTAACTCTGCCAGAATGAGTTCAGCTAAAATATTGTGGTCCTGAAGAACACATGGTTTGCCTTGCCCAGAAGGCATCTTCCACATCAAAATCTAGTCTAGAGCATATTTGGGGCAAAGGAGGAAAATGAAGGAAATAGGGACTTATCCTTCATTCCTAACACCAGGCACAGGCTGTTCTGCAGGGAGGAATGCAAATTTTATGGGACCAGGGGAAAAAGAGGGAAAATTGCTTTGCAGCTGGCTTGTGTGCTGGGATGGAAGACTCCTGCTCCTGTCATCATGTATGCACTGTTCACTGAAAAGTCACAGAGTAAAACATGCTCATAGTCCCTGGAGAGCTCTTTGTCAGTCCTGATGGTGCCAGCTGACTCATCAGGGAGCCTAAATGTCATCATTTGGGTTACTCCATCGAGTGAGTACCTGCTGCTTTCTGGGGTTTCTGTTTTGGGTTTGCAATAAATGAACTGGATAACATTCTCAGATGCAACTCCAAATATAGAGGAGCACAGGATCCATCAACCCTTTACAGACCTTGAGCTCAGTGCTTCATCCTTTTTAATAAGAGAAAAATTAGGACACTTCAAAAATCCACCTAAATTTTATTTATTCATATTCAGAAGCAGCTAAACCAAAATCAGAAATGTGGCACTGGTATGGAGTCAATGCAAGCAAGGTCAGAAAGAGTTACAAAATCTGATTTTAAGCTTTATGATAATTCCCATGCAAATCATCCAGGATACCTCACTTCTATCAGTCTTTTGCTGAAGCTGTAACATTCTGCAGCGTGTTTCTCCCAGGCCCTGGATTTTCTGGCTGTGTGCACATGCTCACTGTTAATGAAAGCAAATTGCTATAGGGGATTCCAAGTCTTAAATTTAATAACGGGTAAGAGTTAAAGTAAACAGTGACTTTGCACCGGTGCAAAGGCTCTGCCATGGACATGCCAATGGTGAGCTGAGTTGAGCACAAACCCAGACATTATCTGGTCAGTTCCTGTAAAGGCAGAGAAGAGAAAACACATTTTCTCCTCACCCTCTTCTCTTCCTCCCCTCAACCTCACCCTCATTGCACCTGTGAAGTCTCAGACTGTTTTTCCCCCTTCTTCTTTCTTTCTTCCCTTTTCAACTCTCCAGCTGCTGCTGAAAAGGGAATTTCCAAACCATCCAGGATCCCAAGAGCAGCGTGCTAGGAATAAATAGCACAAAGACAAGTCATTCCATGGCAAATACCACTCAGTAGGAAGCAGGAAAGCTGAAGCAGTAAGTATGCCAGTAATTCTAATCAATATGCCCTCTTTGCATGTCAGGCTACTAATGCAGAACAAAGTTGGTTAAAATGCACGTCCTGGGACATTTTAACATCTGGAACTTTTTATGTATTCATGAAGATTGTGAGTCAGATTCAAAAAGCTGTTTAAACAAGTGTGTTGATACACATAAGGTTTACTGTATATATAGGAAAAAAGCAGCATTGTTAACATGCTTTTTTGTATCCCTGCCAACCTCCTGCCAACTGGGGATGGAGTGTAGGTTGTTGGCATGGATTCCTAAAGCTCTCATTGGAATGGAAACTTCCCAGTGCTGGTTCAAAGGTTAGCTGGTTGTTTGATTTAAATCAAATAGCCTTAGAATACAGGGATTTATTTTTTCATCAAAATGAGCATTTATGTTGGTAATTCTCACATTTGGTTTTGGTTGTTACTGGAGATGTTTATTTGGGCTTGAAACAAGTGGTCTGGTTGACTTGGTACTAAAGGAGCCTGATTTAACTTGAGTAAGACTTGCATTATAGCAGTAGCTGATTGTTTTGGAAGGAATTAAGCTCGCTTCATGCTGGTTGTGTGTAGATTAGACTCCTAGTCCTGGTTAATCAACAAGCAACCTGCTTTAGGACAGAGTGAATCACTGTCTGGAGGTTCCTAATTCTTTTGTATTGAATCCATACACAGAAACTGGAAGACTGGTTTGGTCCAAGTGCTTAACACTGACTTTAGTTCCACCTTTAATAGGTGTTAGTGAGATGAGACTCATCAGAGATAGAAACACCTCAAATCTATTGAGAAATCTCCAGTTGTTCATAAAATGAAATTTGTTTCCAAATCCCTTTTGGCTTTAATAAATGGGAGTGAAGTATCTATTTATTTTAAAACAATGTGCTTGGTGGAGCGTGAAGCTGCTCTTCATTTCATGAAGTTTTCCACCAGCAGTTTCAGATATCCACAGGTAACTGGTCAAAAGGGTTGGGATAAAAAACTGGAGCCTGAGCCCTGTGGTGCACTTTGAAAGGGTCTTCCTGGGGGCAAAGCTGGAGGCAAAAAAAATTTCCTTTTTCCCCCCCCACTTCTTCACTAACCATAAGGGAATCCGTACCTCAGGGAACCCATCAGGTAGTCTTTTATCCATGAAAATGAGTTTGAGCTATAATTAATTAATTGATTAATCACTATAAAGCACTCTGAGATTTTGCAAGAATTCAGGGCAAAAATACTAATACTCAGGTTTATGGCAATCATAAAGATAATGTACATGTGAAAAGAAATAATATTTTATGAATGTGTTTACAGTATCCTCACTTAATACCCATTTGGTTTGATCGCGCTTAAAAAAAGCTTCTTGAGTCAAAATATTATGTTCTGTTAGCTCCTTGTAGACCCATAAAACTTTCAATATAACTCATTCATTCTTAAATTTATTTTTTTTCTTTAAAAAAGTAGTTTTCCATGAACAAATATCTTGTTGTAAATATTCTGTCAGAAGATGTTTGCAGCCAGGTTTCTGGTTAGAGTTAAGGTGTTAAATTATGCCTCAGTGCTTTTTTCAGATGGAATTTAGATGTTTATAGTTTTAAAGTCTAAATTTAAGAAGGTTGTTATGGGTTCCCTTTGTGTGCAGTGGGGAAGACAGGTAATTCTGAGATCAATAGACTTAAAATATGAATTTAACACAGCTGAGATGAAAGACTTGCTGAAAGAGTCTATTTTTCTTAGTTGGGAAACTTACAGTTTTAATTGCAGGTGATCACTATACCTTTAAGTATATTAGCATGACTAAAGTCATCAAGACTTTAAACACACTCAGGTAAGATGAATCTCACCTATGGCTTTCATTTTTTAAAATGAGACAACACAATGGATTTCTCTATTTGATCATGTTTGATTCACAATAGTTACTTAAGTCTTCTCACCTCAGAATCTGAACAATCTTCAGTGTAGTTAACTTCACAACTGTATGAGGCAAATAAGTCAATCAAATTCCATGGGAAGTAAAGTGTATTAAGAGTTCTGGCCCAACATCCTATTTGATACCACAAAATAAGGCAATGATACAGGAGAGTGTTGGATTTCAGTCTGTTCCTAACTCCAGACACGTTCCCATCCTTGAAAGTGTTCAAGGCCCGGTTGGATGGGGCTTTGAGTTGGAAGGGACCTTAAAGATCATCTTGTTTCAAGCCCCTGATGTGGGCAGGGCACCTTCGCTAGACAGGGTTTAACTTATCTTCAGTTGGGCAGTTAAAATCAAGGTACACTGATGACTTGAGTCAGTGACTCACGTGTCGGTCCTTTGAGATGCTCCGGGATATTTCCAACGACTATGGAGCTGTTGGATGTGCCACAAAAGACATTTTAAACAGAGCTCTTTTGCAGTGGAGGCTGCATACACCTGTTTGTTGAAGACTTGGGCTGCAATTGCACAAAAAACGTTGATATTTCTGTGAGAAGATCATCTTTTCAGAGATTTCTTCAACATCTGCTTCTCATCCCATCACAAATGCTGCCCATCTTTGGGATGCTTTGGCATTTCCACTTCCAGTCTCAGCTTGCAACCAGCAGTAAAAGAACAGAGGAACTCAATGAAGTCTGGTTTGAGTTTAGGTGTAAAAATGACGGAGGCTCATCTGCTTTCTATCTTCTATGAATTTCTGGCTAGTCCTTCTCAGTCAAGATGTTCAAGTGAAGATTATTACATTTTTAAAGAGATTGTGTAGGGGCCTAGAATAGGGGCTGGGTTAAAAGAACCAGGAGATCCTTCTGCCTGTGTCTCCTCTATAAATCTCTCGTTATCAAAATAATGTCTCATTTGTGGTCTTGGATGGCTCTGCCTTGAATGAGTCATCTTTCTTTTGATACAGATGATTCATATCACTTCTTGTACAGCCCAGGCTTGATCTGCAGAAAAGCTTAGCAACAGAAAAGCTATAGCAAACAGGCTCTGCACATGCTCCAAGTTTCTGATAATCAGCCTTTATTTAATTAAGCTTCATATCTGTCTTATGAGGTAATTATTATTATTTTACAAGTTGTACTTTATTATGAAAAAAGAAAGCACCCACAGATATTGAGAGATGGATGAAAGTGATGGGAGGTGTTATTGTAAAGATCTGGATTCAGAAGTGTCTCCCTTGCAATAGTTCCTAAGCAGACAATGCCTAATGCAAGTTGTAGATACAAATTCAGCACAGCCAACAAGTGTCTGTCTGCTCTCAGACTGCATGGCCTTGGTTTCTTAGGCTGCTTCCTTCAAAGGATAATAATTCCTCTCTTCCTCTGCCAGTGAACAGGATTGTCCGGCATTTAAACTGGGAGGAAAGGGATGTTTTTCAATTTAGACTTTGTGGTTTCTGCACTCTTGCAGCACAGAGCTAAGATCAAGTAAGGTTTCTGCATGTGGAGGAGCTACCAATGGTGCAATTTAACAGGATTCAGCCTCCAAAAGCTGTAAATATGCTTGAGGTGGAAGAAGTTGTGAATGAAACCCAGATGAGGGAATGAGTAGTTAAGGAGTCATTTGAGGCAGTTTGCCAATTGTGACCCTCTTTGGTTCTGCCTCAGAATGTGATCTCCACAGCTGAACCTGGCAAATAAAGACGTGTGTTCCCTTGATCTTTTTGGCTTTCACTCTGGACCTGAAATCAAACACTGAAAACAGTTTTACCTTAAAAAGCCACCAAACAACAAAAAAGGAACTAATCATGTGTTAATTGCACTTCTTGTGTAAAAACAGTCAAAATCGTAAGCACCCGTGAAAGTCCTGCACCTTCCCACATTGGAAAATAATGTGGTTTTGTTTTTTTCTCCACATGTTTTTTTACATCATTAAAACAAAGATAAATTAGCCTGCAAAGTCTAGCAGCATTGGATTTTTTAACGATTGCCCTGATGTACTTGCAGATATGATCCAATACTAGATTTCACCCTATTTACTCCAGATTCATTATGATACCTTCAAAGATCAAAGTAGAAAATAAATCATTTTAAAATAAGAACATAAATAAGATACCTAAGTGATGTTTTGATAATATCACAGAAAAAGAGCTTACTGAAAACCAAGCTTCCCTGTCTATCTAGACACTCAAGCTGGTTTGCTCCTATGGTTATTTTCCTGAAAGAACTTAGAAAAGATACCTAATCTTCCCATGTCAGTATTTCCATAGCTGTATAAGTGGGCACTTGGAAATAAATGAATGAAGAGATGATACATCAGATCATTTTTATCAAATGTAATAATGTTAACCAAATTTTAAAAAAAATTGCTAAAACAGCAGAAGTAACAACTCACGAGCCCTTATTTCACATGGGGCTTCTGTTCTGAAGTGTTACATTTAATGCAGTGCACTATTAGCTCGTAGAAACATAGAATTGTTTAGGCTGGAAAAGACTTCTAAGGTCATTGAGTCCAAGCTTCCCCCACCACTGCCAAATTCACCACATGGCCCCAAGAGCCACATCTGTACATCTTTTAAGTCCTTCCAGGGATGGTGACTCCACCACTGCCCCGGGCAGCCTGTTCTAGACCTTGAATAGTTTTCCTACTGCTGTTGGCTTTAGGTGGGAACCATTCAGAGATAATGATGTCAGCCAGATCCCCAAACTGGAAAGGCAGCTGATCTTGTAATTACTGGGTATACATATAAACAGGAACTTGGTGCTTGGTTTTGAGATCATTGAAACTCTTTTTTTTTGTAGAGTTGTGACCACCTGCTCGATCACGTGGACTAAATTGGCTTTCCCGATGCAGTCCCTTGCTTACCAACAGGCACATCACAGACACAGTCATTGGACTCCATCACACTGTGGAATATAGAGTCATGGAATATTTCACTGGGATCACACTGATCCCAGTGAAATAGATGCAAAGCCCTTTTTCTTCTAGCTAGAGGTTCACAGAAATATCTCAGAAGGAGCTGGCAGACTGGAAATTTGAAGAGATATTTTGTCTGTTTGCATGGATAAGCAGAGATTAATTTTCCAGGTCACCATCCTTTTCCAAAACATACAATTCATGTTGAAAAGAAAGGAAAAAAATCCAAACCTAAAACACTCCCAAACTTCAGAGAGTTTTGAAACAAAACCTCATCATTTTGTCAAGAAAAGCAAGTCCTAATATCAAGCTATAAGTAAATATCTAGTGAGATACAGCTGTAATTAATTCCGTGATAATGAGGCAATCAATACATTGACACTTTCTGATTTGACAAGGATGGTTACTGGATCACCATTTATCTCCCAGTTCCCCAGTAGTCACTGCTTTTAATGAAAAGTCTCTTTTGACTCTTTCCCATTTGATATTTTAGCTTGTTTGAATTATTAGCTCTAATTTTGTCAGGCTGGAATGTTAAGGAGCAGGCTGCTAGGATACTGCAAGATTCATGGGTTTTGGATATTGTACCACACTAAAACAGCTGGAGGGGAGGGGAGAACCGGTATGGTGAGTAATGGCAAATGCATCCATCACAGCAAAGAAACTTCTATCAGCCCCACTGGCAAAACTGTGAGTTACTGAACTATCAAGGATCTGAGGCTGAGGTTTTTGAATGATAGCTATATACACTTTCCCCTTAGAGGAGTGATCTTGCTTTGGACTGATGATATTTGTTGCTATCAGTGATGACAATGAACATCTGTGCTCGGTGGTAGCTGCTTGTAATTTCTTTGCCAAACACATCCACTCACAGGACAAATAGATGCGTTTTGAAATTAGCAATAAATAAGACCAAGCAAGATGCACAGAGACGTGGTACTGTCCAGCCATCTTTGAAGGAGTTAATTATTTTTTACTGACCTAGTGGCATCACTGAGTCTATTTATACCATCTCCTACATTTTATTATAAAGCTTTTTAGCAGTGAGGTACAATATTCCCATAGGGTAAAAGAACTACCAAGCTATGAACTCAGTTTGTCACTGAATAGTTGCCTTTCATCAAAACCATATAAATGCTTGTACAAAAAGCACCAGGGAAGGAACTGCGGCACAATTGAAGTTAATGCTGAAAGTCTCTTTGACTTCAAAAAGGACAAGAGTTCATGCACTGAACATACTCTGAGGTTGTCTCCGGTTTCGGGGTGTCTTTGTAAACAGTTTTTGCAATAGTGAATGAGCTTGAAGCACCTAAAATCTGTCAGTTTGGTGTTTAAAAAGCTTAATTACCTTAGGGTGGCCTATGAGTTGAAATTTTGAGCCAGCTTTGGTTCACAACCCTTCATCTTTGTTTAATCATTTTGCTTTCATCATTGCATTGCTTAATATGTCTGGGGAAGGTTATCATAAACGATCATGTTACATAACTTTCAGACGTATGTGTAAAGTCAGACTGGATAATTGCAAGGATTTTTTATTATCTTAACCATCCCTTTGTTTCAGGTTGTAATTCGTACCTATCCACCTTTTTTTCTTCCTGTCCATTTCTTAAATCTGAGCTACAAAGTCTACAGAATGAGGAAAAGACACAATCATGATGGAAACATAATGCAAGCAGCAGTGAGCACATATCAGAACTTGGAAAAAATATTTAAGGAGGACCTATACCAAAGAGGGTGCCCAGAGATTATGTCATGCTTGAACTCTGGTGTCGGGGGAGCAGTGAAGACATACCACCCAAAGCAGAGCCATAATTATGAGAAGTGAACTAGTAATGGGTAAGTATATAAAAGCAAAGACTGGGAAGAGACAGTCAAAATAAACTGGGGAATGAGGGCACTTAAAACGTCAAGGCTAAACTCATATATAGTCGTGGCACAGGCCCCTAGGAACTGATGTAATTTTGTGAGAGACAACTGACCTTTTGTTCCCACCTCTCAGAACCCTTGAAATCTTCTCCCTCTGGGCTTTTGCTGTGAGAAGAGTCTTCAACGCTAGGTTTTGAATACTTGAATCAAATTTGTATTTAAAATACCTTAACATTATATCAGGGGTATGAAGTAGTCACAGTCTGTATCCAACAAGAGCAGTCACAGTCTGTATCCAACAAGAGCAGCCACTGCTGCAGGAGAAGGATGGTTGCCCTCTACGTGGGGCCAAATTATTTAGATTTCTAGAATTATTTAGATTTCTTCCTCTTTGGTTCTGGACTTTGCTCCTTGTTCTCTACTAGTTTCAGAGGTACAAGATGAATAGGAACAGACTTAGATACTGTTTTTTGTGGGAATAAGCAAGAGAAAGAGATGGACATATTCAAATGGCCACTTGTGGGTCTCTAACCCAACTATGACAACATATCAACTTAATGATGGGTTGATTTAGTTTGTTAGTAGCTCTGAAGGATCAAGCCCTACTGACAATGTAGTAAAAGGAGAAAATTTTTACTGTGTTGAATTTCTCATTGCAGCAAAGCCTCCACTGCAAGTTTACTCTCACCAACTGCTTCAGGAGCTGGTGTCCCTTCATTGCCATCTTCTTTAGCTGGTGGAGGGAGTGGTGAACTCAGGAATTCTAGTGTGGGATTCCCTTTCTGAATAATATATATAAATTTAGTCTAGATAACTAAATCCCAAAACAATCTTTACTGCATCATCTGAGTCCATGATGCTACTGATTTGCTGACTACATCCTAGTCAGGTTATTAGATACTGAGCAACATGCTCTAGTGGAAGGTGTCCCTGTCCATGGCAGGGGGATTGGAACTAGATGGTGTTTAAGGTCCCTCCCAACCCCAGCCAGTCCGTGACCCTGTAATATGACACAGGACATATAAGAGACCAGGGCTCTTTTGATTAAATATCCTACATTATCACAGGTGGCACTAGACACCTATGGCTGAGTGCTTGGATCCAACTCCTAGTTAACGCAGTCAGTGGAGCTTGGAGAGCAATTCATCTTCTTTTAAGGCAGACATCTAAGCGACATCTATTCTAGGAAATGAAACACTTCCAGAACCCAGGGGTGGAAATGGTTTTGGCTGAATTAGCACAGACCGAGAAGTCTTCCAAACAGAGTTTGAATCTGGCCATCTAATTTTGGAGGCTGGGAGAGTTTAAATCATACTCTGGCTAAATTGTATCTGTTGGGAAAATGAGCCTGGCATGACTTTACTAACTGTACTGTTTATATCTCTGCTGATGATAGGAGCAGAAACAACTCTTGCCTGCTTAGACACTGCATGTAGACCTCAAAGTTGAGTCTCTTAATCTTGAACTGAATCCCATCTCTGGAGAAGGATGGGGTCAGCCTGCAGCCCAGGGCATCAGGCACCTCTATGGGGATGGTGATGTGAGCACGTGAGTTGGAGTCAGGGTCAGGATCAGGTCCAGTGAATGTAACCAGGACTAGACAGAGCCAGGTAGGGCCAAGGTCAGGTTTGCACGTGCTTCAGCTCCTGTCAAGGGTAAGACACCACTTTTATTGACCTGTTCAGTCTGGCAGATGTTTGAATAAGATATTTGTTTGTCAGAGCTGTGATCTCACAGCTGCTCTTAACTGATTAAACTGCTGTCTGTATTGCAGTATGAGGACCCTCTACCTGAAGCCACACATCTCCCTCCTCTCTTTCACACTGTTTGCTTGGTTGGGTTTGCTGTTTGGTTGGTTGGGTTTGTGTTCTTTTGTTGGGATTGTTGTTGTTTTTCACTGAGCAATCATCTGAATGATTTGCCTGAACTTTCATTGTCACCCTCTCTTCATCCTCTTTAGCAAGACCAGTTTGGAGATCCAGCTCAGAGTGAGGTTCCATAGCTTGGGGTTCCACCTCAGGGTAGAATTCCGTAGTCCCAAATTATAACAGCAAGAGAAGGGGCAGAGGAGCCTTGGGTGACATGGCCAGTTTTTGTGCTCGGAGTGGCTCAAAGCAATGCTGAGCCCCAGAGTGTGGGTGCAGGATGCTCATGTGGTGGAATACAGCTGAGTCTCTGAGTATTCAATAGGGCTTTCATTATTGCTGGTATTAAGGAATTATTCAGGGAAGATAAGAAAAAGGAGGAAATAAAATCTAAAAGAATTCTTCCAAAGCCAGTGTACATTTCCTAGGCAACAGTGAGGAAAATAATACAAGTCTAATCATATAATTTAAGATCTGTTAATGGGAATAGCCTCTTCTTGTAATTATCTCAGCAATACATTCTCTCTCTTTTTTCTTCTTCTATTTACCCATTACCTTTTAACGTTAAATAGCATCAGCAATAAACAGGAAAAAATGGAGATGTATTCTATCTACAGTCACTAAGTGAGCAGAAGTGCAAATAAGCACCTCACTTTGGATTTTGAAGCTGGGATATAATTGAATTTCAGACTACAAATCTGCATCTGAATTTCAGTGGTAGCTCTAAGATGGGTTCTGACTCTAGCTGGGGTCAGAACTTTTAGTTTAGACCCTATGAAGAGACAGTGGAAAGTATCAACTCAAACTCTCACCCAGTGATAATTAATGTTTAAGACATGCTAATAATCTGCTGTCAAGTTTACAAAATAAATTAACTATTAAGTTTACTTTTATCCTGAAAAAAAGAAGTTTTCATCTTTCTTCTGTGCACTAATCTGGATTGAGTGGGATGGACAGACCTTGCACTGCTGTAGTTGGGATCCCATGCCAATCCATTCATTTCTCTGCCACTGCTCCTGATTTACATTGGCAGCAAATGTTTTTCCACATCACTAAGAGATACACTTCTATTTAAGACAGATTTATTTCATGGGGAAGGGAAATTAAATTCTCCTATGAACACTATATGTAAAGAAAAAAACAAAAAACCTTTGCCTCCTTTCCCTTCTACCCCCTGCCCCCTCTCCTTTCTGTAATGCTGAAGATAATGAAGCAAAATTTGTTGCTACAGATCTAAACATGACAATTCGGCAATTTTTATTTCCTTAGTTCAGCTGAATTTGTTATTCTCATACAGCTCTGTAATTGCCTTTTTTTTCCCCAGCTATCAAGTTCACACAGGTAGAAGAAAGACTGCTTTAGATCTGAACTTAATGCTGGAGGTCGTTGAGAAGATTATGTAATACAGCTCAAAAAAGCTTTACAAACTGTTCAAATAGCAGAACATTTCTAGTACAGTGCAGGAACATAAAAGTGAAACCAAACAAACCCAAACTGTTTTGCAATTACTGACAAAATCGTGCACTGGCAGAAAATGTGAAAGCATAACAGGAGTGGAGAAGGGGATTTTTCCCCTCTCTTTTCTTTCTTTTTTGTCCTTTTTTGCCCCTTCCTTTTTTCTTTCCCTTGCTATAAATAAAGCAAATGCATCTCAGGTCTTGAAACAACCTGCATACATGTCCACTTCCCCTGCCTCACTGCTTTCCTTTGTATTCCTAGCACCAGGAAAAGACAAAATAACATTACCTCCATGAGTAAGTGAAATGATGGATGTTACAGTCCCCTTTTTCCAAATCTAACTCTTTAAGCCTTAGTTTAGAAGCTTAAATGTGGAATGAGAGACTATGCCCTGTCTCTCCCTGCTGGGTTCATTTAGGATAAAACCCAGGCTGTCCTGCATTTTAGTTGGAGACTTGCACACAGTGGGGGTGATTGGACTTTCTCTGCCCAAGGCACAACATATGCTACTTCCCATCACTTTAATAGGCATTAGTTCCGCAGACAGCACTGGTCAAATGTACATTATTCACAATCACTTTAATGCAAATATGCAAGGATGAGAGAGAAAATATGTCACAAAGAAAGAATCGGCCATTTCCATTCTTTTTTGATTTTCTTCTTCTGTCACAGCATCTCTTCTTTCAACGCACCTGTCTGTCTACACAGACGTGTAATCACTGTATTTTTTTTTTGGAGGATTTTGTTTATTTTTTATGGAAGGTCTCAATATTGTTGGTTGAAAATGTTTAGATGTAAAATATCAATGCTACCCTTTTACTAAAGGTGCTGTCTATTGTTATTCTCAGCACTCACAGGACAAAGATTTCTTTTTCATTGTCAGACTCTTCTGTTTTGGAAGGTTTATTCTAATAATTTTTATTATTTTTCATCTGCTGAATCCTTTTGTGCACCATAAGAATGGACTGTGTCTGTAACAAATAAGGCTTCCTAATTAAATTATTGTCACCAGAAATGCATTCATATACTTGTGCTTAGATGAGAAATAGTTCCATGGTTTTTTTGCATTTACACCATGATTTCTTTACATTTATATTTTAGCTGTGTAAATAACATCTAGGGCTCTGCACTCTGCCATTGGGCTATAAATCCTGTTGTGGTACTGTGCTAGAAGGGAGACCACAAAGATGTTCTCAGTATCTACCTGTCTGTTTGCCTGCCTGCCCATCTTCATTTTCTTGTGATGAGCCTTGAACATACAAAAACCAAGCAACACCTCTTCTGTGAGGATCTCAGAAACCCCTAAAATATAATGAGTACAATTCAGCAGCTTATTCAGAATATGATGTTACAAGTCACAATATGTAAGAATTTGCGAGTTTTTATTTTTCCTTTTTTTTCTCTCATTTCCTTGCCAAGTGCAACACTTCACTCCCACCCTGCCCATCCACCCCTGCAGGTGTCAAAGTTTTTCTAAGTTATCACACTTATGCTTGTTTCTTTCTAACCAACTTCCTACACGAATCCAAGGGATGTTTAGACTGAGTACCAAGCGTGAATCCAAGCTTATCAGGCATTTGATAAAGTGGAAAGATGTTGCTGTGTGGCAGCCAAAATCAATCTAACCTTTGGCTGCCACAGCGTTCCTTAAGAGAGAGGAATTGTTCCTCTCCACCTAATAACCAAGGCCAGTGGTAAAACCTTGGCCAGACCCCAAACAGAGTAAATCAGTTCATGAACTATATCAGCACAACCCGAATTGCCTCTCCAGGGAAGTTTCATGCCACACTGGAAGGCTCTTTACTGTAACAAAGAGAGAGAGGCATTAGATCCAGAGATCTTGTGGTTGAATAAATTGAAACCTCAGTTTTCAAGCCAAGAGCTCACTGGATCCATCAGGATAACTTTCCAGGGGAAGTGATTGCTTCTAAAAATTTTATTTCTTTAAGGTTGTTTATCTTTCCTAAGAAGATATTTGGGCTCTACCACAGGATCTTGGGGTCATGGCAGGAGTTTATTGGGATGTCTTCAAGATAAATAAAATATGATCAATGACACAGAACACTGTGGCATTAGAAAGCCAAAACTGTGTGTTCTCTCCGAGAAATTAATTATAAATAACCAGAATAATTTTGTTTGCTATTCACCTGTGAAACTCAAAAAAATATATTTTTAAATGTTTATCTTCCCATGAGATATTTTAATTCAGACAAAATGGTGTTTTCTGAACAGCAGCTATTCCCCTCTCTCACACACCAGGTATGCCCACAATGTTCACTTTGCTCATTTCATTAGTGTCAAGTGATTAGGCATTAATTGCAAAATGTAACATTGCATTCAGTTTGCTTTCCAATAGATGACTTTTAATGGCACAGTGCTGTACCAACGACTTCTAATTAATGCTCAATGTTGCCCTTTTAAATGTAGAAGGAATGACAAAACAATAGGTGTGTGAGTATATTTTGAAACACAGATAAAAGCTTTTGGCAACCCATTTATAGAATCCCTTGAAAAAACAGCACTCAGTGGTACAGAGAGGATTAAGTCATGGCAACATGATGGACAAAACTTGGTTCTTTTGATTTTTCACTGATACTTTATTGCAACCCCACTAAAATCAATCCAGGTTTACACCATCAGAAAGGAGAAGACAATTCTGCTTTTGTTTTTGTATGTGTCATCATACTGTAGAGTTACACAGATCATAATCAAGGCTGGCCCAGTGCCAAGTACCAGGGAGTTCTGGCCAGTGATCTCTGTGTTTTCCTGGCCTAGTGAGATGAATTGCATCAATTTTGTAAGGAGCAGCAACAAGGAGCAAAGCAGCAAGCATTGCATCTGGTCAGCTTTAACTTCTCAGCCTACATGAGCTCATGACCAGTTACATCTGGATTAGCTAAGAGGTTTTTGTATCATTTCTAGTAATCTTTCTCCTCTCTGTGTGTAAAACAAGGTGTTTTATTGGATCTGTCACTACCTCGTAGAACAAAATAAAGGCCAATAAAAATAACAATTGAAATTACTATGCTCCTGCTCCTCCTCCTTTCTCTGCAGCTATTTGCTTTATTTATGTTTTTACCAATACCAGAGGATTTATTTGAGTTTTTAAAAATGGTTTGGAACTAGCCAAGCATCGCTTCCCCTTGAAGCAATCACTTCATGGACCACTTTATTTACTATACAGTTCAGATGTCAGATATTTACATGGTAGGGGTTTTATTATTAATAGATTTTTCAATTGGGAAAGGCTGTGTTCTCTGAACTTAGTAGGACTTTATCTTTTCTTATGGGCGATGAGTGATTTATGTGGACAGCTCCTATTAATGTTAATGGAAAGCAAATGTAAACTCTCCACAATAAATAGATAATAATCTTACAAAAGTGGTCCAAGCAAAGCTTGTCTTTGTATGGGTCTAACTAGCAATTAGCATAAAAGATTGACATCAGCTCTAAGTCAGTATTTATACAAGTACTGTTAATCTAAACACAGAATCAAATTAATCCCTCGTGTAACTCCAGTGCCTGCTTCGGAATTTCAGCACTGAAGATTGTGACTCACTCTGTGTAAGCTAAATCTAAACGCACGGGTTTTAAGGACTAGATTCTGACACCCTGTTCGTCCAGCGGGGAACACTGTAAATTAAGCCAACCTGTTCAGCTCCTATAAAACCATTTGAAAATTCAGATTTATAAAGGAGGCTGATAGAATTACATGCTTTTTGGGGTTAGGCACCTAAAATACCATCAGGATGACAAAATACCACCTTTCAGCAAAATCCTTGGAGAACTAAGACAGAAAAAGCATAAATTGAAAGGGCCTTTCTGTGAAATTCTTGTAGAAAAAGGAGCCAAGACCGGGGTAAGAAAATGAAAAATAACAGAAAAAAGGCATGAGATTTTAATCAAAAATCATAAAAGTTTTATCGCTGAATTGCATTTGCTGAGGAGTGTTTTCTTTAAAAAATACTGCAAAAAAAGTTGTATAATTGTTTGGGTTGAAAGGGACATTAAAGCTCACCTTGTACTAACCCTCCTGCCATGGACAGGGCCACCTTCCACCAAGCCAGGTTGCTCCAAGCCCTGTCCAACCTGGCCTTGAGCACTTCCAAGGATGGGGAATCCAAAGCTTCTCTGAGAAATCTGTTTCAGTTTCTCACCACCTTCACAGTGAAGAATTTCTTCCTAATATCTAATCTAAATCTCCCTTCTTTCGGTTTAAAGCCATTCCCCATCATCCTGTCAGTCCAAGCCCTTGTCCAAAGATCCTCTCCATTTCTCTTGGAGCTTCTTTAGTTAATAAAAAGTGTTCTGCGGTCTCCCTGGAGCCTTCTGCTCTTGAAATACCATTATGGCTGATTCCTGACTGGAGCTAGAGTTGAAGTAGAACTGAGGAACCATTTCACAGCATAAAGGAATGGTAAATAATGGCCAGGGTGATACTGGGAGAGAAAATCAGGCTCACGGGTGAGTTCTGCACAGCGGGACCTTGATGTGTCCCATCCATCACTGCCTGGATCTCAGGTGCAGACCAAACTCAAGACATAGCTTTGGGACATAATAAGATATAAACTCATAAACTTCTGTTTAACTTCTCACACAGAGGAATAGAACTGGGATTATTTGTGTTGGAGAAGAGAAGGCTCCTGGGTGAGAGCAAATAACACAGAAGCTGGCTGGACATGGCACTGAGCAACCTGGTCGAGGTGACCATGCTCTGTGCAGGGGGGCTGGGTTAGATGATCCCTGAGTTAGCGCCATCCCTTCCAAACTCTGTTGTTCTGTGATTTTGTGAACCCTCTGGGCTCGGTTCAGTTTCCCAGACACAGGACCAGCAGCTTTTGAGATAAATAAGGTATCAATATCCTACCTAGCTTGCATTTGCTTTTCCAGATAACACTTAGGTTGTATTTTCCAGCCCCAGAGAGATTCCTTACTTTTGCTCCTAAATAAATGGAACTATGAAAAGAGCAGCTGGTCTTGCATCTGGTTTTAGCTACATCTTGGTGCCTGTGCCAAACCAAGCCAACATGCTGGTGTTGAGTCCAGAAGCAATTTCATCCTGTGACTCATGACTTCTGCACTCAAAATCTTGCCTTGGATGTGGAATGCCAATGTGTCCCATTGTTGCTCTCAACCAGAGCCATCTAGTTTTTGTGTGGTTTGATAACCTGCACCCTGCTGTAGATGACTGTTTAAACAGAGGTATGGGACAAGATGATCCCCAGAAGTTCCAATCTCAACAATTCTGTGATTCTGTATCCTCAAACTTTCTTCTGTAAGAGTGGCTGGAAACCAAGCTCATGCTTTTATATAAGGATAGTAGGTGGAACCATATTTTGGAATGTGGTTGATAGACCATACTTGTATTGGTGTTTGTAGGCCCTGGACTACTGAAGCACATAAAGATCTGCTCATAGAAATTTCTTTCAAGACTCTCCATCTTCTTAAACTTCTCCAGCATCCAAAATCAGTTCTCTGAGATGAAGGACTTTAGTTTTCAATTCCATCCTGACGGGCAATCTTTTCAGGACAACCAAAGGCAGAAGGGAAGCATCAGTTGTCTTAGCCACAGCTGCCATCACTCAAAATCGGGTATGGAAATATTTCCAAGGAACATGAGGAAAATATCAGCCTGGGCTGATATTGTATGGGCTGAATGCAAAGCAGGTCTGCTGGTCAAGCGTCCTGTGTTTGACTGAGCTCAATAAAGGGTTCATAAGGACTTGTATAAGGTGCCAAGTACATGGCACTAATTCCTAGGTAGTTCTTCCGGCTTCTGGTGATCCATGGCTCAGGAATCTCTGGAGTCTTTCTATTTAATAGTTTTTGGTAGAATTTTCTACCATTTTCTACCTGTCTCAATATTCTTTTTATTTTTTTAACAGAGAAGAAAATTTACTTGATGTGGTGATTATAATCTATATTTACAAATGTAGTTCAGAGATACTGTCTCCTACCTAAAAATTAATTAATTAAATAAATAAAAGCAGAACTAAGAAATAGTATTAAGATCAGTTATCCTGTTTAGTGCTCCAATTATTTGCATGGTCTGCAGGTGCCATTTTATACCCACTGTAGTTGTGGTCATTTCTGAAATCTGGCATGTTGTGCTCTCAAATGCCTTCAGTGATCCTTACACATTAATGTGCTTTGATGCATCTTATACTCCTTTTTTAAAAAATAAAACAACTAATTCCAGAAGTACAAAGACAAATACTGTTTCTGTTTTTATTCTGACTTGATTGACATTATAATTCAATTGGCTGGATCGCTTCTTTTATCTCTTTATATACCTGTAGAAATGAGGCTGCCACAAAGCAGTTGGGCAATGGCAATCAGGCTGTCATTGCTGACATCCAACTGTACAAACCAGGTTCAAGAAGCTTTCAGGATGAGTTTATCTCTTTTCGCCTAAACCATCCTTTAATATGAAATTTTCAAGGCATAGAATTAGTCATGAAAGAATTACCAGTGTATAAAATAAAGTAGCATCAATCCAAGGAAAGTTGCATAGCAGGTGAGATTCCTCTCCTGATGTCTAATTTTGATAATTGTAGCATGGGAATTTGTATGTGTACTTGGTGCCTGGGCTCTCATTGCTGTCACTGAAAATTGAGAGCTCAAATCTGACTTGGCATAGTTTTTTGGTGCACACCTGAGACATTCAAGGGCCTGTAAGACACCCATATGGGATTGATAGATATAACCTTGGACTTACAGGAGAGCCACACTCTTCTAGAGAGACAGCTGGATGCAGGATGAGGCTTGGGGGCATCTCAGACAGCCCTGGATACCTGTGTGTGGGTGGTTAATCAAGCACTTATCAGTGTTGTCAATGGGAGTCTAGAGAGCAGTTACACTCACCTGAAGGCAGACGCCTACTCTAATGTAGGTCTGCAGTCAGGAATCTGAAATTTGGATGTGTTCATCTGCTCTAGCTGTCTAACCCATCATGATTAGTGGAGATCCTGTTCAGACAAGTCAGTGGAGCCTGGAAAACAATTCAGCTCACACAAGAAATACTTACCTGCATTTGGTCAGGTTAACTGCTCTCTGGACTCCAGTGATGGTATCAACTGGATCTTCATCTTCTCTGACTCAAATCAGGGGCAACATAAACACAGACGTGCCCTTCTGAGACCCTTAAATATAGGTGTCTGTCTGTGAATCCCACCTACTGTTCACCGGAACAAAGTGATCATGTTTGAACCTTTCATATGAAATTAATTTGAGAAGCCTCATAAGAAGAAATGAAGGAGACTGCTAAGACTCATCACATTCCCACATGGAGACACTAATTCTGCTTTTGAATCACATTTATCTGCCATTTCCCTCACCCCTACTCAACCTGTGACAACTTATGCTGTTGAATATAAGCCTCAAGTCCCTCCCCACCCCATGCCCAAACATATCCAAATTAGTTTATTTAAGCCACTAAAAAGTCCTTGGTCTTAAATTTTTTTAACAGGATCCTGTGCTTATTCTATTAAAAAATTAATCTGCTAGGATGTCTTTAATCAGCCGAGTCACACAAAGGCAAAATAATGACACAGTAACTTTAGGGAACCTTGACTTTGAGCTGCCTTTTATAAACATGGAAGGCAGAATTAAAAAAAATCAAAAGCAGTAAAAACTTATATTATTTCTGTCAGTAGCTCCTTTTCAGAAAATGTTGTGAAAACAATCTCTGTGTGGAGGAAGCAACATACTGAGCAACAAGCCTCAATCACAGGAAGTTCATTTTTTTCCTTGGCGCGTCGCCCAGTGCCATCAGAACTAATTAAAAACAGAGCCACGCTGGTAGGAAGCTCAGTGTTTGGGTTTTACAATAGCGGAGTAGCAAACCAGGGGGACGTCTAATGAGAATAGTTTCCGAGTTTGTTTTCTAGCATTGGGCAACTATGTCAATTACTGGAAGTACAGCTCAGGGCCAGCAACCATGCTGAGCCACGAAAGAGGGTTATTTGCCGTACAGATTGAGCTGCTACTTTGATGCATGTGTTCTGCATGTCACTTGTACACTGGTGCAGCTCCTTGGCTCATGACTAAATAGGAAGAGGCTGATGCCACCTTGCTCTTCTTGTCTGAGGCTACATCAAATGTTACGAGACAGGGCTTTCCCCCGGATCATTAGATATGCTCCAGTTAAAAAATGAAATATGTCCTCTTCTAAGGATTCTACTTGTAATGAAGGATCTGACTTGCAAAGGGAATTATCAGCCAGGGGCTTAACCCTTTGAGAGTTGGAGGAAAAGACAGGTTGACCTGAATATTTTCTAAGCAAGCCTCATAACTCAAACAATCCCAAAATGAAAATTAAAAATATGCATTTAAAACAAGCATACAGATTCAAAATCTCACATATGCAATTTTTACACTTGTAAATAACTTGCTTATTATAATGCCTGTGGAATCAGTGTATATATTAAATATTTTATACTCATATTTTAAGATTACTTTTAATTTTATGAACAAAGAAAATAGAAGTGAGAGAGGAAAACAAGCTGCAGCCAAGGAAAAGTTTGTTGCAAATATGAAGGAAATGCTCTCGATATCCACTGAGGACAGAATGGGAAGCAAAGGGCTTAAACTTTATCAAGGAAGATTTAGGTTAGCCATTAGGTAAACTTTCTAAGTGTAGACTACCTCTGCCTGGGCAGGTGGTGGAATCTCCATCAGTAAAAGGTTTTAAGAGTAGGTTAAACAAACATAGACTCACAGAATGGTTTGTTTTGGAAGAGACCTTAAAGATCATTTTGTTCCAAACCCCTGCCATGGGCAGGGACACCTTCCACTATCTCAGGTTGCTCCAAGCCCTGTCCAACCTGGCTTTGAACACTCCCAGGGATGGGATATAGACGACCTGTTCCAGTGCCTCACCACCCTTTGAGTAAAGTACTTCTTCTTAGCATCTAATCTAAATCTCTCATGTTTTAGGAGAGATAATAGTTTTAAACCCATTCCCCCTCGTCCTGTCACTATCTGCCCATGTAAAAAGTCACTCTCCCTCTTTTATAAGCCCCATTCAAGTACTGGAAGGCTGCAATGAGGTCATCCCAAAGTCTTTGCTTCTCCAGGTTGAACAACTCTCTCAGCCTGTCTCCACGGAAGCGCTCCAGGCCTTTGATAGTTCTCCGATTTGTGATTAACTTTTCTTCTCTGTTGTAGAGGTGAGATCTCAGATCATGTTCCCAGCCTTCTCCAAGGTATGAGAGTCTGAGGACATGTATTGAGAGAGTCTCAACGTTATAAAAGATCTGTCATCTTTAATCCTCAATGGTGATGGTAACTGGGATTAATAGGCTTACCACCCATTTTAAACTTACTACCTACTGTAAACTGGTATGCCCAATCATCTAACTCTTGAATGAATTCAATCCACTTTATTCAGTCTTGACAAAAAAGTTTTCAATTTCTCTGTAAATATAAGTTTGGTATATTCTGAAAGTTTCCTTATCATTGCAGTTTTGTTTGTGTCCTTGTTGATTTCTTGTGTTGCATGACGGTCATTTTCTTCACGTTGCCCCTTCTGGTATCTTAGGCTGAGATCCAGAAATGTGGGTGAGATAACGAATAACACTGATGTAGGTTCACTGCTGTAAGATGGCTTCATAATGTATTTACATCACTGTTATTGGTCATTGGTGGCTTTCTCATGACTCTGTGGGTCACCCCCTGCATTGCCCTCCAAAGTCCTCCTGCACGCACGTCGTCTTCCATTAGTGCTACAGGCAACACACAAATCTCTTTGCTGTGGAGAATTGCTATCAGGATGGTAATTGCTTTTACTAATTATACAGTCTCCATTGACTAAAGAGAGAGCCTTAGTTTAAACAAGCTGTTTAAACTAGTTTTCCAACTACACACTCAACTTAGACAATGTGAATCCTGGTTGATGTCCTGTTGTGCTCCTAAGCAGTGTAATAATATGAGTAAACGAGATCCTGGGACCATGAGATCAAGTTATATCCAGCTGGAGGGACTCCTCCTTATTTTCTATCTACGTACTATGACTCCCGTTACCTTAGATGTGGCTGGTGAGGCAAAGCTGTGGGTACTGTCTGAGATTCCCAAGTTCCACAGTGACTCTGAGACAAATCGTGCTGTTTTCATGAGCCAATTTAGACTTTCGGTTCTTCTCACAGGGCCTAATGCCTCCAGAAGGAAATATATGTAACGGTACAAGAGACTCATTAATATCAGACTAATTTTGTCTTTTAATGCAAATATTCCACATTATCTTAAAGGTATTCAACCTCATTATTTTTTCACCTTACTTCTATTCCAGCATAAGATAAGCTAAAAAATATTTCTCTGCATTTACAGAAGGTGAAAATATGCAATTTATCACAAATCTGCTGACATAATGTGCCCCTAAACCTCTGTGACTTTCTGATATACACAACTGATTATTCTTCCATTGCCTGTTCAGCTGTTTTGCTAACTGACACTATCAACTATGCCAAGAACTTTGAGCAAAGCCACAGCTTTGGTCTCTTGCCCGTATGTTTGACTGACCTTTTATTACTTCAGTAAAGGTCTAGGTCCCAATTCACCATGAAAGTAAAAGGAGACAATTGTGTTGACTTCAGTGGAATCACACACACTTAAGCCAACGGTGAATTTGGACCTCAGTAACTACATTTCCTTTTATAAGGCTGGTGGATGAGTGCTTGGGGAACAGTTAGCTTGTCAAATAAAGGCAATAGCTTTATCTTTCTACACTGTATTTATAGTGCACTCTTCCTACCAGACTTTACCCTGCTGAAGCCAATTGTTCCAGGTTTTATTTCAGTCAGATCAGGGAAAAGAAGAAAAAACTAAGGATGAAATAGGAGGCATTGTAAGAATTATGTTGCTCACTGATTGCAATATGATGGTCTTGGCAAAAAACTATTTAAAAGGCAGCTGAAGCCCTCCTATGTTCCCTGGTTATGTTTGCTTTCTTCAAAGCATGCTGATTAATGTGGTTAAGCTAAGTTGACTTTTATTTTTTCCTTTCTTTTCTAACTGACTGTAGGCAAAAGGGGAATTTGACTATGCAAAAAAAAAAAAAAGTTTTTGGATTAAATTAAAAATTAAGTATCAGGTTGAAAATCTTTAAATAAAAGCAGTGGCTTATTTCTTCAAGTGGATCTGTTGTAGCACATTAAACGGTCCTGAAGCTCAGATTCGGGCACCAGAACTCATTATGGGCCCTGGTGCGTTTTTGTTCATGGAAAATCACAACTGTTTACGCAATTCCTGGACACAGTTCATGTTCTGGAGTGAGCCTGAAGAAAGTATTCTTAACAAGCAGGTTGCATGCAGGCACCTTGATTTGAGGCTATGAGGGTCTCATGGTATGGAAGTGACCAGCTCATGCAGCTGGCCAGAAAGCAGCACCTGAAATTATTTAGTTCACTGGTATATACGTACACCTTGTGGCTGAGTCAGGATATTTGGGCGAGTTGGGATATTTGGGCTCAATCCTTCTGTCTGTTTATGGAAGAGAAAGATTTTAGATTCTCAGGAGAGAAGCCTAATCATGGAGTGGTGGTTTATCTTTGAATCATAGAATCACCAAGGTTGAAAAAGGCCTCCAAGATCACCGAGTCCAACCTGTGACCGATCCCCACCTTGTCACCCAGCCCAGAGCACTGAGTGCCACGTCCACTCATTCCTTGAACACCTCCAGGGACGGTGACTCCGCCACCTCCCTGGGCAGCCCATTCCAATTCGTAACTACCCTTTCCATGAAAACATTTTTCCTGATGTCCAACCTGAACCTCCCCTGGTGCAGCTTGAGGTCATTTCCTCTTGTCCAATCTTTGTTGGCTGAGAGAAGAGTGTGACATCCTCCTGGCTACAAAGTCCTTTCAGGGAGTTGTAGAGAGAGATAACGAGAAGTTTAAACTCAGAAAAGGTGGTAAACCTGAAAATGGGATCCAAGAAAGAAAGAAATTAATAGAGACAATGGAACAGAAAAGAGGAGCAATTGCTTGTCAGAGTATCAGTAGTTTAAGGGAAAATAACCCGTGTAAAGCACCAACACAAAATCCTGTCCAGGCAGGACAGATTGGTTCAGCAAAGCAGATTGGCTCTGTCATACTCCATCCCTGCTCCACGAAGCGGCAAGACAGAGAAACTATGAGTCTGGCTACTTCTAAAGATATAAACCAAATTTAAATTATAATGATAAACAGCACCCCACCACCCTCCTCACACAACCAACATAAATCACGATTTTCCATTTCTTTGCTGAACTGAGACTCTTGCTTAACAGCAGAAGAGGGACTTCAGGGAAACATGGCAGCAGCTAACATTGTTTGTTTTCCACTGTAATTTTAACCAAATGTTTCTTTCAGGCAAGGTATTTCTCCAAGGACATTGTTATAACTTCAGACTATTTTCAGGAAAGTTAAAAACAGTCAAAACTGAAATGTAAAGAAGAGAGAGATGAACACAAATACATTTGGAGCTGGCTTTGCTCAGTGGAAGTCACTCTCACAGCTGGCCCAGAGTTTTCTTCTGCAGCACAACAACATCCTGAGGTTGCACTGTGAGTGTTTGAGCTTCTCCAGTTAAAATTAGATGAAGGAAATGGATGTACCGACTCCTCTTTATAACTTTATACTACCATGTTAACCTGCAGGTAAGTGACATGATAGCAATTCTCTTCAGTTGCAGTGGCTCATAATCTGTTCAGTGTGGATGGAGCTCAAGCAGTGAGGTTAAAACACCAAACAAAGCTATGCCAAGTCTCTAATGATGTCTCAGTAAAACTCGGCCCTTGATTTTATAGCATGATGTTAGTCTTTGAAAATAAGATGGATTTTTGTCTTCCCAGGAGTCATGAATTAGGATACACCTAGGGGTGTAAAGAAAGGGAGAACGTGCCCTATTAGTTGCTTAGGACATTGGAATAGATCAGTGGCTCATGTTGGTCAGGTTTACTGTGACATTCAGCTAAGTGTAGACGTCTACAACTGAGATGTCTATAATACAGATGTCTGTGTTGGATTTGTTTAGATCCCCAATAATGGAAGCAGGGAGGAGACAACACTGGTGTGAGATTGTTTGCATTGTTAGAAAGTGAGTAATGTAATCACACCCTTAAAACTGGTTTTTTTCCCACTGAAAAGAAAGGGAATGTACAGGAAGACATTTGGAAGTGCAAAAAAATGTAGGTGAAATGCGTTCAAGTATCTTTTCTGAGATTAGCAAGTTTGGAATATCCTACAGGCAAAGGCAAATCTGTCTGGCAATTTGCTTTCTTCTTTTTTTTGTTTGTTTTGTTTCTTCCTGGGGACAACTGTGAAAAACTGTAGGGAACGGGAGGATATTAATAAGCATGAATGGGAATGTGTTTGTGGAGGGATTGAAAATACACAGGTGAAGCAGGGAAGTCACTGAGGGTTACTGAAAGATACAACAGAACAAACAGGGGACATCAGCATCCCATGTGCCAATTCTTTCAGTGGGAAGGAGAAGTTTATCCTGCAGCAGAAGAAAGAAAGAGTGGCTGGATATGTCACCAAAATCTCTCCCCTTAAGAGGAAGACAGTGAGGAGAGAGGAAAATAGAGCATGAGAGTATCAAAGACAGAGTTGGGGAAAAGTAAGAAATTAGGATACATTGATAAAATAACAAAGACAATTGGAAAAATTACTTTTGTATGGCCAAAGCCTAGTTCAGGTTCATAATTTCAGGACAAACATATGTGCACTATCCATAGCTTGTGATGCAGGCACCTTTTATTCCTAAAGGATATAAAAGAAAATTTGAACCTTATATTTTTTCCCCTGAATATTACAGTCCAAGCCCTGCTCAAAGATACCTTTCTACAGATTTTCCAGTATGAAAAATGAAATGTGCAGACCTCAGCTTTGCTGTAGGATTCCAAAATTTTTCAGTCCTGCAGTATCTCCTCATAAATACCATCAGCACAAAACAGAGGAGAATCCATCTCATGTCTGGTGTCTTCAGCTTGGAGATGTACTTTCCCTTTTATCGTTTTTTTTGTCTTTAAGGTTGTTAGGCAACTAAGAGTCTCTTTTCTTCCAGCATTCAACGGTACCTCTCTGATTCCTACGGAAGCAATTCACCCTGTGATTCCTCCAGCAGTGTGTGCACTCTTGCTTATGCCTGGGATTTTATTCATTTGCCTTGGGTATAAATACGCAGCACCATTGCCAGCTCAGTGTACACAAGTTTACAGAAGTAATCCACATAATAGTCCAAATACTTTCAGATTAGTGCGACAGGCACTTTCGTACTTTTCAGCATTGGTAATCCTATCTTTTCACTTCTCAAACCATTATGATTGTTCAGCAAGATAAGGGTTAGCGGGAAAAGATATATTTTCTTTTAAGTGCTGTTCCCAAGTTAATCTTATTGCAAAGCTCTCCATAATTTATTTACTGAAGGTGATTTGAAAAATCAGATCGGGGAGGGTGAGGGTGATGCCTAACTTGTGTGCATGGAATAAATAAGCATTCTTATTTTAGTATCTTCTGGACAAAAGTTGATATGACAAAAATAATCCCTGTGACTGGGAATATGAGGGGCCCTTTCCGGCACACCCATCTACAAAGGCAAAGATTGAATGAGGATATGAGGGCAAGGAACTGAGATATTCTTTGATCCTAAGCACCAGGATATAAGTGTAATATTTAGGACAATGTGGGAAAGATGATTGTAATTTCTTCCCATGTTCTGTGATTAAATAAGGGCATCAGTCTCACAGGCAGACAGTTTTATACCTTTCTTTAGTTCTGGGGTGGCTATGTAAAGCAGAAAAAAAATATTTGCTTCGTGGTCATGAGCTACTGAGTGAATAAATTAATTAATAGTTAATGGCAGATAATTTTTGGGCCCACATAAACAGCAGCTGAGTAGGCCGATGTGTCAAAGAGCACACTTGAAAGCATTGAATGAAAGTTTCCAAAAATACTCAGTGTTAACCTTTTCTGACTGAGACTTTTACCACTGATTTGACTGGGAATATATTTATATCTCTCTCAGATATTTTTGTGAATCACATCCACAAGACTAAACTTACCATCTTATATGTCAACTCTGGACATGGATTCATCCCAAGAAATTATTTTTAATATTAACATTACAAAAAAAGGAAATTTTTGCAATTTCTCAGGAGGCGTTTGATGATTCTTCAGAGCAGAGTTGAACCTGTTATGTACTGTCTCCCTGTTCTCAGTAAGTTTCTCACATTTAAAAATGTAAATTATCATGCTTTTTTTTTTTTATCATGCTATTTTGAGGGATGCTCCATATTTGTCATTTTAATGACAAAGATCATAAAAAAAGAAAGGCAACTGTTGAGGCTACATTCCCTACACTTTTTTTGCCATACTAATGAGACTGAGAAAGCAGCTAATAGCCAGTCAGAAGTGCTGAAAATGCAGGATAAAATCTGTGCAGTCACTCTTTTTACAGCCTATTGCAAAAGGATAGAAAATGATTCATCCTGGATTCTGAGTCTCCTCCAAAACAACAGTAAAAAACATAAAGAAGGTAAATTCAAAAATATGTCACACAGCCAGAAGTTTTCAAGAGACAGATATGGAGATGAGAAAGTGTTGCCCTACTGACTTATCTGGTAGATGGGACATTTACCATGGTTGTTTGATTCTTTTTGGCATTTTTTTAAAAAATCAGATTTAAAATCTTTCAGGTGACTTGTAAAAAATATTTGTTTGTACTTATTTTGTAGTATCTTGTTCATCTCACCATTTGGGAGATCACATTATTAGGACTTGTTTTACTGATGTTGCCTTTGCATCTCCTTCCCCTTTTTTTCTGTCTCCATCCTTTCAGATATAAATGTAACCCAGTGAGAGCAAAATGCTGCAATCCAAATTCAGATTTTTTTTCTCAGAAAAATCACATTCTTGATATTTAAATAAATGAGATAGACAGTAATAATAGATAAGAGACAGGATGATTACAGGTGAGTAGCTAAAACAGAGCAATGAAATGCTCTGTGAAATGTCAAAGAGGTTTATAGAGCACAAAGGAATGATTCCAACAGGGACTTCACTGGGCTCTCCTGTTTCTTAAAAGAAATTAAGCAAAATAAATCAGAAAAGGAAAAACTGTTTGACCCACGTGACTGTGAAGATCATTATTATTACATTTTTTAACAATCTAGGTTTGATAAAATTTTCTCCAAATAAAACTGGATTTTTCTAGGACTGTCCCAGCTTATCCATGAAATATGCTGGGGCATTGTCTGGAAGAACAGGAACTGGCAGAGGTCACATCCATGCAAGGGAGTGTCCTCAAAATTAAGCAGTATAGAAATACGAGGACCCTGGCTTAGGCCATATCCAAATTCTGTTGAGTTTATCAGTCCAGACAGAGCTGTAAAAACCAGTAATCTTAGAGCATCACAGATTTCTGTTATGAAAATAAGAGCCTTAGAGCTTTACAATGCTTTGTCTGGGTCAAGTTCTATCTCTTCAGGAAGAAGTAAAAATACCTAAAGGAGTTTGGTAGGAGACAGAGTTACTCAAACTATTTTTCTTGTTCTAGTACTATGACTATCCTAGGAAGAGCTAAAAGGACTCCCAGGCTTTGTGGGGTTCTGAAAGCAGCCTTTATATCTCCATAAAGTAGGACCTTTTAAAGCTTGTCCATGTCCACATGAACATTCCCCTATCCATCCCAAGAAATATAAAATCACCTGCTGTCTGTAAAGGCAAAAGATTTTGTTATGCAGCCAGTAATACTGCAGAACAAAAGTGGATGATGCAGTTTCAGCTCTTTGCTGTTGGCAGGCAGGAGCTGTGTTGCTCCAGCAGATGAGGACAGGAAGGAGATGAAGGCCGGGAGTCTTCACTTCTCCCACTGTTGGAAGGCAGTCAGCCACATGCTGTACCACTGGAAGAATAACACTCCTGCATGACTGGGAAGATTTTCCACTTGGCAGAAGTTCCTGCAAGGAGTGACTGTTTAAGCTGCCTCCTGTCCCTTCTTTCTTCTGCTCTGTTCCCATGACTTGGGGATCCCTGGTAAGGGGTGATTGAGCTATTTAGGTCATGGATTCTTGCAGACAACTTGCAGTACTTGCTTGCTAAGCACTAAGCAAGCTGTATCCCATAATAATATTGTTCTATCGTCTTTGTCTAAATGTGTGTTTAGAGGAGGAGTTGTTTGATTTTTGGAGGAAGAATAAGGAAGCAAGAAAATGCCTACAGCATAATTAAAAAGTTGTTGCTCTAATTTTTCTCCTCACTTTAGAATCCTCTGTTGGCTTTAATTAAGTGCTTGAATTAAGATCGTAAGGCAAACACCATTTGATGTTTTTTTTCTTTTTTTTTTTAAATGAAAGCAAGCTCACTCACCAGGTGGGTTTCTCCTCAGGTGCTTGCTGCTCTAATATAGACAATCCACATGGGCATCTCTGCAGGCAGTGTGCTTTCTTCCTGAGTGCTCGGGGGCTCCAAAGAGGTGCCTGTCCCTGCTGTCCCCAACTGTGTTGTGGGAAGATGTTGGCAGTTCCGTGAGCATTTCAAGGATGTGTGCAGCGAGGAGGGACAGGGATCCTTGAGGGTGGCTCACGGATTCATTACTGGGGGCAAAGAGATGAAATTGAGCAAAAGCAAAATGAGGTTGGATAGCTCGACAAACTTCTTAAGTGTCTGTTAGATCATTTGTGAGAGAGAGTCCCAGAGGTACCCACAGATGCTCTGTTGGTTGAGTCATTTGAAAGTATCTGTCTAGGTCATCACATGCTCTCTATCGCTGCAGCATCTAAAAAGCAATCACAGAGGCTTAGGAAATTGGGCCAAGAGGGACTTGGGGAGGTCATTTCGGCCTCAAGAGATGAATGATCCTACTTAAAACATCCCCAGAAGATGTCTATGAAACAATAAGGAGCAATACAACCCCTCATGGGGAAAAGAGCTATTATTTTTGCCATTGTAAATATGAAAAATCAAAAATAAAGGGAAGACAAAAGTTTTAACCAAGTCACACAGAAATTATAGGGTAGAGATGGGAATTGAAGTCAAAGCCTTGCAGAGTAAATACAGCACCAAAAGAACGTTCTTCTTTGGTCTAACTGGTCTGTACGAGGAATTGATGAACATCTTTTTTTCGTGCAGCACTGTTTTTATTCTGTACTTTTGGCTAGGCAGGTGGACTTCTGGTTCTCCTCAATTCCCATGAAATTTTTATTTCCTCATAAATACTTAAAAAAAAGAAGAAGATTGATCATTATTGGTAATTTGCCACTTTTAGCAAAAATATAATTTATTGTGAATATAATAAATGATTTATTCTTGTGATCTTTTAGACTTTATCACTTTAAATTTCTTCCTAGGTATTTAGAGGTGGGCCTAGCATAGCTGTTTTAGTGGGTGGACACTATGATCTTAGAGGTCTTTTCTAACCTTAATGACTCTCTTAATTCCATGAATTGCCACCTACCTTGCTTTTCCTGACAGCTGAACACTCTTCAATGAACAAGATCGAAAATATTCCCAGGAAAAACTGGGAACCTGAGAACTGATATTAAATAGCTGATCTTACCCACCTCTTGTTCCTATTATAGCCTAGCCATGACTAGGAAGAAAATCAAAAACACTAGACAATTTCTAAATGGAATTTTATTCCTGTTGGGATCTCTTCCAGATAGTTTTGTGCTACAATGACAGTGAGGTGTTACAAACATTTCCAAAGGATGATGAAGTGTAAACTCCTGTTGATGGACAAGCTAGCCAAAGAGAGAAAAGAAGTCAAAATTATCTTTTCAAAGTAAATTGCTTGCTGAGCCATCATTTGGAAATTTAGACAAAACATTTGAATATTTAAAACTTTATTGAGTCTTATCAGTAATCAGTAATCGGAACCTGGACTACTGGATTTGCCAGCAGTCCAAGAGTCAACACCTGTTTTGTCAGTGGAACTATTCAAGTTATTCTGGATTATACCAGTGGCGTGAGCTGATGATATATCCAATGGTTTTTGAAAACTATATTTGAAAACAAGTTACTTTGGGTGCCTTTGGTTTCAGGTAACAACTTTGCTTTACTTGCTTTGGTGTGGGTTAATGTGTGATCACAATTTTATGAAAATCAAGCACCTGTTTCACACTTGACACTCAAAATATCACAAGGCCAAAGTGATTCCAAATCTAGATTGCCCATGTTGCCAGCTTGTAATGTGACCTGTGGGGGGATAATAGGCATGCACTGATTGCAGCAGGACAGGAATGAACAATTCAGTCTGTAAACCGGGAGGAGAAGGAAGGTGCAGAACCTGCTCAGGTTGGGAGACTTGACTGGCTTTTCTTTACCCTGACTGCTAAATATTTGTTCAGCTTGAATTCAACTTTTTTTCTGTTTTTAGGATTCATCTCATCCAAATTTACATGTCAAAAAATTAGATTTCCATGAAACAATCACCCCAAACTCTCTTTAAAACTGATAGAAAGAAATAGGGATCTTTGGAGAATCCATTTGGTGACTTGTTTACTGTGGAGAAACGAAGCCCCTCAGGAACTGCTTATTTTCATGTGATGATTCCAAACATAATGGTCTAGACTAGATAGAAACAACTAGCTTTTAGACCCCTAGCTCTGTGCAATGTAATTTGTCTAGTTTTAGGAATCTGTTTGCCTCTTCTTGAGTTACAGATGCCAGTTTTGGAGGCACGGTCAGACATTATTTCTCAGTGAATGAGTTGAGCAGCTCTAATAAAAATACAAGTATAATCCATGCCATCCTCAAAGGCACTCAGAAAATGCATGCGTGTCTGGTCCTGACTTGTTAACAACCATAAAGACAGCACTTGGAAGTATTTAATACAGCTGTATGAACCATGCACTCTCAAAGAGCTTCATCTGCTATATTTCCTCCCAGTGGCAAATAAAAAAAAATCCAGTATAATTAGGGCATAATTCTGTTAAATTTGTGCAATAAAAGCATTATTAAAAGAAAGAAAAGATTGCCCTTATAGGCTGTGCTGCAGTGGAATCAAGCATAGCTTGTTAGAGTTATTTTTGTTATTATTGCATTACTTGGCTATTGTGTTACCCCTGAAATGCTGTAAAGGAAGGAAAAGGCCGTGTAGATGGAATTTCAAAGTGATTCCTTTATTCAATATTAAAATTTCATTGGCTACATATGTGCAGAATGAGGTCTTGGAGGAGTTGTTTGCCATGTGTGTTACTGAAGCTCAGCTCCTTGAGACCAAATTTCCCATGGACACAACCTGCCCACAGACCCCATCAGGGCCTGAAATCTGAAAAATCTGAAAAAATTGCTTCATCCAGGCTAGTGATTTTTTGAGGAAGTTAAATTAACCTCAAATCTGCCCCAAGTATACCCTTTGCAGAAGTACAGACACAGACATCCTGCCTATTAAGGACAGAGGTAGAAAGCTTTGAAAGGCACTGATGTTCAGCAGGATCTGACATTTCCTTATGTCCTGGGGAGAATAACATTTTACCAGGCTACAGAGAATGTCTACGCAACTCTTCTCACCCCTTCTCTCAGAGAAACACCTTCAGTCTGTTGTAGATACACTGAAGGAAAGCCTCACGTGCACTCGAGTGACAGCATTAACTACAGGAGCATAAAGTGGGATATGCAGAATCTACTAGAGAAGAGAGCTCTGCTGAGCTCTAAAAGTGCAGATTTGCCCCTCTTCTCTGCTCTTGTGAGACCCCTGCATCCAGCTCTGGGGTCCCCAGCACAGAAAACACATTGGGCTGTTGGAGCGAGTCCAGAGGAGGGTAAGAGAGGTTATTAAAGGGATAGAGCACCTCTCCTATGAGGAAAGGCTAAAAAGAATTGAGATTGTTCAGCCTGGCGAATAGGAGGCTTTGGGGTGACCTAATTGTGACCTCCCAGTACCTGAAGGGAGATGACAAGAAAGATGGAGAAAGACTTTTTTCAAGGGCCTAGATTGACAGGACGAGGGGGAGTGGTTTCAAACTGACAGAGAGTGGGTTTAGATCAGATATTAGGAGGAAACTCTTCCCTGTGAGGGTGGTGAGGCCCCGGCAGAGGTGGCCCAGAGAAGCTTTGGATGCCCCATCCCTGGAAGTGCTCAAAGCCAGGTTGTACAGGGCTTGGACCAACCTGGAATAGTGGAAGTTGTCCCTGTCCATGGCAGTGGGGTTGGAATTGGATGATCTTTCAAGTTCCTTCCAACCCAAACCATTCTATGATTCTGTGAATCTGCAACAGAGCTCCTAAAGAGAATTCCACCTCTGAGCTGACCAAACGTGATCCCTTCCCATGTTATTTATGCATGAGTGCCTGAGACCAGTGGAAATAGTGGGGACTTTCCAGTAGAGATGCTCACTCCTAAACTCTGAAGCAAAGATTCATCCAGCAAACACTGAGCTACAACTCAGTTTCAGAACCACATCTGTTAAGGCAGTGCCTTTACATGAGCTGGGAACTGATGTTCCCATTAAGTCAAGGGAGATCTTATCAATACAGCCAACAGAGCTGGGGTAGGTAACAATCTCATCTTGGAGCTGACACCTCTGTCTGCCCAGGGAGGTTGTGAATCCTCCCTCTCTGGAGACATTCAGAACCCACCTGGATATGTTCCCAATGTAACTTGCTTTAGGTGACCCTGCCTTGGCAGGGAGGTTGGACTGGATGATCTCCAGGTGTTCCGTGCAGCCCTAATTATTCTGTGATTCTGTGATCTGATCATCTGGACAGTCAACCAGACTGTTGGCTATGCTAACTTGATAAAAGGTTAATTTCACTCCACACATTGTGCCACTTCTGGTGCTGTAAGTTTTTCCATTTGGCCTCCAGTTTCTGCTCCAGACCTTGTGGGTCTCCTGTAAGGCTTCTGCCACATCTGCCAGTGTTGTGCAGATGTCTCAGGAATGTTGGAGCATCTCAAACGTCACTAGAAGTCTGTATTTAATAACCAAATCTGGAGCTTTGTCTAAATCTGAAGCTGAATCCTATTAGAGAAGCAGAGTTCAGTTGCCTTAACACAGGCTTCTCATGCCATTGGAGGCACTTCTGGATATCCAAGACATCTGCACGGCACTGACAGATATGACACGGGACTGATGGAAACCAGCAGCCTTCTGGAGTGGCAGCTGGAGGCCAGGGGGGAAACCTATGAGGTCTCAGATGGCACAAGATGCCTGTGAGTGAGTGACTGAACTGATCCATAAGTGTCTATAATGGAACCTGTTTCCTCCAGTTCCCTTTTAATAAATGGAGAGACACAAGGGGCACAACTTATTTTCCTAAACTTAAGCTTGCTCTCCCCTGACCAACTGTCGATGGTTTTGGAAATGGTTATCACCTTTCTGATACAGTGGCCTTGCATTAGTTTAAGTGAGGGCTCTCCAAAAATAGGAACCTGCATTTCCATTCCGAAAGGAAAAACCTTTGAAAGTTTTTCTTGTATTGAAGCCAGACAATCCTGAGATTTAATTTGAAATTCAATAATTCTTATAAGGATAATAATAATAACAACAATAATAATGACAACAACAATATAATAATAAAAAAATCTGCAATGCTAATTTTAAGTTTATATTAGCAATTCAGATTGCATACTCTGCTTTGAAAAGAGTATATTGCATTATATCGTAATTAGGATGTAATAATTAAATGGTAACAATGTTAATCTTCTAATTCATCATGAATTTAAAAGGAAAAGAAGCATGGTCAACAGGGATTGTTCACTTGAAGACTCTTGATCTAAATGTAATGTAACTTTTTTCCAGTTTTAAAATTAAACTTGTTTTCCACTGTTGATTTGTGCAAAATAAAACAAGCACATTTTGCCCTTTCTTAGGATTTTCCACCATGATTCTTTGTGGCTTGGCTTGTATTTCCTTTATTTCCAAAGCTGTTTCATGGCCCTGTTTCTATTTGCAGCTCCAAGGGTGAGCTAGACCTTGCTGGTCTGCCCTGTGATGTGATTCTCGGTGTTTCAGACGGGGAAGAAGGACTGCGCCTGAGCCAGGTTATTAAACCACATCTCTCCCTAGTACCAGCGGTTCACAGTGATCTGCTTTATCATGTGCTGGATTCCCAGCTGGCATAAGTGAGCTCAGTTCTCTCCTCTCCCAGTTTTCACCAGCCCTGTGCAAGCAGGGAGGATGGCAGAGCAGATTCCCTGAGCTGGACAGCCTGGCCAACAGTTTTAAAGTGTAATTCAATTTTTTCCTCTCTCTCTTTTTGCATCTGCCAGTTCACATGGTGCAGCCTTTTGCTGTGCTACCCAGGCTGAGAAGTGTCCACAGCTATCAGCTTTCACCAAATTGCTGAAGGGTGAAATTTCACCATTTCTGCCAGAAAAAATCAGGTTTTTTTAAATTTTTTCCTTCCCCCGCTGCCCCCTCATCAAGGCAAATAGCGTTATTTCCTTAGAGAATCAGATCCTTGGTAAGAACAGAAGGACTTTTTAATTCCTTTACCTCAAATGGAAATCTGTTGTATCCTCTCTTGCTTTTCCTCCCTGATACACCCAGACTACTCAGTAAAGAAGCAAATCCTTTCTGAAGCCGGGATATAGCAGTATTAAGTGCATGAATGGAGGCAAAAGATGTTACCAAAAGGCTAAAGCTCAGCCCTGAAAATCAGGACACCTGGTTTCTCTCCATGGCTCTGCCCCTGTGTCCCAGCCAGCCATTTATACTCTGTGAATGTTTATTTACCTTTCTGCATTTGTGTTTAATTTTAAGCCATTTAGAGTTTGCCAGGCATGAATTAACATTTAGTAGTCATTGGATGATTCAGACAAAAAATGATCTGTGTTGTAAAATGGAAAAATATTAATGGAAGTTATTAATATTGATGTAATTTGTTACAGGTATCATTTAATCTATTATTGCAGATTTCTTTGCAGGCTTGTTGCTGAGCTAATATTTAGTTTTTCCCAGTTCCCCAACAGTCTGTAGCTGCTTTCTTTCTGAATCCACAGCTTTTATCCAGCATGAAAAAGTGGTTTTTCCCTTTAAGCCCCCTTCCCACTACATTACATTTCAAACTATATTACACAGGTTACATTATGGGTTGCTGCACATGCAGGCCACGATGTAATTCAGCATGACACATGACAAGCAAAGAGGTGTTGAAATACCTAAGACTATTAGATCCAAACAACCCTCTGTTAAAGTTTTTTATTGCCACATAAATATTCTCCCGGCTGACCAGTGTCTCAGAGGAATAAATACCCCATTAGAGGAAAACCAAAACCCCGGGTATTGGCCAAGTATGAGGTTGTTAAGAGAAAAAAAAAAGAATAAAACCTGTTTTGTACATGTTCTTCTCATGTTAGAAATAACAAAACCCAGTAATAATGCAAAAAAAAATGCACAAGCCTATCTAATCATGCTGAAAATAGATAATAGAGGATACAGATAGTAAAGGCCATTAGAGACATATAAGATTTTTTCACAAAGAAAAGGCTGATGAAAAATTGAAGGAAACTTTGTTGAGGGAGTGTTGGGAGACTGGTGCCATTTTTGGAATCAAGCTCGAGGTACAAAAGAAAGTCAAGGTGATACTAAAATAGGATTTTTCACTTTTCTGACATTACACTGTAGAAATAATCTGATTTAAGATGAAATCAAGGGAATCAGGTGGAAGGACTGGGGAAAAAGCAGTGCAGCAGGTCATGGACAAGGAATGAGATGGTGGTGGCAGCCTTGTGCTAACCAAAGGTGTGGAGAATGGCTGTGAAAGTTGAAGGCCTGGGAAGGTGTCAGAAAACAAAAAGGAAAAAGAAATGATAGGGAAAATAAATCTTGTTTTAAGCTTTGGAGCTGATAAATGTATTCCTAATAAACAATTATGCAGAAAACTAAGCTGACAGGAAAAGAGCTACCTGGAAAATGGCTTTTGTGGGAAGGTTACAATAAGTTAGAAGCTGCTCATCAAAAAGAAACTGGAAAAGACACTGAGGAGCAAATTATTTGAACAAACAGACCTTTCTACATTAAGAAATAGGGTAGGGAAGATGCTTGCCTAGAGCTTGGGATGTGCTCCACACTCTTAATTGTGGTAGAAGTGCTAAGCTGGTTGGAAATAAGCATAAAGTGTAAGATAGTTAAACTGGATTTCACTGTGCACAGGTCTGCAAGCACTGCAGACATCCAGTGTGATAAACCCTGTCTGTTCTAGGCCAGAAGGAGCTGTGGAAAACAAAAAATTTAGAAATAATGTGACTTTTTCTGTCAGTGTTACTTATGAATTGAAAGTAAAATGGCGAAGGCTGGATGGTCCCCCAAAACCTTTTCAAGATAAGGTGCTCTTCCTAGCAGATGAGAATGAGTGATTGGAAATGCAGGAAAGTACAAACAGATTTGTTCAGTTCTGTCAGGAACTAAAGACAATCTCAGCCATGAAAAATCCAGGAACAATTCACAACATTTGTGGTGAGCTGCAGTTTGCCAGTGAGAGAGACACAACAGCATCGTGAACATTAAATTCTGGCTGCAGTACAAACTCCCAGGTCTTTTAGAAAATATTGCTGTTGTGTGTTCTGAAGTAAATTTATGCCATTTTAAATTTACAGTTTCTGGAAATACTGGTGTGTTTTACTACACCATTTCTGTCTTCCTTTCTCCTCTCTATCTGCTGCTTTTGTCTCCCCGTTATGATTTCAAGTGACAGAAAGAAATAAACCAAGAATAATAGTGAGCCATGTTTATTATGCACAGTGAGCATAGGTCTCTGACAGAGACCTCAACATCTCTTTGGCCAGATGTTGGTCTTTGCTGAGGCTGTTTTTCAGTTGGAAAACCAGCTTAACCATCCCCTTGGGAATTTCTTCTGTGTGGGTTAATTCCAGATGGTGAAGAGCAAGCTTAGCAGTTCCTGGATAAACCACTCTTCAGTGTCAAGAGCAAAAGTAAAATAATGCTGTTTGGGACATTCCTTCAAGCCACACTTTCCTTGTCATTAGAACAAGTTCCTCGTTGTTCAAGCATAATGGGGCAAATTAGAGTAGCTTTGGGGATACTCTAATTTAGGCCATGAATAGGTCAGGTCCTTGGTGACATGAGGCATTTGAGACTATTCAAACAAGGAGTCAGAAAAAAAGGTTTTATAATTGTCCTGTTCTTGGACCAGGCACATATCAGACTGGTAAAGGCATTGTTCTGAACTGTGAAGTTATCCCTGAAAGTTCATGTTCTACTTATTGTAATACCTAAACAAAGTATGTTGATGCCAGTTCAGAAACCAATGCAAAACCAGTGGCGTGTGTCTGAAAGACACATTCTTCATCAATGGTTCTCTTTTTGGTATGTGTGTATTTGTGGCTGTGTCTCCCTAAGATGAAAATCAAGTGATGCCAATGTCCAGTTGACCCTATAGGGAATGTGGTTGCTGATGGAAAAGTTAAAAAATCACCTAAAATTTTGTTGGACTGAAATAAAGGGTAACTAAAAGAATAGGACTAAACTAGTAAGGTAGGATCCCATTTTAGCACCCTTAATGAAAAAAAAAAGTGGTTTGATTGTACAAAAGAGTTTGATTTGATACAAGAACCATTTGATAAAAAACTGTTGTGAAACACTGGAATAATTTCCGTTATACTTTATAGTACTTGGGGCTAATCCATCCTACAGACTGAGTTGGAGAGCTGACAGTTGTTCTTGTTAACAGAGGTGGAAAGGAACCTCTTTTTTTTTAGTTATTCAATCTTCATTTTTAGATTCTGGTTAATTTGTTGATTTAGCAAAGATCAGTTTCAGATTTCCTGAATGATACATTTATATTGTTCTCAGCAAGGACAGCAACACGTTTTGGGCCACAGGCTGCAAAATATCTGGAGTAGCCCTGTTATACATGAGGTCAGACTGTAATGGCCCCTTGTAGCTTAGAAAACCCACGTAGCTACAAAACATTACATATTTCACTGCACTAAGCAATAACATCCGAGAAGGTCTAACAGGGAATGAACAAATTTTGCAATCACATTAAAATACGCAGGTTTTTTTGAACCTGATTTATTGAGATACTTAGGATGCTCTGTCTAGATGCTTAGCCCTATCATTCTGTGCTTTTTTAATGTCAATTTTAACATATTTTAACAGCATTTATTTTATATTTATTTTCAGAATCATGGAATTGTTGAGTAACCAAATTAATCTGAAACAGCTTTTTTTCACTTCTTATTCCTCTATGAAACCTATGTTTTTAATATTTCTTGTCTTTTTTTTTTTTCATTAAATGCTTGTTTTCTTGTTATGGAGTTTCCTTAAAGGTCTTAGTGGGCTTTATTTTTGGTGTGTGTTAAAATATGTGGCAGCAATTTTAAATGCCTTCTGAAATGTTAGGTTACCGACAGTCTATCAAATGATCTTGTAAATCTCATCACAGAATCACACAGTTAATCACTGATAGTAATTTTTAACAATATTGGCATAACAAAGAAATTCTAGAAAAGGAAAATATGCTGGTGTCATATCAGTGTATTTAAAAACAGAGATAAATGAATTGACAAGAAGGATAGACTGATTACTTTGAAGTTGACCCTAGAAAAAATACTAGAAAAGTTGCCACAAGACTAATTTAATAATGACTTTTAAAATTACAGGATGTAGAGCATTCCTCAGTGTATAAATTCTTTGAGGATGCAAATTGTTCAAGCCTTATTAGATAAACAGAAACGTATGGAGACCTGACCCTCCACTGTAGGGTTTAAACAGTTTTGCAGTTTCCATTACTAAATGGTCTTATGCTATTTGTAAGATTTAGTTTGTTCCTAATTATTCCTAAAAATTAAGTTCATTGTCATTAATCCTACTAACCATGGGATTTTCTTTGATGTCTTTAGCTTCCCTTATCAATTTTCTACACTTTATAATGTTTAATTTATATTGCTGTGTGTATTCGGGTCTCTTTCTTTCCAATTGTCACATGTTGCATTCTTATTTCTAATTAGTGCATTTCCTTCGCCTTTGAACAAAGTTTTACTTTTACACAACTTGGTCTCACAGCTTCATAAACTCATCTTAAAACATCCTCATGTTCCTTCTCATTTTTTCGGATTTTTTTCCCTACCTTTTAAATCTCTTTATAACTTCCCAGTTTTGAGAAATAAATTACTTTGGAGAGTCAAGTGTATTTATTACTGGTTTGTCCTGTCCTCTCTCTGTATGGAGTGCAATCTAATAATAACAGTTGGTCCCTAGGCTACGACCAACTGCCAGCCCATAATTAATTCATCTTTACATTTTTCTTAAATTTGAAGAGAAGTTTACTGCTGCTTGCATATGTCTCGCAAATTGAAGCCTCCCATTAAAAAGATATTTCCTTCTGTTATTTATTTATTTTTTTTCATTATGGATAGTTTCTCAGGAAGTAACTCAAACTGTTTGAGTCACTGATCTGTGACATCTCCTGCTTTCTCATATACTTCAGCCAGATTTCATAAGACGACAGATAAACATACACAGCCATAACATGTTTGCACGATCAATAGTCAGGTGAGATCCACAATTTCAGAGGATCTTTCAGAAATACCAAACCAAAACCATTCCAAATGGAACAGAACCTATGAAGCCTACAACCTGTCCCCCTATACCTCCAAGACCTACCTTCCCACGTGGCCCCTGGCAGTATGTCTGGTTCTTCCCCTGGCCACTGTCCTCCCAGACGGCAATCCCAGCTTGATCCAGTACCTGATCCTTGTTATTCTTCAGCTTGTCTGGCAGCTCAACCAGTATTTGCTGAATTTGGCTTGATTTGGGAATATTTTATGTGACTGGCCTGTAGAGATGAGCTTTCTCTTACTTTTCTCTTCTTGCTACCTCTTTATTCAAACAGATATAAGAATTATTATTATTATTATTATTATTATTATTATTATTATTATTATTAGTAGTAATAATAATAATAAAGGATTCCATGAGCTATTGATGGAGGTGAGGACTAAAGGGCAGGAGACACATGAGGTTGTTGTGTGAACCATATCTCCTTGAGCCCTTCCCTGTAGGAATGTATTCAGTAAGAAAGCCACTGTTATGTACCCATAATACCTTCCCTTGTTTACTTGCTCCTTCTTAGACGGGTTATAACAAGAAATTTTAATACACAAGAGATACAACTAGATTTTAGTACAAGAGGTTTTGATTCATGTGCAGTGCTGCAATCAGTGGGAGCTGTTGGCACCTTACCTAAATTCCTTCTACAGATATTGTATAAAAAAAAAATAAAGTCTGTCTCTTTATATTATCACGTACTTTGCCTAAACAATTGAGTTTATTAACAGTGGAATGAAGTTCGATATATCTCAGGTCAGTCTTTCTCACATCTTCTTGCTGATGTTACTCTTGTTTTAACTATCTCTTGGCTGCTCCAAAAAACCTCCTGGATAAAAGTTAGCTCTATTCCTGACATAAGTTATCATCTTCCTAAAACTGTATCCTATTTTATATACAAATGTAATCCTGTAGTGATAGAACCCAGGCTTCCATAAACGCCAGATCTCAAACCCAACCTGTTGTCCACCTCCTGCTGTTTCTGTCTCCAGCCTGAGGCATGAGGAATCCTGAGGTGAAGTCTGGACAGCTACTGATGCGAATCAAGCCCAGCCTTTGCAAAAATGAGCTAGGGAAAGATTCTGAGTAACCCTGGGGCAATAAAGCTTTCCTGTGTGAAATATAGGTGAAATCCTACAACCTCAATGACATTGCGCGTGCTTTCCTAGGAGTTTCTGGCATGGCTCTCAGACAAAAGATGAAGTAACACAGAGACTGTGAAAAGCTTTTAAAAACAAAAAGGCAAAAAGGCTCATATTTCAAGTTTGTAGCATATACGTGTGCACTGTTACATTAGGAAGAACTCCGGAATAACTGTAATTTGGATCAAAGTCAGCATTGGCTGTCTGCTCCTTCACAGATCTATAGCCCAAATAAATTTATCCTTTGCTTCCGTGTGGAAGAATCTTTTTGCACTGGTTTGGAAACCTTTGGAGGTTCGGCAATTGTTTACATATGTTTTCTCTTTCAAACTCATCTCTTGACTAATCTAAGTTCACTGGAGGTGGCCTGAGCAGTGAATTAGCCTGTAAATCATGTATTTACCTCACACTGAGATCTAGTCATATGGTTTTGATAGCTGGGAGTTTGTATAACTGCAATGAATCCTTTCTTTCCATCTATTTTACTTTTATATTTTTATTTACAATCAGAAAATCATGGATGTAGGGACAAAATCTAGTGGAGCAGCTCAGCTTGCTTTGTTGTAGATGTTGTCCAAAGTTTCCATTAATGCATTTGAAGGAAGGATAAATAATGATGTGTATAAATGTAATTGTAAAAGGACCTCTTACATGCCACTGGCGTCCAGCCACACCACTGTCAGGTTTTGATCTTAAGAGTTCTCAGGGAAGTAAAGTATGGGAGATTTCCAGAGAACAATTTAGGATGGTACAGTGTGTCTCTGTGTGTAATTCCTGTCCAAATCAGTACCCAAAACATTTTCAAGTGCAACATTAATTAACTCAGTGATCTCTGTGCTGCTGGAAAAAAATATGGTGTTATATAGGAGACATAACTCCAAAGCTGCGGCTATTTGTGCTGATATGCCAAATTTTGTATGTTTTTATTAGTTTGGTATGTGTCTGTTTTAATATTCTGCTTTGTGCTGTAAACATTGGGTACTCATGAGACCTTTACTCAAGTCTTCAATACCCCAGATTCATGAAGCTGTTTCCAGCAGATCGGGGAATTTCTCCAGTTTTTTTCCCTTCCTTTTCCTGTTGCCTTAGTTTCTGTGCAGGTGGGGGATTGGAAGATAAACACTACATTGTGCATGCACAGAACAGTGGGGCTCTGATTTCGTTCAGATCTGAGCATGGCAGTGATAAACAATAAATAATAATATTGCACTCTTTGACACCTCAGTTTTAACTGAGGCTTTCTCTGCCTTCTCTTCTCTCTCTGGTGGCCAGCAGTAGGACCCAAGGGAAGGGCTCCAGCTGTGTCAGGGGAGGTCTAGATTGGATATTAGGAACAGGTTCTTCCCCCAGAGGGTGGTCAGGCACTCAGCAGGCTCCCCAGGGAATGGTCATGGCCCCAAGGCTGCCAGAGCTCAAGAAGTGTTTGGACAACACTCTCAGGCATATGTGATGTGACTTTTGGGATTCAGGAGTGGGACTCATGATCCTTGTCAGTCCCTTCCAATTCATGATATTCTGTGACCCTGTGGTTCTACCTCAGAACTGGAAAGAGCACCAAAGTGGTACCAAAGGGAGCAAAGTAAACCTCAGGGGCAAGACTGGGGAGTTCCCAACAGCTTTCACCCTTATTAAAGATCTGCACTAAATCCTATTCACTGGTGTTTTGCTCTTTCACCTGGAGGCAGAGACTGCAGGCAGATTGTAATTTATTACCTCGTTGTACTTGCCATGTCTTTTCTTGAAAAAGTCTGACATGATTCCTACCTTCTCTGTTTTGAGAGCCTGTGGCCCTGAATTCTGCACAAGAGATTTTAGCAGTGATTATTCATTCCAAATTTCTCCTTTAAATGCATTGAGATTAAACAAACTAATAAATAAAACAAATTGAGTTCCTACATACAGCTTTCCTCTTCCCCACTGTTTTTTTCTCACCTTTCTTTTCTTTTTACAGAGCTGTTCTCATCTCTGAGCCTCCTTTTTCTTGAATTCTGCTGGTTTAATTCAGTCATTTTAATACTGTGAGCAGTAGAGAGAATAGGAGCAGGAATCAGGTTTGTGCTGTTGGATTGATAAACAGATGCTAAGCCGATGTGACACAGATGCTACTGCTGAGCCAGGAAAAGCAGGTCAAGGTTATTAGGAGAAAGTGCAGCACTGTCTCATAGCTGTAAGCAAAAAGGCCCTGCATGGAGCCAGCTTTTTCTCTCTTCCCCTCTCTCTCTCTCTTTCTCACTCTTGATTTTCTGGTGGCTCTGCATGTTTCAGGAACTTTTTTTTTTTTAATTAATTCCTATGAAAGCAGGAATTAACACGTCTATTTCAGTATATTTACGGTAACTCTCACACAAGCACAAGACAAACGTGGCTGACTCCTCTATTTTTTAGGGGCACTGAGTTTCTCTTCTAGAACACAATACTGGGGCAATAATGTCCTAATGCCATCCTGAAAAATTTGAAGGCTCTGTGGAAATATTGGGTGAAATCCTTGGCAGAAATCCTTCTGCCAGGAAGGATTTCAGGCAAAAAAAATAGAATAATGCATTTGAACTGTAAAATTAGATTTTTTTTTTTCAGTAGAAACAACATTTCATGTAGATAAGGTTTAAGAAAAATCATCTGCACCACAAAGGGGCAAGGTGGAATCAGTCCAGGAACTCTAAAAATAGATTGTTTCCATTCATGTACAACTACTCTTCAGGTAAAACACTAAATATTGGGCTGGATGTGAAAATTCACTATAGATTGCTGTCTGGTTAATCAGAGTCCCAGAATGGTGTGTTAGAAGGAACCTTAAAGATCACCTATTTCCACCCTGCTGCCATGGGCAGGGACAACTTCCACTAGACCAGGTTGCTTCGAGCCCCATCCAACCTGGCCTTGGACACTTCCAGGGATGGGGCATCCAAAGCTTCTCTGGGCAACCTGTGCCAGCGCCTCACCACCCTCACAGGGAAGAATTTCTTCCTAATAGCTGATCTAAACCTGCCCTCCTTTGATTTAAAACCATTTCCTCTTGTCCTGTCTCTCCAGACCCTTGTCCCAAGTCCCTCTCCAGCTCTCCTGGACTCTCTTTAGGCACTGGAAGGAACTCTAAGATCTCTCTGGATCCTTCTCTTCTCCAGGTGAACACACCCAGCTCTCCCAGCCTGGCTCCAGAGCAGAGGGACTCCAGGCCTCAGAGCAATTTATATGTGTATGTAGGAAACAATAGTCGATATAAAGTGTAAGAATGATGTCTGTCAATCTGTCCTGCATGTGTCCACATCTATCTGACAGAATTTAATGCAATGTTTATGTTATCAGTCTTGTTGGAACAAAAAATTCCTGGAATGATGTGTACCTCAGTGCCCTTTTTTCTGGAAACATTAAGTGGTTACATTTGGCAAGAAAAGCAGCTACGCAGTAGAATGAGCAGGGATCATTACAGACATCTGTATTATTTCAGCAACAGATTTGTCCCAGACATTATTCATAAATTCAAAAGCTTTAACCTGGAAGAGTCCATTAGATAATTCAGTTTCTCCTCCTTCATTCTACAGGCCATTGCATTTTGTCTACTTTTCCCTGTGTCAATACCAGTAATTTGTATTTGGCTGAATTAGTTGACATTGAGAGACAATTGGACCTAATCTGAAGATATCAAGAACTGGAGGCTCCATGGGTTGTCCTGGTTGTTTATTTTGGTGCTCAAAAGTCATGACTGCTTTTTGATTTCCATTTATCTGTCTTTAACTTCCAGTCAGTCTTGTTATGTCTTTCTCTGCTGGCTCAGTTGTCTCACACTTTGATTCATTCTCTCTGTGCTTCAAAATATATAAAAGTGTGTTTGTGTTTTTCTTTTTCTCTGGGGTCCTTTTCATTCTTGATATATTTTTTCAATTATTGTACAGCAGAAAATGATGCGATAATTCAGTACAGAGAATCCAGACTCAAATCACAGAATATCGGAATTTTTAGGGTTGGAAAGGAACTCTGGAGAACATCCAGTCCAACTCCCCTGCCAAGGCAGGGTCACCTGGAGCAGGTGACACAGGAATGCATCCAGGTAGGTTTGGAATGTCTCCAGAGAGAACTCCACAACCTCCCTGGGCAGCTGCTCCAGTGATCTGCCACCCTCAACATAAAGAATTTCTTCTTCACATTGAGGTGGAACTTGATGTGTTTTAGTTTATGGCCATTGCTCCTTGCCCTTTGCTGGCACCACTGAACAGAGTCTGGCACCATCCTCTCAGCACGCACCTTGGAGATATTTATCAGCATTAATGAGATTCCCTCTCAGTCTTCCCTTCTCAAGACTAAACAGACCCAGCTCCTCTCTCTTCTGGCGAACAGGACTGGCACTGAGAAGGAATTAAGATGGAGGGATGAGCTGGCAAGGACTTCCAGAAATTAAACAAACACACAGTCAGAATTCTGCAGAGAGATTTCATGAAATTCCATAGGCTGGGAATTTAATGACTTCGTGGCAGTTCTGTGGCAAGGGATGCTTGATGAACAACAAGCCAAAGATGAGTGAGCAGTGCAGCCTTATAGTGTTGGAGGCCAACTTCGTACTGGGTACATTAAGAAAAATGCAACAGCAGATTGGATGAAGTGATTATTCCTCAGTGTTTGCTTACGGGAAGCCCTATATTGTGAAACTGGAGTGTGTCCAGTGGAGGCTTTTAAGGGAGCTGGAGACTAAAGCACGTTTTGTGGAAGGGTAAAGGGATTAGGTCTGTTCCACCTTGAGAAGGGAAGGACAACGGGCAATCTAACTGCTGTCTTTAGCCTTCTAAGGGGAGTTTGCAGAGATGGTGGCACCAGACTCTCATCTGAGAGGCACAAAGACAAGAAAGAAGGCTAACATTACAATAAATGCAATTATAATTAGATATTAAAAAAATAATAATTTAAAGAGAGAGTTATCAGGCAGTAGAACTTCACCTTTAGAGATACAAAAACCAAACCGGACAAGACCTTGGTCATCTTCATGAAGTGCTGAAGTTCATCCTGGTTTGAGTAGGATGTTGAACTATAGCCCTCCAGACATCCATTACAAACAAAATAGTAGAATTTTTTTGTTGTTTTAATTTTTATCTTCCTTTTCCTTTGGTGGAAAAAGAGGGGAGAATAAAATTTAAGTAGTGATTGTGAATCTGCTTCCTCTGAATGGGGGAATCACCCCCTGTTTTTAAGAACCACACCTGAAAATTGACTTGATATGTTTAGCATTATATATGGCTGTGTAACTTTTTCTGAGGTATTTCTTTTCTTAGTAGAATTGACTGGAAAACGGAAAAAGAATAAAGTTAATTATTTAGAATACCAGTCAAAACTTGGATGAAAATCAGCTTATTTCAACTGAGAAACATTGCTGTAGTGCCTCAGGGGATTCTGTCTGTCTTTGTGGTCTGTATGACCTGTGGAACAGAAGCTCTTCTCTCAAAGTAAGGGGCAGTAGGTATGTCCTGGGGTCCTACATCTTAGAGCACCAAGAGAGATTCAATGTGACTGGGAAATCCAAATCTTGCTAGACGAAGACACAAAAATCAGAAGCTGCAACCCCCAACAAGGCCCCCTCAGACATTTTTGGAGTCAAATTATCATGGGAGGGTTGTTTTTGCTACTTCTTTTTTTTTTCTGCAAAGACCCCACCCCCCACTTTTCACACTGATTTCTTGATTCAGAATTTTCAGTCAGCCATCTTTTAAGAGTCTGGTCTGTTCAGTTTGCTAGAGATGAGTTTATGACATCCAGTCCATCTGCGGAGTCTTTTTTGGGATGTCTGAGAAACAGAGTTGTTGTTCATGATGACTAATTTAACTCATGATGACTAATTTACCACCAAGATCTAACTCAGATTTACTGACAGTCAAATCCATCACCAGACTAAAATCAGGAGGATTTGCGGGGATCTATAGGCTCAGACAGATACATGTGCAGTAAAGCCATAAAATTCTCAGTTCTTACGTTAGATAACAGGTTTTACAGTCTTAAAGTGACAAGATTTGAATTCAGAATGAGGGAGGATTTTAGATAAACAGAGCATAAAAGAAAAAAAGACTTCCACATCCTCTATCCACCCCCTACCTCAGATTTCCAGTAATTCTTTTGAAAAGTGATGTTTGCAGTTTTTCCAACCTGCTTTTATCAAGCCTCCTGTATTGTATTGTTGCTGCACTAATGTGGTAGTTAACTGTTTTGAGTTAATTGTTAATCCAGCCCAGAATATTCTCTTCTAAACAGTCATTAAATGGAGGTGGAAGAAAAAGAGAGAGACAGAGAGAGAAAAAAAGCGAATGAGAAAAAGATATATTTAAGAATGAAAGAAGAAAAAGAATACAATCAATGTAAAGGCAACTTAATTGCCTTTATTATGAAAAGGAGAAATTAAAGAGGATTTCAATTTTAATGATTGGAATAGGCTCAAAGGGAAAGCTGTAGGAACAAAATATGACTTTTGAAACACTTCTTTCTTTCACCTATTAAAAGAGAAGTGTATCATGGATCCACAACATAAACCTGCCCCCTCTGTGTGGATCTGAGGCTTTAACTCTTGCACCAGCATGCTTCCAAGGACACTCACTGGTTTCTCAGCTGAGCCATTTAACCAACAAATTATCAAACCAGTTAGATGAAAACACAATAGTAGTTAATCAGCTTTTACAAGCTCACACATTGAACTCCAACTGTAAAAACACTTCATTAGTAGCTTCTCATTTGTGTGGCTTTTCTCTACATCTCCTGTGTTCCACTTCGAATATTTCTACGAGATACAAACCAGTCAATAAATGCTTGAACTCCTCCATGTCTTTACTGAGGGACCCCTCTAGAGCCTATTAACACCCATTTTATGGAAAACAGAGCAGGTAGCTACCTCCACCATGTGTTGGCACTCTCTAAAAGGCTGTTAATGCTTTGTGTTTCAGGGCATAACAAACTGAGGCATTCCCAAGGAGGGGAAAAGAAAAAAAGCAAGCCCAGTGGGTAAAAAGTAAATATGTGAAGATATCTGTCCTGCAGAATAGGGCTGAAGAGAAACTGAAACATCTGAGAAAGTAATTTTACCAGTATACCAAGAAAAAAATAATTGTTTTTTTTTGTTTTAGCTTATATGTGTTGGTGTAGCTTCTATATTCCTCAAAGAAAGGAATTGCACCAAAAAGAGGAGAATTGTACCAAAAATAAGGTATGTCTTGCCTTTGTAAGTACACCTATTCTAGAACTTTTACCAGATTTCACAGTGGAGAGGAGGCATATGATCATCCTAATTTTAAGAGAATATGTGCTGCCCAACAGTATGTTCAGATCCTCTTCTTCCTACCTCAACTCATTTTCAGACACATGGGCTAATTTTGAGCACATTTGACTGAGAGGAATAGATGTCTCAGAGATACGATGTCCTGACAAGTTTTGTGGAAGCTGGCAGCTGGGGAAAGGAAAGATAACCAACAGTGCCCTCACCATGGGAAAGAGAGTTTAAATCCCTTCTTTGCTTATTGCAAGGAGAAAGCAGCCTGCTGGCCCATCAGCACATGCAACAGCTTGCCCAAACACACAGAAGTAGAAGAAAGTACGAGATCACATAGAGAAGGGTGAGTGAATGAGAAGAAACAAAGTGAAGGTAGGCAAATACAGAAATCAAGTTTAATTCCTGCGTCTAGAAGATGTTTTACTTGTAAACAGTTGTGATTTTGATAGCAAAACTGTATAATATATTCTTTTTATTTCAGAATAAAGACAAGGACTGCGTTTCCACATCTGAAATGGCTTGCAAAGGATATTTGCAGCTACTGGAGGTACATGAAATCAGGTCTGCAGCTTGGAGAAATAAAATATAAGATTCCCAGGGTGAAATACATGTGCCCTAAGTTAAATAACTGCAAGCAAGTTGCTTAAACCTGCATCTGCCACCCTACGGCTCAGTTTATAGTCAGAGAAGAGCAACAAGTTCCTCTTAAGGTGATTCATGTATCCTGAGATAAATAGAATGAATCTGTCTCAGAAGGCTTCCCTCCATTGACTCTGACAGGAGCCTGGGGTAAGGAGCTCAGATGAGGTGTCTGACTTCTCCCTGTCTAAAGTGAAGAGATGCAAATCTTAGCCCTGATGACACAAATGGGTTTTGGTTCACTCCCTAAGTCAACTTGTGGTGCAATCAAACTGAGTTCAAACAGGTTGGGAGTAAATAGTTCCAATTTACTGAAGAGGAGAAAAGAACTGTTAATTTCTTGTCTCAGAGCTACGTATTGTGCAATGTTTCACTTATTGAAGGAAATAGAAACTTGTCAAGGACTTGACTTTTGACAGAATTACACTTCTGCCTAAATGGAGTTTGGTTTTTGCCTTTAATTTCTACGCCTTTTTGATCAGTGTTTAGAAAGAAACACGTCTCTCTCCCTTGAAAGTATCCATTTGAATTAAAAAAATAAATTAATAAATAACCTAAATGAATTAATCTCCTCTTTTTACCTTTTCTCACAAGAACCTGAATACTTGAATATTTACTGGGACAAGCCACAAAAATGAGTTTAAACTTACAGTGGTCTAATATTGAGGGCTGGTGAATTTTAAAATGATCTCTAGTTAAAATAGCTGTCCTGTTGGAGCTGTTGGTTATGTACATCAAATATTCAGACAGGAAATAACAACATCACTGCACAATCCACAATGAGCTGCAATCACAGAACATTTAAATTACACAAATGCTGGTGATACTTTCAGTTTCTGTTATGGATGCCAGCCAAATGCTGGAAGGGTATGAAGATGTGCCAGGGGAGGTTTGGGGTGGATATCAGGAAAAAGTTCTTCCCCCAGAGGGTGGTTGGGCAGTGGAACTGATAGGATCTTATGTAATTTTAACCAGGGAGAAGTTAAGAATCCAACCTAAGGTAATTTCTTATATGTGCTCTGGAAGTCAGCAGAAAGAGGTAGGTGTCATCTGGCTCTCATGGACAGTCCTAAGATGGACTAAATAGCTTTATGGAGGTGCTGATCTGCATTCATCGGCCTAAGCATGGCTTTTTAACAGCAAAGGATAAAAAGAAATTAATTCCACCCTGAAAATGAATCTTTGTAGTCTCTCCTACTACAAAAAATATTTTTATACCTGAAGGGAGGGTGCAAAGGGCTGGCTCAGACTGAGACAAGCTCTGTGCCAGGTCCCAGTGCCAGGAACCTGAGGCCATGAGCACACAGGGAAACACAGGACATTTATCTGAACATCAGGAACCAATTGTTATTGTGAGGGTGCCTGAGCACTGGCACAGGTTGCCCAGAAAAAGGCTGGATGTCCCATCACTGGAAATGTTCAAGGTCAGGTTGGATGAGGCTTTGAGTAACCTCTATGTTTCTATGAAATAAACCTTCAATCCATCATAAACAGGTTTTCAGTAAAGGGTTTATTTGAAACTTAGTGTAACCAAACAACCTGGTCTGTGATAGGTAAAATCTGAACCAGGTAAATAAAACAAGAAAGGCAGACTATTCATTAAATAGAAATTTTCTACAGAATATACCTAAGACACTTTTTCCCATCTCCTACAAGACCTGCACATTCCAGTCCAGTGCAGCTTTCTGGTTGGGTACGATGCTGGCTGCTCACACTCCTTCCCTCTTATTGCAGGGAAGCTAGAGAGAGATGACTTGGAATTTGTAAATGACTTCTCTGAAGTGGATGTGCAGAGACAAGAGCTATCCAGGCAAAGCAAGGGGGAATTCTCTGAACAGGGAACAAGAAAAGTAAGTGTATGTCTTAATAATTAAGTAAAAAATCTAGAATTTTTATTATAGGCTATGTAAGAAAAATTGGTTAATTAACCTTTGTTTAGATTTTCCCTGGTTTTAATCAGCATTGATTTGATTACAGCCTTAAAGACATTAATTCTAGAGATCCACCCCTAAAGAGAAGCAAACTTCCAAAAACAATGGGAAAATATTTCTGTAATGTCCTTTTATTACTTAACCATTTTGATAACTCTCTGAAGAGTTATTCTGAGATGTTCAGGGGTTCCCAGGGGTTAGTTTTGGGAAATGTGGGGTTGATGTAAGATATTACCACTCTGGTTTTCCATCCTGCTCCCCCATCAGATGCAATCACCTCCCTTGCAGGGCTGGTGGAGTATGTGTCCAGCTGTCTCCACTGCTGCTAATGAAGAAAGGTTTCAAAGGTACCTGACCAAACTACAGTGGATAATTACACTCATAACTTCTGTTCTACTGATTTTAGTCTAGGAGATCTAGTGGGATTAGTAACTTCTGTTAACGAGGTGGCAATAAATACCTGGGAGATGTCAGCAACTCTTTACAGCTGTTGGCTCAACTGATGTGATGGGAGCCCTCAACATATGAATCTAAATCCCTGTGTGGACTGGAATGGCTATAATTCAATTTAGCTTAATTTACTTTGAAAGTTAATTCAGTTAAATTGAATTAAGCCTCTTTAATTTCCAACAAGGTTGTCCATGTTTGAGTTTAAAGTAGTTTAATTAATCCACTTAAAAAAGCTAATTCAGATTAATTTTGGTGAGCATTGTTATGTGGATAGGCCTGTTAAGTAACATCAATTAAGACATTTGCTTTCAAGAAACATACTCTTCCTGAGCAAAGGTGGGTGAACACAGCTTGGATAATTTGTGACATGGAGCAGAAATGGAAAGGCAATGGTGGATGAGAAAAATTTCTTCCTGAGAGGAGTCCACACCATGCTGCTTGGTTTGGACTTGCTGGCTGGGAGTAGAAAGATGAAAAAGCCAATTCAGTGCAAGAGTCATCATCACCAGTTCTTCTGTAAGAAGTAATAAGGGCTCAGGGAATAAAGAACTAAAACACCTCAGAAATACTCTGCTTTCCAGGAATTTTTAGTGACAACACATTTGATCTCTTAAGTCATCTCAGGAATTTAAAACTACCCTTGACTACAGCATAGTTCCCTAAATGAGTGTACAAATAAGCATGGCCTATAAACACCCCCGTTCTGGGACTCACGGAATGGTTTGGGTTGGAAAGGATCTTCAAGATGACCTCATTCCAACCCCCTGCCAAGGGCAGGGACACCTTCCACTAGACCGGGTTTCTCAGAGCCCCGTCCAACCTGGCCTTGAAGACTTCCAGGTACAGGGCATCCACAGCTTCTCTGGTCTTCCTCAGACCTGCCCAGTATTGCCTGTTTTATGGAATGCTCTTGAACACGAGCTGGATCCAACCATCCCAGGTGGAGGAGTGCATCCCTGGGCTGTTACATTATCAATGTCTTTACACTTGAAACTCAACAGTGTGGCTGTGGATTAGCAACAAAAATTGTTGTTCTTTTCCATCACTTGTCCTCCTTCCTCATCACCTTTCTCAGTGGAGCTGTGACCACATGTCCCTGTGGCGAGAGAAAGGCACACGCACAAGATGGTTTTCATTGAGTACTTTAAAGGTCCCTTTAGGCTTCACAGGTAGAGGTTTTTTGCATTTCCTCCCCTCTGGGTGTGTGAACACTGGGCCAAACTCGAAAGTGTGATGTGGGAAACTGGGACGGGAGATAGGTCAGTCAGTGAATGCAAAATGGTGTAAAGGATTGCAACTCAGCGGAATTTAGTGTTAACCTCAGCAGGGAAGGGTCTGGAGTCAGTGCCACCAGTCTGAGAGAGAGTAACACCTTTTCCCAGCTCACTCAGCGTGTGAGCTCCTTGAGGCTGCCTTTCACCTACGGGACACGCTCACAAATGAGTAACTTAACCACTGAATGCATTGTCTCCAGTCTCTTGTCCTTCTTTTCTGTGCCTCTGTAAGTGTAGTCTGCTTACAGACATCTACACACTCACATAAACACTGACTTTAAGCAAAATTACGTTTCTTCATCTTTTCCCTCCCTAACAGTCAAACCCTGGTGATCCTGTGAGTGCAAATGAGCTGCATTTCTGGTTTAGCTGTAATCTCTGCTGTATAGCTGAGGTCTGTTTGATGTTCTTTAAGTGGGGGAATTGAAAGAACATTTTACTGCTAACTGGAAGAGCTACTAGTTTATTAAATCCTTGATTTGAAATCTTGCTGTCAAAGAAAACACAGTCAGCTGATGCTGTGAAAGGATTGCATTGTCAATTCTTGCTGAGCCTTAAAGCTGGCATCAAGCATAAAGTGAAGTGACATTAAATGAACTGACAATCTGAGGTTTTGAGTGTAAACCTCCAGGAAATAATAACTTGGCTTTTCAACGTAAAAAAAAAGAGTTTATGGTTAAAAATAAAATAAAGGAAAATAATAAAAAAATAATAAATTGTTATAAAGCAAAACCCAGAATACTATTTTAGAGGATCTTTTCCTTCCCCTTCCCCCTCTTTTCAATTTAATGTTAGCAAAGCGAAGGTGACAGAAAAGATTTATGAGAAACATTTTTAAAGGTGGGTTCACCATGTGTGTAAAGCAGACAGTGTCTGAAGGGCCTGTAGCATTTGCACTTTATAGAAAATGACGAAAAGTGGCTATTGCAGCAACAACCAGCACGGCAGAGGTGGAAATTGATTGCACTGAGGGAAATCTGTAAGAGTGGTGTATGATAGGCATCTACTAGGCTTTAATGTCCAGCTCTGAAAAGTTCAGAGGTGAATTAGCAACTTGAATGATTTTACTGTGGGTTGAATTTAATGAGTACGAACTGGAACAGGTCATTTGGTGAGTTAGATGCAGGCTGGGGAGAGAGATGAGAAAATGCCACTGTGGAACAGAAGCCAAAAGGAATTCTTACCACTAAACAAACTGCGTGATTGTCACAAGGATGCAGACCAGGATTGTTCAGCCTGGAGAAGTCTTTTGGGGAGATCTCATTTTGGCCTTCCAGTAGGGATGGGGGGCTTATAAGAGAGATGGACAGTGACTTTTCACACAGGCACATAGTGACAGAACAAGGGGTTACCATTTCAAACTATAAGAGATTTAAATTACATGTTAGGAAGAAATTTTTCCTAGGGTGGTGAGGCCCTGGCACAGGGTGCCCAGAGAAGCTGTGGCTGCCCCATCCCTGGAAGTGTCCAAGGCCAGGCTGGATGGGACTTGGAGCAACCTGGGATAGTGGAAGGTGACTCTGCCTAAGACAAGGGTGGAACTGGATGAGCTTTAAGGCCTTTTTCAACCCAAAACAATCTGCCTTTCTCTGATTCTTCTGATTTATCTTTCCAGGGTCTACATGGGATGTCATGAACTTAAGTCTGGGTATAAGGAAGGGGTGGGAGGGAAGGTGTTTTAAGGGTTTTTTTTAGTTCTTCTGTGTAGTCCATTAGCAGTAAATTAAATTAATCTTTCTCAATTTGAGCCTCTTTCATCTGTGAAGGTGACTGGTGAGAGTTCTCCTTATTTTTATCTTGATCCGCATGCTTTTCTATCATATTTTTCCCTCTCTCCTGTGTATGGAATCATAGAATCCAAACTGATTTGGGTTAGAAGGGACCTTAAAGTTCATCTCATTCCAACCTCTGGCCATGGACAGGGACACCGTCCACTATCCCAGGTTGCTTAGGAGCCATCCAAGGTCACCATACCACATTATGGATGTGCTACTTATTTATTAAATATTCTTGTGAAGCTCGTCTTTTTTATCTCCTCTTTTCTCACGTTCAATTAAGTTCTACTTTTGTAAAGTGGAGGGAAGGCACTTGTTATTACAATAAAAGCTTTCCAGGTGAAATGCCAAAGAATATTCTGTAGGAGCTAGATGCTGTTATTCTGAACAAGATGTAAGTCTTGGGGTTTTTTTGCAAAAAAGTTTCTGGTTTTGCAATAGCTTTTCCTAAATGTGATTTCAAGTCCTTTTCAATTTAAGGTCAAATTGTCAGGAAATATAAAAAAGGTGCCAGTTACCTCCTCCAGAAAACACATCTCCTGCCTACTAGCATTTTAACTTGTAATGAAGGTCCTTTCCTTCTTGAAAACGTCCTTCAAGATTGTCAAGTTCTTTTAGAACAAAGAAACACATGCCTGGAATAGGCTGTGGTGTTTCAGAGGCAGCAGGACAGGCTGTGTGTAGGCATTCAGAGCACTCAACTGCTTCAGCTTTGTAAAATTCACTTTTCGTATGTTTTTTGTCAAGAGCCCACTCTTTCTCTGCTGTATTCAAAGATAAGAGAATGATTACTCATGGGTATGGGAAGAGCCTGTCTGAGAGTTGTACCACTGCAACCAGGAGAGAAGCGAATGGATGTCCCATTGATGGAAGTGTTCAAGGTCAGGTTGGATGGGGCTTGGAGCAACCTGGTCTAGCAGAAGGTGTCCCTGCCCATGGCAGGGAGTTGGAATGAAATGGTCTTGAAGGCCCCTTACAACCTACACGATTCTACAGCTGGGGGATGGGGCAGTCACAGCCACTCTGAGCAACCTGTGCCACCTGCTCACCACCGTACACCGTCAGGGATTTCTCCCCAGTACATCCCATCTAACCCCATGCAGAACTTCTGTGAGGAAAAGTATGAGAAAAAAAGTCTCTGTTTCCATGATGGGACTTGACAGGATGATGAAAGTGACATGATGTGGATCTGCTAGACCTCATACTTCCTTCTATTTCTGCACTCCTATAAAGTGCTGGAATTAAGTCGGTGAATCAGAGATTTGGGATCTCCTGCACTTCTATTTCTAATGCAGCATAAAATGCTTTCAGGCTCAGCACCTCTTAGGACAGAGAATCAGGGGTCCAGTTTGGCTTTGGGACACCCCACAGAGAGTTACCCAAGGGGAGAGTTGCCTTGTTAAAGGTCTTGGCAGTGGCCCATGGCAAAGCCATGAGTTGCAAGGTGATCCCTCCTGTCCCAGTCAGAGTATAATCCTTGTTTGAACATGTTATGTCTAAGTTTAACCAGTCTTACTAAAGACACCAACTTAGTCTCATTTGAATTTTCATTTGTCATGCAGGTCAAAGACTGCACGTTATTGTTTGACCATCTCAGTGAGAACATTCGAGCCAAGAAGTCCAATGGGAACTTGAGTACCCTCTATAACTGGATTTTGATTTGTACGTTGTCTTGTTTGGATGTCTTAGAAGTGTTTATGTGAAAATAAGTCAGAATAGACTGACCAGGTAGTTTTGTGGGGATATAAACCTTTTCTCAAAATGGATACTATATTTGGATCTTACTGTAGATGAAAATACAGATGCTATTTTTCAATATAAATTGCTCATTTTATTCCTCATAACTATTCTGTCCCTGAACTGTAAGTACCTGAGCTGTCAAGCATCTTAAATACACTTTTATTTTTGCATTAGCCCAGATTTAGATTAAACTACACGAAGAGGAAAGGAGGTGATTTCTGGCAAGATAAGTGGAATTAGGCCAATTTACATTAGATGAGAACCTTTTGTCTCTGCCTTAATTTCTCTTTTCTCCCTGGTTATATATAGAAACTTTCTATCAAGACAGTTATCAGTTTTAAAGAAAAAAAGGAGAGGGAAGGAAAGGGAAAGGGAAAGGGAAAGGGAAAGGGAAAGGGAAAGGGAAAGGGAAAGGGAAAGGGAAAGGGAAAGGGAAAGGGAAAGGGAAAGGGAAAGGGAAAGGGAAAGGGAAAGGGAAAGGGAAAGGGAAAGGGAAAGGGAAAGGGAAAGGGAAAGGGAAAGGGAAAGGGAAAGGGAAAGGGAAAGGGAAAGGGAAAGGGAAAGGGAAAGGGAAAGGGAAAGGGAAAGGGAAAGGGAAAGGGAAAGGGAAAGGGAAAGGGAAAGGGAAAGGGAAAGGGAAAGGGAAAGGGAAAGGGAAAGGGAAAGGGAAAGGGAAAGGGAAAGGGAAAGGGAAAGGGAAAGGGAAAGGGAAAGGGAAAGGGAAAGGGAAAGGGAAAGGGAAAGGGAAAGGGAAAGGGAAAGGGAAAGGGAAAGGGAAAGGGAAAGGGAAAGGGAAAGGGAAAGGGAAAGGGAAAGGGAAAGGGAAAGGGGAAAGGGGAAAAGAAAAGGAAAAGAAAAGGAATAGGAAAAGGAAAAGGAAAAGAAAAGAAAAGAAAAGATTGGTAGTTAGCTGTGTCTGAACTCCTGTCTTGTTTGAGTCTTTAAGTAAAAGATAAAAGAAAGCAGTAGTTAGGGTGTGTTTCTGAGAGTGAGCTTGTAGGGAGGAAAGCTACATTTAACATATTGCTCTTATTTAATTCAGCCAACTTTCCCACCCTGACTTCAAAACAAGCAGGCTTGATGGATGGAGAAGGGGAGTAATTTATTGTGAACCTACTGCTCTGAAGCAGGAGCACTGATAAACTTGGCAGTTGTTCTGAAAAGAATTGTGATTAATACTTTGGGCTAGAGGATAAAGCAATGGATAATTTCACAGAAATTCAACAGCTGAAGGAAAATTGCAGTTAGTCAGAGGCAAACACTCTCATTAGTATTTCTATTTGTATAACAGAATGTGCACCAGTGAATTGAAACCTAAAGGCATACACACAATAGAAAAGCAAGCATTATTTATGAAGCTGATTTATATATATTCTACCCATCTCTGGTGTTAAGATTCTTCAAAATATTGCACTTTCTCCCCCAAATTCTGCAATAGCTAACAATCATTTTTCTGTAATAACAGAAGAGCTTTTGTTTTGATTTACATGGTTTAATCTGTAGTTTGTATTTACATCTGTTCTCTTCCCTGCTTCAGGTACAGTTCTCAGTTTACAGCATTCCTGGTTTTTAAATGGACAATCATTTTTCAGAAGTCAGATTATTTATAGAATCAAGGAGTGGTTTGGGTGGGAAAGGACCTTAAATCTCATCCCATTCCAATCCTCCTGCCATAGGCAGGAACACTGTCCACTAGACCAGGTTGCTCGGAGCCCCTAATCACCTCGGCCATCGCTCTTGCCAATAGGGAAAGATAACAGAAGAAGGTTTATCTCAAGTGAAACATCTAAAATACCATCAGAATTGGAAATGTCTGGTGAAGAAAGGTCACAGCTGAGACTCCTGACAGCCTCGTATCTCAAAGGAAGAAGGACTCTCTAATACCGTTTTTCAGCCAGACTCAGGTGTTCCTTTGAAGAACAGAGCTCTCTCTGCGTGGAACATCCCTGAGCCTTTTGGAAATGGATCTTTCAGCAGAGACACACTAAAGAAATATTTAACTGAGTTGTATTTTCACCAACAGAAATTTGTGCTTTGCATATGGTCTTTCCTTTCTTTAGAAAACAGATGGAAAAAGATATGATATTAAAAAAAATGAGTTTATGCCCAAACATAACATCTACAGATGCTAAGTACATGTCTTTACATGTACATATCATAAATCTTACTTAAGGAAAATTTTAAGATCTTTATTTAAAGGCGAAAGAAAAAACAGTTTTCTTGCATTAACCATGTTTGCTATTAACTGCTGTATTCATTTATTAGGGTGCTTAAAACATAGAATTATCAGATGTATTTATGATTTATTTGTAAGTAACAATATAACTTGATAAATATTTTTTACAAATTTATTTATAGTTACTATGTTTGCAATGCAGTCAGTAGGAGCTGTAAAATCAAATTCATCCAAGAACTGTTGCTGGTTTCTGACTGCTACTACAGACTTTAAAGTCTGTATCTAAAGTTTGCAATTTAACCATAATCAAGACAAAACTCCGTAGTTACCTTTCCCAAGATGTTTGAAACGAAATGGGAAATGAAAAATTATTTTTTTCTAAATGCTGTGGGGAAAATAAAATCAAGCAATTTAACTACTGATGAGAATTTGCCTGACTCCGTGAGTGCAGTCAGATCTAATATCACATCAAAATTATTTAGCAAATATTTAGGTGGATTACACATCACAGAATCATAGAGTGGCCTGGGCTGAAATACAACATTGAAGATCATCCATTTCCAACCTCTGGTATGGGCAGGGACACCTTCCACTATCCCAGGTTGCTCCAAGTCCCGTCCAGCCTGGCCTTAAACACTTCCAGGGATGGGGAAGCCACAGCTTCACTGGGCAACCTGTGCCAGGGCCTCACCACCCTCACAGGGAAGGATTTCTTCCTAATATCTAATCTAAACCTGCTTTCTGTCAGTCTGAAGCCACTCCCCCTTTCCGTGCCACTCCATGCCCATGCTGAAAGTCTCTCTCCATATTTCTTGCAGGCTCCTTTCATGTACTAGAAGGTAGATATGGTGTAGCAATATCTTCCTTGATATTTTTATGAAATACAAGAGGAAAGAAAGGTGGGATTTCACTCGCAGATTAAGACACTTCATCAAATATTCAATTGCTCCATTATGTTTCCTAAATGTAGGTTCAATTGTTATCTGAGATGCCCTGAGGTACACTACTGTCTCTCAAATGGATAAAAAAGCCTTTCTGTCCTAGGTTCTTTGCCATGACAGTGGGATGGAAGCTATGGGTGCCCTATGGGATCTTAAACTCTAAGCACCAAAGTTTAGGCTGCTGAATCGAGTTACTCAGTTTAGTGTGAGTTACACTGCAGCAGATCTCAACTGAGTGCCACTGCATGGGGTAGAACTCCATACACTTGCTCAGCTTCTCATGAGTGGGCTGGGACAGATGTGCTGTTTCATAGGTCTGGTCAAAAGTTCAAGACTCACAAGATATGGTAGATCCAAAAGATTTATCTGTCAGCTCTTCAAGTCCCAGAATTCCCAGAACAGGCAAAGGAGAATGGAAATAAGGTTTCTTCAGACTTATGCTCTGGATTTTATGAAAGCCTGTAAAATCTGAGATGTTTTAAACCTGAACTCAATGAAGTGCCATTTTTGAAATACTGGGGTTTTTTGAGTGTTTTTCAACTATTTGTTATTTATTATCCATTTAAAAATGTGTTTGACCAGTTCAGAGTCTGCTTTGAGGGATCAGTAGTCTGCTGGCTTGTGCTTTGTGCTGGGCCATGGCAGAAATTCCAAGGGAAGGTGGGAAAGCCTGATGATGGTTATAGAAATGTTATAGCACAACCTCTCTCTGTTGTCTTTTAATAAACCATTTTTGAAGACAAACTTCAAGTCATGTGTTTCCAAAAAACACGGGACGACAGGGTAGACTTGGTTCTGTCTTTATAGAATCACAGAATCATGGCATGGTTTGGGTCGGAAGGGACCTTAAACACATTCTAGTTCAAACCCCTCTGCCACAGGCAGGGACATCTTCCACTAGACCAGGTTACTCAAAGCCCCATCCATTTATATTTTTAAAAACATTGTTTTGTCAATATTTTTGGTCTGCTCAAGAGGATAATGAAATCTGAAGGTTATAGACAGGCACTTGTATGAAAATCAGATGGTCTTAGAGTTCACTTTGAAATATGCAAACAACAGCTGGCCCAATATCAAAGGCTGTAGACAAGGCAGCACATTTTTCTAATACCTCTTTAGGGAAACTTTGCCCTACACTGCTATTAGATGCTATCATTCAGAGGCATAATTTTAGCTAACATTGTTATGCTGATTATAGTCAGGTTTATGTTTCGATCTCAGCTGACCCTAGGGAATTAATTTCTGATTCAATTAAATGACTAGGTGACATTCAGTCTGAATTTTTACCTGAAATTAAACTCTGAGAAAGCGGAGTTCATCTCAAATTGCTGCCATCTACCTCCTGAACTATGCTGCAATACCTTAATGAGAACTTTATAAAGCTGGACATCCAGGTTTCCAACCTTGAGACTGTCATTGCCATGAACTGTTCTTCGGGAGCTTGAAGGGTGACGTCCTAGATTGCCCAGAGAAGCTGTGGCTGCCCCGTGCCTGGAAGTGCTCAAGGCCAGGATGGATGGGGTTCAGAACAACCTGGGATAGTGGAAGCTGTCTCTGCCCATGGCAGGGACTTGGAATAGGATGTCCTTTAAGGTCACTTCCAACCCAAACCGTTCCATGATTCTGTCATCCCAAAACTGCATTCTATCACCCTTTTATTTACTAAATGTGTGACAGGTGTTATTACCCAAGGAGGATGAGTCTTGTATGTTTATCTGGATTGTATCTGGGCTGCTTATAATTAATTAGTTCCAAGAGAAATCAATTGACCTGTTTGCAAATTTTACTGCAGAAATTTAGTACAGCAAATATTACCATATAATTCTAAGGTAATTCTAATTCACCGTTTAATGTTTTTGTTCTTCTTGCTTATAGCACAGGCATCATATCTCAATAATGTTCAGAGAATCCAGAAAAGAAACAAAATGGTGAAATCAAAATTCCATGCAAACACAATCTCACTGGAAAAGTTAGAGTTATGACAGACAATTTTCTAGGGTGAAGAGATACTTTTCAGAGGAAGTTAATCCCAATTTCTTCTCCAGAACTCTACAGAAGTTGAATATCACGTATTCAGCATCATCAGAGCATAGAGGATCCTCATTTATCATCTGGAATGACACTAAATGCCCATGTTTGGGCAGCTGAGTCAAGCCCTGAGAGCCTACACTAAAATGCTTTACACTTGCATTTGTCCTCCTCATCTCCCTCTATAGTCAATAGAGAGGAAAAACTCACTTCCAGGTGACGGTTAAACTAAGACCGTATGTTTGGCCAGATTAATCTAATCCAAAATATTCCAGAAGCAAGAGGTAGATTAAGGATGTGTTCACTTCCAGATGCTCAAGTTAAGTTCTTTTATTCCTCACCCTCTAGACTCACAACTGTGAAATTTTGGATACTCAACAGTTGGCTTTGACTGAAACAATCCCACCGTTTTTTTAGTGGTTAGAACACTTCTCCTGAAGAGGGGAAATGCAAGTTTAAGCTCCACATGTGAATGACCCAAATGTCCCTTTTCTTAAATTAATACTTTTGACAACTCAAATCTCAGCTCAAATCTGCCTCAGTTCTCAGGCTCTGAATCCTGCTTTCCCAGCAAGATTTATTCCTAATTTTAAAACATGTCTTGGACACTGAAATTCATGTTTTCCTTTCTGGTTTTCCTTTTTTCTTCCAGCATCTCCTGTCTCCTCTGCATTAGATAACCATGTTGGCTGCTAGTCCTCCCATTTTCAGTGCCTAATTCTCTCTACTCCAGAGAAAATCTTTGTACTCCAGGTATAGATGTTGGAGTGACAGAAAAAATAAATCTCTCTACTTAATATTCAATGCATCAGAAAATCCAGACTGTTTATCTACCAAAGTGAGGAGTTGCATTGTCCTCAAATTCAGATTCCAACCACAGTCTTCATCCCTGTCCTTTTTTTTGACGGCCTGTTCTGCAGAACAAGTAGCACATTCTTAATCTATGTATGTAACTACCCACAGCAACTTCAAAGATAAGTTAAGCACATGTTAATCCATGATTATCAGCCACAAATTTTCAAAAATCACTGCAGATGCCAAAGTGTCATGACAGCCCTGAAAAATGAGATTTCTAGTTATTTAAAACTGAAGTAATTTTTCTGGTTTTCCCTTGTACTGTTCTTTTTTGTGCCCTAAGGGTGTTTCAGGGCTTTTACATTTTTTTTTTCTTTACCCAGCAGCCTTAAAACTTAAAATAATAATAAGTGAAGGGTAGCACTGTGCAAGGCTGTGATTTAAATATTTCTGCTGATTTTAGTAGGTTTTGTATGAAATCATTACTATCCTTGTTTTTCATTCCTTATTTAAAAATGAGGACAACAGCTCTTCCATACTTTAAATGAGTTTTGTGAGATTAAGTTAATTAACGTCTGTGAGGTCATCTCTTTTAATGGAACATGGGAGGTTTTCAACAGAACTTGTGAATTACTTAGAGGATTAAGAGTAGAATGGAGGTGTAAAATACTCATTATCATTCAAGCTCAGTGTCAGAAGTTGTTTGATTATTTCTTGTGTTATACTGAGTCACTTTGCTCTCATCTTTTCCCTGCAATTCACAGGGGTTTATGAGTTTTTTCAAGGTATTGGGTATTAATCAGTCTGAGGAAGTTTCTCAAAATCTGACCTTCCTTTCTGCCTGAATACCATTGAGTTGTCCAAACTCACTTCATCCAAGGGCAAGGAGCTACTTTCCTTCTTGCTCACTCTAAATTCCTGCAAAATAAAATGGAAAGGAAGGCATAAATTTAGCTCAGTCATTCCTATTTTTATTATACATTGCCAAGCTTTTAAAAAAATAATTTAAAAATATGTTGTTTTCAGCTGAGAAAAGTATTTAATCACAAACTGAGGTTTAAACATATACTCAGCTACTCCTTATGAAATTCAGGTGCATGTTTTGCTGAAAAGGTTTTTATTTAAGCATGAACTTAAATACAGACTTATGTGCAAGACCTCAGCTCAAGGCAGAGACTAAACAAATGCCTGAGTAAACACATGCCTGAATTTAGGCATATGCTTTAATTTTAGAAAGGAAATATCATTAAGAATAAGCACATTTTAAACACAGCATACCTTGGTAAAGGAGGGCTTTGGAACCTACTTCTACCTGACAGCTGAAAGTGCTTTTCCCTCTGTTTTCTGTGGCTCAAGCCTGGCAGTTTCTGCAGGCAGCCTGTGTTACAAATGCGTGGAATAAGGACTTGTAATGAACATTTTGGCAGAACCTAGAAGATGATCCCCTAATCAGTCAAGACCAAAGCTGTTTTATCACTGGCAATTGAGCAGCTATAGTTAAAAAAGGTGTTAATAGTGATAGTGATAGTGAGTGATTGTGATAGCAATAACAGCAACAACAATAATAATAATGAAAGAAATCCCACCAAGTGGCAACACAGCTTTCAGTTGATGCCATCCATTTTTATTTCATGTGCACTACGGAAAATTCACCGATTTCCAGTCCATTAAAACACATTTCAGAGCTGTGTTGTTTGAAGTTGCCTTACTTCAGAAACAGCTCTTTTCAATTAACTCTGAAACCTCTTTCAACAGCCTTTCATAAATAGGCCAACATCAATGGCATGCTCGGAGTCAGTGTGTATCTCTAATGGAAATGCACAATGGGCCACACTCCATGCCTCCAGGGAGAACATCTTCCATTTCAGACAGATTCGATGAGAAGTTTTGCCAGCTATTCTGGGTCTCTCACTTTTTTGTCTCAGGTTTAGCTCATAGCTGATCAATGGCTGAGCTTTTTAATTACACTGTACGGTCTGTAATGATTTGCCACTCATTGAACCTGGGTGTTCTTTTTAGGCAGCACAGGGTAAAAGCAAGGAAGGAGAAAGAAAGTGTCATTAACCCTCTCAAAGACAAGAGATTGGGATGTAACACATCCTAGTATTTTGCTTGGCAGCTCTTTATATGGGAAAAGGGGAAAGACGCAGTTAGAAACCCAGGTTATGGGAATTTTTCAAAATCCATGACTTGCAGTGAATATTTTCCAGTTAACCTAAATGAATTAAGAGTCTAATGTATGTTTTGAAACACTTTATGTTAATATTGATGTATATTATCCTTTAATATAATATTTATATTACATTAAAATAGTTATTTGCTATACATGTGTCTCCCACCAGCTGGATTCTCCAGAAACATGGAATAAACTTCTTGTTCTCTTCCCCAAAGAGCAGGCTTGTAGCAAACCTTGTATCAAGGAAGGTGTTTTAGCAAAGGAATAATCACTGCTATGTAAATCAAACATCTTTTTTGTTGGTCTTGTCTTCCACACTTCTGAGTAGAGTGGACAATGCCAGTACGTGGCTACCCCTGTGTTCCAGATGTATTTCACACATCTAGAAATGTGCTGAAGTGCATCTGCATTATCCAGCAGAGCACAAAGCAGAAATTCCCAAGCTAAAGCAGATTTGAGTTCATAAGTCCCCACAGTCCATGTCCCTTTCCTTCTCCTTGTCACATCTCCTTTCAGCAGAGGTTTGCATTTAACCATTTGAAAATACACCCCTGGGGCTTCAAGTTCTTATGTCTGCCCCTAAGTGTGATCTTTTTTCACCTAAAAACAGCCTTTCAACAGCTTTTTTGGACTTAAATGCGAAAAAGTATGTGCTTAATTCTTAGCCATGGGAATACAGGTGTGCTGGGATTCTGTAGTACGTTTCTAACCAGAAATGAAACTTGGAACAACTTCCCCTCAATAAGCTCGAAAAAGGCAGATAATCTTATATTTAAGTGCAAGACCTGTTAAGGAAAGGTGTCAGGTGATGTGATGCACTGGCAGAGCAGGAGAGTACAGCTGTTGATCTGGCGACAGGATCTTTTTCAGATCTTTGCCCCTATGAAATTCAGACCGTTTTAATAAATGCCTGAACACAGATACAGGAATCCCAGTTTCAGCTTTTATTTTGGAGAGTCTTCCTCTTCAAAGATCCATTATCTGATGAAACAGGGTGGATATTTGCTGCTATATGCTTTGCAAATGTACCGTGCCTGGCACATTCAAAATGAAGCAATACCAGCTGAGTGATTTCCCTGCTCTGCATCTCTAATTTTCATTCTAACAATTTTCTCTTTCCATTTCTGAACTCTCCCAGATAATGACTGGCAAACATTAAGCCCAGTGCAATCCCTGACTGCAAAGTTTCTGACTGCACATCTAACTTTACGTTCTAATGGCACTGATGGTCCTAATGGTGGACAAATTAGTGTTTCAGATTTCATCTTGCAGCTGGATATTCCACTGGACAATTTAATATTTTAACAATTCAGAAAGTCTTCATATTAAATCACAAAACACTACTTTTAGGATCTTTCCAAACAATGGGTAAGGTTGAAAGATATCACAGTGGATCATCCCACTTGTCCATAGGAGACACGACAAGGAAGGAAGAATAAGAGTCAATTGCTTCTGAAACTTCATTTCCAATTTCATTTTAAGTTACAGGCTTTATACAAATATACAAATTAAGAAGACAATACATAAAGAAATGAAAGAAGCATAAAATGAGATACAATGTAAATAAAAATTTTAAAATTCTGCTTCAGAATTTTATGAAGGAAAACATTCTGATTTTCAAGACAATTTTCTTTAGTAGCACTTTTAACTGAAAGAAAGTTTTCTGACTTTAAAATTCAATTTTCGCTGTATTTCGCAATGTTTTTTAGCTCATTTAGTCATTGTTTTCTCCTAGATTATATTGTATGTACCTGAGTGGAAGATGAGATTTTTTCTATGTAGGTTAACTCCTGAATCATGATCCATATAATTTTTTTTTTCCTTGGCCCTAGAGATTTTGCACCTCCTTCTGCATAGTAGCACAAGATATAAATGGGATAGAAAATCCCTGATTTCTTACAATTCTTTCCCCTTCTGTCTTTCCAACTTCCTTCCTGTGCCTTTAGTGCACAGAATGAGAGCCCAGGAGTGCCCATGGATAAAGCCACACTTCCAGGAAATGTAAGGAATTTTGATCAGGCCAGGCTTTCCATTCCCTGGTGAAGTGCTCTACATGGTTTGCAAATATCTTGCCCAAAACATGGGGGACATAGATCTGCTATTACCCAGTTTGTAAATCTCAGCTGTGCTTAGATGCTAATCCCAGTTAAAGGGAAATGGTTTGCAGAGTAAATTCCCTGTGCTGGCTCTAGACAAGGCCTTTGAACACGCACAGGAAATGACTGGTGCAAGTGGAGGGACTTTTGCTTTGAGGCAGAGCTTGTGGATCCCTCACCTGGACTTGACCACATAAATCTAACCTGTGTTGTACTTCTCTCCTTTGAGGGATCTGGATCTAAATAATTTCAATGAACTTTCAGATATAACATAAATAACACTCTAGCACTCACTGTAATTCAGCTGTAGCCATTATGAATCAAATATATCCCTCTAGGCCATGCATTTACCCCAGAGATGGAGTTGGCCTGCAGTTGCTGCAGCTCTGTTAGTCTGAATATATCAAGCTTATATGGGGGAGTGAAAATATAAGTAGTTTTGCATGTAAAAGCCTAAATAAAAGAAAAAATCTTCTGGTCACAAGTCCTCAGTTGATTTCTCTTTTTTTCCCTTTTTTTGGTGTCCTGGCTCATGACCAAATTCTGAAATGAAAGAACAATACCTGCCAACTGAATCCCAAACCATCAAAACCCCACCAAAAATTATTCAGGACAAGCCTACCAGGAACACATCTAAACTCATAGTAAATCCTAAAGGCAAGCTTAAATTTTACTAATTTCTACGGAATTTAATCACAGACTTAAATAAAAATCAAGCACATGATTAAATGCTTTCATGAGTCATTTCATGAGATGGATCATTAAAATTAAGTATAGATTTCAGTCTCCAATGAAGAGAAAAAATAAAATGTCTAATTTTATCTAAGTAGTTCCAATTATATATGTGGGTTTCTGTGGTATTTCAGCCAAGATGAATGTGAAAGTTTTCTGAATTGGGGTCCAACCTCTTTTTTAATTTAGGGACTAAAGATAAGACGGAATATCTCATAGTGGAACTCTGAGAAATTCCTGATTCCCATCCCATTAGTTGGATGGCCTCACAGAAATGCAAATGTTGTGTTCCACGGGAAATTCTTTTAACTGCAGTTCTTGTAATTTTTAATGCACAAAAAAATAACTTGTTCAGGCAGCTTCCTCATTTCAATTTTACCCTTTTCTCATCTATTAACACTCACAATCTAATGTCAGAATCTCCTGTTCTGCTGAAGTCACCTAAGACAACTTTGGAACCAGTTGGTGTGTCAGTGAATGCGGATATTCATGAAGAAAGCTCAGTGTTAAAGCTGAGAGGTTTTATTCATATCCTCAGAGACAATCATTAAACAATCCGAGCAGCCTTGAATATTGTATTCAGTTAAATTCTCTGTTGCTACAATTATTACTACTGCTGCTATTTCTACGACTAGTGCTGTTACTGCTACTGATGACAATGATTATAATGAAAATATAAAAAAATGGAGCTTTTAGCTATAAACTCGAATCCAAAACTGCAGTAAGGTCAACAGGCACTGTCACAGGTTCCCAGACAAGCTTGGCTGGCCCATCCCTGGAAGTGTTCAAGGCCAAGTTGAACAGGACTTGGAGCGACCTGGGATAGTAGAAGGTGCCCCTGCCCATGGCAGGGGGTGGAATGAGATAATCTTTAAGGTCTCTTCCAAACCAAACCATTCTGTGATTTTACAATTTAGAGAAATTAAGAATTAGTGAAAAACAGACGTACAAAGATCAACCTAAAGAGACATTACAAGGTAGGGGTAGGGCATAGATTCCTTAATTCAGTGGAATAGCTAACACCAAATAATGAGTTTAGAGATTGTCCTGGGTTACAGTGTATTCTATTACCATGAGCTTTTGGGACCAGGTGTAGCAATGTTCCTTGCCTCCTCCCTCCAGACTAGCTTCTGTTAATGGGCCATCAGTGCCTTGCCCCATGACTCACCATCCCATTGTGAGATGCTCCACCCAGGGGGAAGGCGCCAAGCATTCTCACCTGGATAAAATCTGGGGTCTGGAACAGCACAAGCAGACTTACCTACTGGGATCCCAGAGGACAAGAGCTGCACAACCACCACTGGACTTTCCAAAGAGGACCAGACCTTTTCTACAAGATCACCACTTCAACAGAACCACTTCAAAGAGAACTGCAGCTAACACTGAATCGGACTGATGCCACCACCCTGCCTGGCAGGGTGCCAGGTTGTACCCCTGACTCTGTCAGGTTAAACCAGTGTCTCTGTATTATTGCTTTGTTTTATATATATTTTTATATATATATATTAGAAAAAACCTGTTATTCCTATTCCTCATATCTTTGCCTGAAAGCCCCTTAATTTCAAATTTGTAAGAATTTGGAGGGAAGGGGATTGCATTTTCCATTCCAAGGGGGGCTCCTGCCTTCCTTGGCAGACACCTGTCTTTCAAACCAAGACAGAAATCTAAAAATCAGTTCTGTAAACAGTCAAGCAAAACCCCACATCAGTACATCTCACGTATTTTAAGGTGCTGAGTTGAATCCACCATTTTTTATTAGATCTAGAAAAAAACAGCATTATATTCCTGGTATGTCTTTCTACTTCCTGCACAGAAAGGGCATTAGACATGAAAAATGTCCTTGAAGTAGAACTGTCAGTTCCACTGTATAAACTGTGCTTTTTCTGAGACCATCCAGGCTTTGGCCAGCAACAAGATTTTTTCATCACGAAGGAGCTCACATTTAGTTAGCAACATGTCTTCATTTCCCCATATGGTTCCTTCCAAGGTGTTGTGTCATATACAATGATGTCACATTCTAGAGGAAGAAGGAAAAAAGGCCCCAAGCTGTTTTCTTCCTTTTTTAAAGCTTCACCGATTATGTGGTAGCTTTAAGCAGCCTGCTCATCTCTAGCGTGCAGTTGGTTATCTGCTCTCCTTAATTTGAGCTTGCATGTATTCACACAGCTTTAAAAGAAAATGAACAGCATTTCTTACCAGAGATCCAGTGATTATATACCCACACTTTCAGTCCAATGTATTTCCACTGGCTTCTGAAGTGTGAGCTTTTAAAGGGTGCAGTGTAAGGGTTTACATCTTTATCCAAGCTGCTATATTTACATGCCTCATAAACCTGTGGTGCTTAAGGCTTTCGGCAGCACTGCTTTGATTTCATTTGTGGTTTCATAATTATTGTTTCATTCTCAGGCATATTATTCTTGGAACGCCAGCTTTGTAATGTAATGGGAATGTCCAGGAACATCCTTTGTTCTCTCAGTAAAACTACTTACACATGAATGTATGAGTTGCACACGAGGCTTACAAAGGCCATTTCCTGAGTCTAGATTTTTTTTTTAATGTATAAAAGATTTTATTTTATTCTTGATCAACAGTCATGCACCTCTACAGTAAGAAAATACCTCTTAATTTATCACCACGAGTTAATTTCATAGAACTGTGGCATGGTTTGAGTTGAAAGGGACTTTAAGGCCTTAAAGACCTTAAAACTCATCTAGTTCCAACCCCCTGCCATGGGTGTTTGTTATTCAATTCTTGAAAATATCCTAAAAAACTCTTTTTGGAGAGGTGAATAGAAATCTTTTTGGTGGGAGTATTCAACCCATTTTAAAAGCAAGCACACTTAAGTTTTCCTGTATTAAGCATAGATTGTTCCATGTCACATGTGAAATATCCCAAGTTTCTTTTTCTGGAAAAGTTATAGGTTACTTTTACACAGAAGCACTACTAGAAGTAGATGCACTGCTGTCTGACTGGTGGTTTCAGCTAAAGGACTACTGGTCAAACCAGCCTTGTGGTCTTCAGATCCTCTTCCTGTTGTGTACTTTCAGGAAAGTAATTTTAAATCCTGTGATTTCTTTTGTTGTGATTCGTTCTGACTAAATCACATCTTGGTGCAATTTAGCAGAGCTCTGAGATAGGATGGGTTGGATTCATGGTGCAGAGGTCTGTACTGCAGAGCTACAGACAGTCTGACTGTCTTTAGTCCCCTAGGAAATTAAAGGAGAAAAGAGATGGTATCTGGGTTCAATACAGATAATCCTTAAATTCTTATCAAGTAAACTGCTCTAAATGTGACATTTCTTCTTAAAAATAGAAAATTCTTCATGCTAGCTGATTTAGAGATATTTTCACTGCAGAGGTCTACAGTATGGACAGCTGAACACTGTTCCCATCCTCCATGGCTGAGAATCTCTTGCAGGTTTTTGTGCACATGATGATCAACACACATTTTTCATAATTCATTTATTACAATGACAGGGTCTTGTTAACTAAAAGAAATGAATTTTCTGTTGAGACAGATGTTAACCTCCAGGTGTGCAAGCTTTTCTACAAGGATAGCTGCATGAATTCACCTGGAATACAAACCGCATAGGCTATTTAAGTAATACTTACATCATTGGATATACTGGTCGAACAGGAAGATACAACATGACTATACACAATCAATAGGAATGGAGCTCGAATTGTGGATATACTGCGTGGGATCAAAGCAAAGCTCTATATTTTATGTTTGTGGTGTAAATACTGATGTCCAGCATGATGCTCTTGGTAAGCCAAAAGGGTTAGCTCAAGAACAATCACAGTTTGTTCATAAGATGTGCAGTAAATCCACATGATCCAACAATCTACGTGAGACATTCTTTGCTTGAGACAAACCACCACAGCCCCTCTTGGCACCCAACTTGGGGCTCGGAGGGTTTGAGATAACGACAGATTTGATTCTAATGTGCAAGGCGGAATTTATCACTGTTATTGCTGTTTAGCTCTTAATTGTCAGGCTGTAAGAGATATGAGATAGCAGGAGCTGCCACACAGCGTGCCAGAGCCACAGCAGTACCAAGCATCTCTCCAGGAAGTATCCAAAGATGGCATAGATATAAAAGATTAATTGCAAAAGTACATTCTCTGCTTGCATCTCCCATCTTCTTAGCATTCAACCTGCCAACATTTATGACCACGTTAAACTTCAGTCCTGCTCTTTGTCACCTCATTCTTAGCTAGATCCTACTTGGAGTCCTGCCTCCAGCTCTGGGATCCCCAGCACAGGAAGGACGTGGACCTGTTGGAGCAAGTCCGGAGGATGCCATTGAGATGATCAGAGGGATGGAGCATCTCTGCTATGAAGAAAGGGTGAGAAAACTTGGATTATTCAGCCTGGAAAAGAGAAGGCTTGGGGTGATTTAATTGCAGCCATCCAGCACCTGAAGAGAGCCTACAAGAAAGATGGGGAAAGACATTCTACAAGGGCCTGGGGTGATAGCATGAGGGGCAATGGCTTCAAACTGACAGAGCGCAGGTTTAGATCAGATTTCAGGAAGAAATCCTTCCCTGTGAGGGTGGTGCTGCCCTGGCATGTGGTTACCCAGAAAATCTGTGGCTGCCCCATCCCTAGTGGTGTTCAAGGCCAGGTTGGATGGGGCTTGAAGCAACCTGAGATAGTGGAAGGTGTCCCTGCCCATGACAGGGATGCTGGAAATAGATGAGCTTTCAGGTTCCCTTCCAACCCAGGCCATTCATTGATTTTATGATCTACATCATTGCATTAATGGCATCAGTTACATGACTGGGATGAGATGTATCTGGCCAAAGGTTAACATTTCAGTAGGTCAGACATTAGTACCTTAAAATTGTGTGTTTCTCTCTGTTTTCTATTAAGGGATCCCAGGGTAACTGAATTAGGTGTCATCATGTGTACTGTAGATATCTTAAGATCAATAAAATACGCTTCAACCTCAAGGTCTCTTCAGTTTTGTCAAAATTATGTCACAAATATTATTTTCCAAAAATGTCTAGAGGTTTTGAAAGCCTTCTCTGCTGAAAGCCAATCTCAGACCATGGACTACCAGAAGAGGTCACTTAGTGCATTGTTCTTCCAAGAAAAATCAAATGTACCTCAGTAATTTCTGGCTGATGTTCATTTAATCTATTTTTAAAAATATGAAATACTGAGGACTGCAACCTTTCCAGGTTTTCCTAAAGGATTTTTCTTAGCATCTAGCCACAACTGAGCTTTAGTGCCTAATCTCATGTTCATAATATGAAGCAGAAAACGGAAGTATTTTTTTTACTCAAAAGCAGTAAATTTTTGGTAGCAATTGTCAGAGTAAAATAAAAAGCAGTGTAATTTCACAACAGACCTAGATCAACCATACATTCCTGGGAAAAAAATTAGTTTTCATTTTAAATCTTCTAATTAATATAACCAAAGAATACAAAATAAACCTTGAAACTCACAATCAAACTGGTTGGGGAGACTCATATGGAAGTTCTAGTTTCTTTTGCAGATTAATGGACTAATTTTCAAGATCTCTAACATATGTTCACTTCTAACATTTATTGACTGTTTCTGTGTTCTCTTTATATTCAGTTGATACTCACGAATCAGCACTACTGCAAAGGTAAATCATGGAACCACAGAATGGTTTGGGTTGGAAGTGACCTAAAAGACCACCCAGTTTCAGCCCTCTGCTATGGCCAGGGACACCTTACACCAGAACACGTGGCTCCAAGCTCTGTCCAGCCTGGCCTTGCACGCTTCCAGGGATGGGGCAGGTGCCACCCTTGTGTAGGTGTCACTCTCTGTTACCTTGGAACAAGCACAGAACACACAAAACGATAGTCTCCTATCATCTCTGTGGTAGTGTAGACACCCAGATCCTCTGAGCTGCAAGCCCTCCTCCCCACCCAGCCAATGTCCTGAGGCAGCCTCTGTGCCCATGTTAGACACACCTCCCACTGCAAATGCATAATTTTCTCATCTGGGTCATATGAATAATAATAGAGACAGGTCTTTTTTTCCATTTTTTGTTGCTTTCAATCTGACGTTATTTCAGCATTAAATGGCTGAATTCACTGGAATTCACTGAACTTTGTAACTCCTTGCAAACCAAACCATATTCCAGGGCTCTTCTGTAGCAGGTTTAAGAGCTGCCATTTGGCTTGGAGATTCTTGGTTCCCCTTGGTTCAGACTCAAGCTGCACTTCCTATAAATCCCATGAATAGAAGAAAATTCCCTTCTCATTGCAGTCTCATAAACTGCCTTCTTTTCTTGTAAAATTTTCTTCCACAAATGACACATTTGACTATATTTTTATTTCCATGAGAAGGAAGGGGCATCTTCCACTTCTTTTTAGCTTGTCCTGAAATAATCATGACAAATCATTTCCATGTTAAAACAGGAAAGAGCAGGCTCTAAAGAACGAGAAAGTTGTCAACACTTTGGCCTTCATAAGCTCAGGAAAAGAGCTGATGCCTCACACTTTCATGGAAATGAAGATGTTAATGAGGAAACAGGGTACGGAGTGAAAAAGGGAAACAAAGAATGTGGTTTCTGGGCCTTTATTTTGTAAATATTTGGACTCGCACAAATTTGTTAATTGAGGCAATTGATTTTTGCCTGAAAATGGTCGCAGTGTCTAATTCATTAAAGCCTAAAATAACATCCTTTGGGCTAAACGGGGTCATTTCATTTGTAACCTTTTAGTGATGTATTAACAATTTGGAAGCATTTCGGTGCATATCTTAAAAAGTGCCACATTAACAGGAATGGGCCTGGAGAAAGAAAGAAAAGAAAGAAGTTACAAACACACACGCATGCAGGAGCACACACACACATACACACACACATACAGAGAACACATGGCCTCCAGCCCCTGTCCTTCCTCTTCTGCAGCATTTTAAGGTCTGTGTTTAATATTGCCAAGCCTACTTGAGTGATAAATGCAACTGTATAAAAATTACTTATTACAAGCTGTCATGTTGCCTCACTCACATCACAGGGCTAGAGGCACTGTACATAAAGCTTGAATCTCCACCTTGACAGCATCGGCAGCGCTTTAAAATAAAATGCTTTCAGTCATGAATACAAAACATAATTTACCTTTTCATAATACTTCAGTTTGGAAACACTTTGGAAAGCTCATGTTACCGTCAAACCTTTACCTGAGCTGTGCCAGCACCCAGTTAATTCCGAGTTGTCAATTTACTTCAGCACTGCTTTCCATCACTTAGCCTTTGAAGAAACATTAAGCTGTTCAAATTGCCATCCCCTTAATTTTTTTTTTAAGTTATATTTATCCTCAGTTCTTTGGTGGTGAGTAGCTGACACAATAGGATTATTCCAAGCATTAAATTACAATTTGGGAGAGTGCCTGCTTGCTATGTTTCTTTTTCAGAACCCCCCTCACTTGCTGTGTGTTCACAGAGTCAAAAAATATTCCTGACTCTCATCCCCTGTTGTCCCCCCACCTTTTCCATAGAGTCCAGTTACACAATTCCCCTTGAATTGCTCCTCCCTTCCCACGTCTGGCCGAGATCAGAGGTTTAATTCCTTGCTGTGGTAGCCCAGCCACCCCTTTTCTCCTGCATTAATACTGTACTGATGCTTAAACATAAAAGCTCACTGTAAGCTGTGAATGTCAGCGAGATGGAAATTGGAAGTGAAGGTTCCAGGGAGACTGGCCGGGTAAGAAGTGATGCGTTGTGACTGTTTTTATAGTTGGTCATGATGCATACAGTATGTGAAGTTCCCATCTGTACTGGTGTCTGCCCACCAGCCACCCTGCCACATTCGCAAAAGTGGCTCCAGCACCGAGCGCAATCGGAACAGAACTGCAGATGCCTCCCTTTAGCCCAAATTTCTTTTGACAATGTTCACATCCAGTTAGGGCCCAAAGTGCTTGTACTTGTCAGGAGGGATAAGGAGTGAGGAAAGTAGTCCCTTTTCAAAAGAGAAACAGAATCGCCAAAGGAAATATTTTCTCTTCTTCCCCCCTCCTCTCCCTCTTCAGCTACCCCCGCCTTTGCAACTCCCTGTCCTCCTCCTCCCTCCTCCAGAGATGCAATGTCCAAAAAAAGAAAAGAAAAAAAGAAGAGAAAAAAAAATTAGATTGGCATCTCTGATGGAGCTCTACAGAAACTGCCTTTTTATTTTTTGTCCAGCAATTGGTGGAGGAAGGAAATGCAACTGGGAGTGAGGCAGGGAGGGAAGATTTTGGATTTGACAGGGCTGACTACAAAGCCCACAGGAGACATATCATGCCCACGAGCTCTGGGATTCAGCTACAGGGGGATTCGCTGTCCCTGGTGGGTTGCTTAGCTAGGTGACAGGAATGGGTGCATTTCCTATGCTATTTGAAGCTGTTTTGATTCCACCCATACAGATATAATTTGCTAGAAACAAAATCTATTTCCCTTCATATTCTTATCTTTTTTTTTTTATTTTTCTTGGTTTTAATTTATTAATGGCTCATTTAGAGAATAAAGGCAATGATACTTTTGTTTATAACACATAGTCAGAACTCAAAGGTTTTCTGGTTCTGATAGCTGATGACAGGTCCATGATCTTCAGGTTGCTCTGGCCACAGCTCTGTGCCTCAGTTTCCACAAATGTAGAACAGTGAAATAATGCAAAACTCTCTCTATAAAGGGCTCTGATGATGGGTTCCTCATCCTTTATTGGGAGGATATCTGGTAACTGATGCATTAGAGATCAGAGCAAGCTTCAGTAGATAAAACCATATTAGTACAAAGAATCACAGAAGAATAGTTTGGGCTGGAAGGGACCTTAAAGTCATCTTGTTACAACACCTTCCATGGGCAGGGACACCTTCCACAGACCAGGTTGCTCCAAGTCCAGTCCAGTCTGGCCTTGAACACTTCCAGGGATGGGGAAGGCCCAACTGGACAACCTGTGCCAGAGCCTCACTCTTTCTGAGTAAAGAATTTTATTCTAATATCTAATCTAAACCTGTTCTCTTTCCGTTTGATGCCATTCCCTCTTGTTCTGTCACTCCAGGCCCTCGTTCAAAGTCTCCCTCCAGCTCTCTTGGAGCCCCTTTAGGTACTGGAAGGTTGTAAGACATTAATAAGTGTTTCTAACCAAGCAAATAGTGACAGCTGTGACATTTCCACTGTACTCATCCTGCAAAGTTCCCTCTCCCCAACCCAGTGCTCTCACCTGGGCATACCTGATGTAGAAGGCGCTTCACCCACTAAATCCAGAGGACTTGCAGAGATCCAACGTATTCCTACTTCAGAGGAGGAAAGATGTTAAGAGGAAATTTCCTGTTCACATTAGAGTGAAGATGATTTGACAAAGGCTCTTAATTTCGCTCCTAAATAAATAACATTACTATTTAAAAAAATGTCTTCGTTTAATCTGGAATAGAAATGTATCTGACATGCTGTCCAGCTACCTCTCATTATCTTTTAAAATCAATAAGAATTCAATAGAGATAAATCTTAGATTTACAATATATATTATATATTGTATATACTGTCTATAGAACAGAAGGTAAACAGGAATTAACTATTAATAAGTAGATGTCTATAAAAATTATTCTTATATGTTCAAACACAGTAGTAAATTTGGATTTTTTCCACAGTTTGGTTTTGAGCAGAGCTAGAAATTTGGAGAAATTTAGGCATCTAAGCACCTTAAATATTTTCAGACTGTAGAAATAATGCTTTCAGTTCTGGTAGGTGTATTCAGCAAACTGTCTGAATTGAGATTGAAAGACCAACAAAGCCAAGACAGCTCTGGTTTCGATACTGGATTACAGCATCACATCACAAAAAAGCAAAATTTTGTAGGAACCTTGGCCTGAATGCCAGTTAGTTACTGAAGTCATGATGACTTCCATTTTATTTTTCCCCTTGTCCAGGGTAGCTGCAGTGTAGCCTCTGTAATCTCTGGTATGTGGGACAGCAAAGAACACATTTATGGGCACTGCATGTTCTGAAAAAGCTTTCGAGCAAAGTGGGCTCAGCTCGACTTTTATTCACTGCCAGATCCTGAGGACTCAGTTGTGTTTTCCTGGTTCTTTGGGAAGAATTGCAGTTGTACAAGGCAGCTGAGGGATTATATCCAGGCTGTTGGTGCAGTGCAGTACCATGGCTGTAAACCTGGAAAATAGCCAGAGGGAATGAAAAAGGGGAGGAGTTCCCCCCAACCACCCCAAGCAACCCAAAACAATCCCAAACAACCCAAATCCTCAAGCAACCCAAAACAATCTTAAGACCTGGAAGATAGTTCTAAAAAAACTGGCCTTCCCAGGTACTCCTGAAGTCCTGGATTTTGTTCCTGGATAAGCTGAATGTGCTTTTCCTCCACGTTCTCTCCACCTCATACTGGATCTGACCCATGTAGCTGTTTCACAGTCTTAGAGAGGAGACAGAAAAGTTCGGGGAGGACAGAAAGCAGAAATCCATGAATCCATACTTAATCTCAACATCAGCAGGAATCCTTAGCACAAATCTTTATTCCACTTTGCAGAGCAAACATCTGATGGGAGTGGTAAAGCTAATTTATCCCCATGGGACTCAAAGGGATATGAGACTGCACGAAGGACAATGTGTGAACTGGCATCACACAAACAAACAAACCAACCAAAATTAAAAGGAGGGGAAAAAAGGAGTTTAAGGGGGTTAGAATAACTGAGATTTTACCTTCAGTCTTAATGACTGAATAACTCAACTAACAAGAGTTAAGTGACCTGATTGCAAAATTTAATGTACCCAAATGCCATTTAAATTTTTTTTTTGAGACAGTACAAAACCAGCCCAGGTAAATCCATACCACCCTCACAAAACTATCATCATTAAGCGTTTCCTTCATTGGGAGAACACTCATTATAATGCTGGAATGTCATTATGTGGAGGAGCTGGTGCAGTCAGCTCAGTCACTGACATTTGGAAGAGCTTTAATTAGCAGATTTCCCTCATCCTCTGCAGTTCACTGAAGGAAAGGATTGATGGTGAGTGGAACTGGACATGATCACATGGAAGTTCTCTGAGGTCTAATATAAAACTGTACTTTCCAAAAAGAGAAATACTCAAGACCAGTCCACTGCTTCTTACTCATAAGTTTTGAAAAGGGAGATGATGGTGTGTTGAGGTATTGAATTATAACTCCAATGGCTCTTTCCTAAACTGCCTCTGCAATCTTAGGGAAGTAATTTTGGTCCAGCTATCTTCAAGTTTGATATGTATTCTAAAATTATTTACTGAGCTTCCTACTATGGACAGTGGAGAAAGCAGGAACCATGGGGTGGTTCCTCACTCTTCCTGTGCTTGCAGGTGAAACAGGACCAGGATGTTTTCCCTGGCTCTGATGCCACTTGCCACTATCCAGCACTCCATACCTAGATCCTTTTACTGTCTAAAAGGGAGAGACTGCACCCAAACTGCATCTTAGAGTGTTGTAAGCCAGCTTCCAGATAACAGCAGGGATTTCTCTGGGACAGTGCTGGGTGCCTTAGGCTAAATGTAAATCACTGGCCATTCTAATAGAAAAAAAATTAATAAGCTCCTATTATAAATGACTGGACATCAACCCAAGTAATTGCAAATGTTTCCAGACCCTTGAGCAGAAACAAGTAGTGAAATTTCACAATAGAACTGTGCGAAAGCTCTTGTTTCAGCAGACAGCCAAGTGGTGCTTTGCTTCTTTAAATTTTACTGGGAATTTTTAGGAGAAAATTAGAAGCTGATAACTACCAGGGAATTTTAGGAGAAAGAAAAATGAAAGCTATGTTTGCACAGGTTTGTGCAGTTGGAAATAGCTGAGTTTCACATGCCTCTGGCTCTTATGTTGGATTCCAGCTACTGCAGTTTACTACTTTGTCTTTTGACTTAAGTGTAGATGTAGGAACTTTTCCACTGACTGCACAAAAAGAAAATACAAACCCTTCTTGTGACACAATCCCATTCTTTACTGTTTTTTAATTTCTTCCAGTAACACCCCCATTACTTTGGTGTGCCTGTTTAGGGAAGAAGAGTCCTCTGCTTTCTTGGTGGGCAGAGCTGGGATTGTGTGTGACACATGAGTAGAAGCGGTCAGAAAAAACATGAAACGTGTGAAATTGTCTCCCAGTCCTGACCTGGAGGTACTGTCCATAGACTGGAAAAGTCCACAAGCAAAATATTCATCCATCTTCCCTGTGCAGTCTATGCGGACTGTCACCAGGAGTGCCAGTCTGCACCAGCTGAGTGATGTGCCATTTATCTGCTTGGAATTGAGTCTAACTTTGTGTAGCCTAGGACAGCAAATATACATCTGGTGAAAGCAGTGTTCATCTTACCCATCCCTGGAAATATCCTCAAGGCCAGGTCAGACAGGACTTGGAACAAGCTGGTCTCTGGAAAGTGTCCCTACCCATGGCAGGAGGTTGGAATGAGATGGGCTTTAAGGTCCCTTCCAACCCAAGCCATTCTATGATTCTATATTCTGAGTCAAATTTAAGCCAGAAACCTAAAGAAAAGCACTTGCTATTTCATGATAAATTTCCTTGAAGTAAAACAAAACCATTACAATTCTCTTTGGTACTTTCTCTGCTTTTACAACTATATTCTATTCTTATTCTGTGCAAATTTAGGTGTATTCTGGACCTCTGATATGAATCTATCAATCAGATAGCCTTGTCATACCGTGTTGTTTTTCAGATCAAGGCTACAAGTGGGAGGTTTTCCATTGACTGCACAAAAGGAAGAGTTGAACCTCCTTATGGCACAATCCTTTCTTTGTCTTTCTTAACTTTTTTGACAGGAAAAAAACCCTTGTGAGTGATATCTCTTGCTTAGCCCTCTCTTTGAATCAGTTTACTTCTTTGGCTGTACTGGCTGGCAGTGAGTATCAGTCATTTCAGATGAAACCCTGTCTGCTTCTTCTCTGGCAATGAAGGCTCAGAGTATAAAACTGAAGTCTTTGAGTTCAGTCTGACTATTCTCTTTCCTTTTTCTTTTCTCTTAAAAACAAATGAGAACAGGTTTTTTGTGCACAAGTATCTTTATAATATTTCTGCACCACCACACAACACTGCTGGTCATTGGAGATGAAGAAGGATAGCCCAGTCTACAAGTAGCTGTTGTTAACTGGGCTAACTGGTTGGAAAAGTAATCTGATTATAGTACAGCAAATAGTAATTGTTTGGGTTTTTTTCTTGGTACTTTATATCTGTTTTTCAAACTGTCAAAATAATAAAGGAGAAAACGGTGGTGAGACCCTGGCACAGGTTGCCCAGAGAAGCTGTGGCTTCCGCATCCCTGGAAATGTTCAAGACTGGGTTGGATAGGGCTTGGAGCAGCCTGGGATAGAGGAAAGTGTCCCTGCCCATGGCAGGGGGTTGGATTGAAGAAATTTTAGGTCCCTTCCAACCCAAACTGTTCTGTAATTCTAAGATAATTTAAAACAGTTTTAGTTTGTTTTGTTTTCAAAACATTTCACAGACGCTGAAACTATAAACTAAATTATTTAAAACACATGGCTGTGAAAGATACTCTTGCCTTGACACCAGATGAGGTGCATTTCTGCATTTTGGAGCAGCAAATCAAGAAAAGACTTTACACAAACTTCTGCTAATTTCCTATTTTCAGAGTTGAATTTAGGGAATCTGAAAGAATTATTCTACCTTTGTGAGACCTTTGTCTGAGTAATGGATAAGTCTCAGTCACTCACTCAGTGTAGAATCTCAAGATCCTCCTTGCTGTATTTGTTGGTATTGACAGCATGATTGAAGGCAGGGATGACACACAGAAAAAAAAAATTTAAACACACTTTTAAAGCACTTTAATTTCTTAAAACTTCTGGAGTTCATATAAATTTCCTAGTTGGAAATGAATGTTCGTTTACTGAACCCCAGCTGATCATCTCTGACCACAACTAGGAGTGAATATCTCTGGGACAGCACAGCAACTGGGTGCATACAAAGAGCACAAAATTCTCCTCCAGCCTCCAGTGAGTTCTGGATTTGGGCTGAACCAGGTTTGTAACTTTATTTTTAATAGCTCTCCATGAATTTCTCTTCCAGGAACTTAATCAGTCAATGCCTGTAGGCTTTTAGGATCCAAAGCTCCCTGCAGCAAAACTAGTGTATTCACTACTCAATTATATTCTGTGTGAAGAATCACCTCTGGTAGCAAAGCTGTGCTGGTAAATTATGCAGTGGGTGGTTGAGAGTGCTTCTGTGTGTACACAGAGAAATGCAACTCGCCACTGACTCTGTCATGATTTTTAGAGGATTATCACTTCCTCCACATGGATGGATGTCCCGGTTTGAGAAAAAATCACCCCAAGACAATGGATCAATGACAGCCGTGTCCCTTCCTCTCTTTCTTCTGGTTTCAGTGGATAGTAAAAAGTGAGGTGGGTAGATTGAACCAAACTGTGGACACCTACCTGGATAATCCTGCTTGAATTCCTAATTTATCTGTGTTTCTCTCAAGAAACATGGATTCACATTTAGGTTTCCTCCTTCATAAAAAAGAGGAAGATACTTGTCAGGTGTCTGTCTCCAAACTCATGTGGTCCAAACATCTTTCTTTTGACTATAAATGGCTTTGAATGGGCTGCATCCCCCAGATCCTAAGAGGGATTTGGGGCTGACAATCTCAGTATCCATGCATCTTTAAATCAGTGTCTCCAGAACTCACCTTGCAGATTGAGGTGCCTACATTTCCTGTGCAACAACAGTTAATTCTGCTTGACTTCAGAAAACTTGGGAAAAATTAGGTGCCTTAGGTAGGTACCCACTTAGTGGTAAAACACCTGAGCCAGATGAGGGAAGTGGCTGGCATGAAACGCTCTCTGTGCCTTGGTTTTGGGGAATTCATAGAAATATTTATCCAAGGCAAGAAACTTTCTTTTGGGCATAGGTCTCTAAGTCAAACTTTTGGGCTTGGATAGTTAGAGCAGTGTTTTCACACCTGCCAGGAGAGGAGCTGCCAACACTCATCTTTTACATAATGGTCCCGTGGTTAAAACATTGTCCTGGGAATCTCAGAACTGGAGTAACAGGGCAGTTTTAGCCTGAGAAAAGTTTAAATCTGCTCTTCCCATACCCCTGCAGCAGGCTTTAACCAGATATATCTAAACCATGTAGGTGGAGAGAAGGAATCTCTCCCCTTTCTGTCTAACACAGGTCATGGGTAACCACATGCAGAGCCAGAAGTAAAGCAGACCTGAAGAGACACATATTGTGGTTTATTGGGTGGGAGTCTTTGCCAGGAAGGGGAAATGATGGATTCTGGGCTCTGTGTTTCCTCACTGCTTGATATAATTGGTATTCAGCAAAACTTTGCTGAATGGGATAATCCAAGATGTTCTTTAATGCTGGACCTTTCCTGAAGGAATAGGCGTACCTGGAGTAAGATGTTCTGGCTGTTTAGAACAAGGGGACAATCTGGGAGTTGATATTTAGCCAACTGATCACAACATGCAGCAAAGTGGTTCAAAACCAGTTCAAATCTACAGTAAATCTACCTTGAGGATTGCTGGTATTTCTCTGCAGAATAAAGAAGGTTTGTGCACTCCTTAGAGCACCAAAATGAACCTGAAATGGCACAAAGATGTGGTCAGTCAAAGTTTCATTCAAGTGTGAATCTCACTGTTTGCAGGGAAGCTAAAGGTGAATAGGAATAATCCAGTATCTGTGTGCACTCAGTGCATACACAAATGCACGAAAATATTAGATATGAATTGCTTATATCTAATTTTTCAAAGCAGAACAGACTTTGTACACCATTTTGAATAATTGAGGTAAAATAAAATATTGATTAATGATTAGCTTAATGAGCAGCATCTGTTCCTAAAGCATGGAGTCTTTGGAAGAAGAATAGGCAGTCAGGGAATTAAAGCTTCCAGGAGGCAACGTGTGTGACAAAGGATGAAGGTGTATCTGCACAGGTGGCAACGTCTTGCATGTCTTAGCTTTGCAGTGCTTCACTTCAGTGGCTTTTCTAATGCTCTTTTAATGTTTGTGTTCAAGCCTGGATGTGCACTTATGCACGTGCATGTGAGATAGAACAGGGTAGGCATAAATCAGTTTCTTTTCTTTTCAGGCCATAAGAAACTCTGTAAACATACAGGACTGTTGAAAAGGCTCACAATTTGTGTTCCAGAAATATTGTGGGATGTATTTCCAACAATAATTTTCTACAGATATTCAGAGGGATTGTTCTAAACAGCATCTATGGGAAATGTCATGTGCTCATTGCCACAGTTATTAATATTTTTTTTGTGGCTTGTATGTAAGATCTACTTACATTTATGTGGACATAAAATCATTACCTTTCCCAGGTCTCCATTTCTGGAAGTAAACTGGATAGTAAAACATATTTTCCTTCTTCTCCAATGTAGTTCCCCTTGAAATACAACCAGAAAGAAGAACCACTCGCTGTCAACTTCTGCTTTTCATCTGGTAAATAATCTAAATTGAATAAGAATTAGAAAAGTAGAATGAAGTTGGACAATTTTGGCAGATATTGAACAAAATCAGGAGCCTTAAAAGGTTGAACATGGAAGCAACATATTTCATTACAAAGGAATGATGTGGTTATTAAAAAGTCATTAAAATTAAGGATGGGTTTTGTAATCAACTCTTTGACCCAACATCAATGAATACAGATAAACTTAACAGGAATTTGGTAACACTTGAAACTAACTTGTGCTTTCATATCACCTGGCACCATATTCACAGCTGTGTCTCTCCAGGGTCTGCCATAAGTGAACACAAGAAATGCGGGAAGGAACTGGAATGGAAAATAGATTTCAAAGTGCACTAGACCCCATTTACAAATTCATCTACTGCTTTTCTCAGTATGACATTTTACATATAGTTGCAAAACTTTAAGGGAAATTTGGTTTAAATCTATTGGGAAAAAATCTACTTACATTTAGTTTGTTTAAACTGTAACTAGATAATTTAAGATTGATCTATTTTAAACTGATATGTTATTATTATTATTATAGAAACTGTTAACAATTCCAATTGCAACAAAAAGGATTTTTTAACCTTTTTAGTTTTGTAATGAAAGGATAAATTTGGCATTAAATGGTGGCATTATCTATTACTATTATTATTATTACTATTATTATTATTATTATTGAATATGTTTTTAATACAATTTTTTAATGGTATCAAAGAGCTGTGTCATGAATTATTCTTATGAAAAAAATACTTAACTGAAATTTCACAGAATCCCAGACTGGAAGTCACCTCTGGAGATTGTCTGGTCCAATTCTCTCGCTCAAGTAGAGAGACTCAGAGCAAGTTGCCAATGACCACGTGTAGACAGTTTTTTAATGTCTCTAAGGAGAGATACTCTACAAGTTCCCCAGGCAAATTGGCTTTGCTTTAAGAAATTTTTCCACTGTAAACATGCTGTTTAACATTATAGGTTAAAAAGTAACTAAAACAGCTGTAGCAGAAAAACTTGGGAATAAAGTGTCAAAATAAAATAGAATAAAAAGTCCTTTAACTAACACAGCTACTCCTTGCGGAGATGGAATTATTCAATCTATATCAGATAAAGAAGTTTTTCATTAATACAGGATATGTCTCCTCTAATAAAGTTTGTCAGTACAGTCATACTATTTTAATTATGCTAAAGGCAGATGCAGCCAAAATTGAAATCATAAAATCACAGAATCGCAGACTGGTTTGGGTTGGTAGGGACCTTAAAACTTATCTCATTCCAACCCCTTGCCATGGCCAGGGACACCTTTCACTATCCCAGGTTGCTCCAAGTGCCATCCAACTTAGTCTTGAACACTTCCAGGGATGGGGTGGGGATACAGAACCTCTTTGGTGGCACAAAAGCTCATGGCATCAAGGCCAGGCAGAGGATGGATTTCCTCTGGTTATGTCAGACGCTCAGGGGGATTTAGCAGCAGCAGAGAAATAGAGCTGCTCTATTCTTAGTGCTGGCAGGACAGGTGACACAGCCACTGAAATGCTGTCATTTCTGTCACCAGCTGGCTCCTCAGGCACAGACAGAGAAGAGGCAAGGAATTAAAAGGCAGGGGATGGGATATTCCTTTCTGCAAGAGCCCTGCAGCCCTCACCTGCCACAGCCAAGGCTGAGAATATGCTGTGAAGGATTGTCCCCTGCCCCATGGGTTTGTCTGCGTGGAGCCAAACTCACACCCTTTGTGGGAGGGAACCTGGGCAGAGTGTGGGGTTGGAAGATTGTCTGGCGGTGCCAGGTGGAAAGGGAACCTCTGTCCTCCTGGGGATTAGTTCCAGTTCATATTCCACCTGGTTTTGGCTGTTTCAAACCCATCCCATTACTTTTCCCCTTGTGAATATGAAGCAACAAGAGAATCACAGAATCAATCAAAGAATCATAGAATGGTTTAGGTTGGAAGGGACCTTAAAGGTCATTTTATTCCGCCCCCTGCCAAGGACAGGGACACCTTCCACTATCCCAGGTTGCTCCAAGCCCCATCCAACCTGGCCTTGGACACTTCCAGGGATGGGGCAGCCACAGCTTCTCTGTGCAGCCTGTGCCAGGGCCTCCCCACCCTAGCAGGCAAAAATTCTTCTAAACCAGCTGTAATTCCTGTGCCATATCTGCCAGCATATTGTCCAGTTCCTCAGCTTGTACTCAAAATTGTGTGGTTAGAGATAAATTCTGTCAGTATAACTCCAGAAAATCTCCTTTATCCTTTTTTTCTCATCTGAGTTTCAAATTCATATGTAACCTATTTTTATACCAGCGGTTTCATACAGGTGATTTTTGTTCTCCAACATACATCCAAACTATAGGATGAACATAACAACTGGCAAAACAGATCTGGAATACCCTGTGTAGGAGAGTCAACCCCTTACCAACTCAATCCTGGTCAATCCGATTCTTGGGAAAAGAAGTCTCAGATGAACGTTGTTTTACCAGTTGAAATACTAGAAAAAGCTATCACTGTCTGCTGCCTTGAAAACAAACTGACTGTAATAAATGGATATATTGTCCTGGAAATTAAGCTACCATTCACTGTCCTGAAATTAGGAAAACCATAATTTCCTGGTTCCAGGCAATGGAAAAAACAGCTGGTTTGGCATTGCTTCTGTAATATTGGCAAGCCTGTTCTGCAAGTTGTTTGCACTCACCATCCATGAAAGTCTAAGTGAAACTGCAAACCATCTGTCTCTGGGGTGATTCTGAACCCTGTAGAACATCTCTTCAGTGATGGGAACCATTAGTCATTCCAGCAGTCTTTGAGACAGATGTTCTATCTGGGTGCAAGGTGCAAGTTTTCTCCAGTCATAGAATCCCAGAATGGTTTGGGTTGGAAAGGACCTTAAAGCTCATCTCATCCCATCCCCCTGCCATGGGCAGGACCACCTTTCACCAGACCAGATTTCTCCAAGCCCCGTCCAACCTGGCCTTGAAAACTCCAGGGATGAGAAAGTTATAGTCGTTGAATGCACAGAGTAGAAATTGTATATTTTGCTGTCACAGATATTTTAAGAACTTGAAGGAGGGAGACAATCCTGAAAATTGCTCCTTAACCAGTTTCCTTTCATCCTGAAGCACATGCCACTGTGCCTCCTGTTCCCACATGACACCTTCATTCAGTAAATCAGAAAGTTCTCAACAAAAATTCGTCTATCGTTGTCACAACTGTCAGACTTAAAAAAATTGTTTAAACTCTCATGGAAGAGTCTTAATGAGAAACAAGCTTGATAGCTGTGGGTTTCTGTGTTTACTGGAACAAATTTCAGTTATCTTTAGTAGAGTAAAAAGGCAACAAGGAGCTGCCCACTGTGGACCCTCACATTATAACCATTATTTTTCCAGGACTGTCTGGGCTGCGGATATTTTCATACAAACATGAACAGATACCATGATGAGAATTTGACTTTAGAGAAACCAGGACCCTAAGTTATTTTTTAACAAGTGTGCAAAGGAGACCACCTGGTTGTAAACTAGCTACTCCTTGGGATTTTGTTTGGTGGTGTTGTTTTTCCTTCTTGCTTCTATTTAAATGAGATTTCGGCAATCAAGTCAATGTTTTTCACAGACCAAACATCTGATAGATTTCTTATTTGAAGCCCTGGCACCAGTTGGTGGTGGAAACTTGGATCTTACCCCCCTCTCCCCCGTGCCACAAACCTGCAGATGCCAAATCTGGCATTTGCATCCATGACAAGTGTGCTGCCTTGCCAGCTCGTTTCACTGAAATTGGCTCCTGCTGGGAGGATCTGCTCATAAACTTGTCGTGCTGGCACCTGACCATTTTTGGGTACTATCTTTAACACGACACATCTGTTGTAGGCACACAAACTCTTTAGCTGGCTCAAAGCACCACGTGACAGCCTGTCCTATTTTATGGAAGTTATCCAGCCTTGACACACTCTTGGGTACACAGCTCAGCAATTCCACAGTCTTGGTTACACTTGACAAGCCAGGCTGACATTAGCAATCTTGTCTCACATCCCCCCTTCCACAAGGAGTAATCACAGTTGCCTTCCTCATCCGTATGGCTAAAACACAAGGCTAAGTCATATGGTTGTCGAGTTGGAGACATATTGGGTCTGTTTGACAACTCCTTTTTTCAAGGCTCTCTAAATAGTGCAGAAAATTGTGCTGCAATTAATTTAAAAAATGCTAAGTGTTTATTAACTGTGAAAGCTCTGAAAGGAAAGCAAAAATAAATGGTTGTCAGGATTCCTGCTATAATTTCCTGAAAAATGGAAGCAACAGTGGCTGTAAAAAATCTCTTGTTTCACCTTTGATTTTATCTAATTTGTATTATGAGAATTTGTGTACATTGACCAGTTTATATCCATTATTCTTCGGCAAGGCATCTTGATGACAAGGATTACTGATGTTGAAATTACTCCTGCCTCTTTGACAAAACTCAAAGTACTCAGCTCTAGAGAAGAGAGCAATAATGTTCATGCATTTCAAACAGACCAAGACCAAGAGAGAAGATGAAGGAAACTGAGTTCATTAATGCTGAGAAAACCTCTAACCCTGTGGCACAAGAACAACCAGAGAGCTGTCTAAACCGTGTCCTATGCCTGTGCTCCATTGAGATCCTGCCATACAAAGTATATGTTGAGTATTTCAGTACTTGCTAATTTTGTAAATCCCGAAAGAGAAGGAATAAAACCACACAATAATAACATAATCATAGAATTTGTAGAATGGTTTGGGTTGGAAGGCACCTGAAAGACCATCTGGGTCCAACTCCCTGCCATGGGCAGGGGCACCTTCCCCTATCCCAGGTAGCTCAGACCCCTATCCAACCCAGCCTTGAACACTTCCAGGCATGGGGCAGCCAAAGCTTCTCTGGGCAACCTGTGCCAGGGCCTCCCACCCTCACAGACAAGAATTCTTCCTAATATCCAACCTAAACCTACTCTCTTTCAATGCGAAGCCATTGCCCCTTGCCCTGTCACTCCAGGCCCCTGTCAATGGTCTCTCTCCATCTTTCCTGCAGGCTCCCTTCAGGTACTGGAAGGCCATAATTAAGTCACTTCGAAGCCTCCTCTTCTTCAGGCTGAATAATCCCAATTCTCTCAGCCTTTCCTCATAGCAGAAGCTGTCTATCCCTCTAATCAGCTTTGTGGCCTTCTCTGGACTCTCTCCAATAGGTCCACGTCCTTCTTGTGCTGGGGAGGACATTTTATTATAATAATATAATAACATAATATGTTTTATATATATAAAGTCGTGTTGTACACATGCACACATGCTGATATCTGTGCCCACCCTTCATTTCCTGTGAATCTACATAATTATATGTCAGGTCACATCTACTTATGGGTATAGCTATGGGAGGTGTTTAGACTGTGATAAAACAGTATAAATAAAATGTTGTTATTACCATTCCTGTACCTATCACCACTTCTTTTTACCCATCCCTATAAAGCTTTCCTCTTCTCTGCCCTCATGGATTTATTCCAGCTCTCCAAATTCCTGTACTACTTCTTACTATTTATTACTTATTAAAAAATCATCTACCCAGATAAAATTCTCTTCTCCCTTCTCTATGTGGATTTCCTTCTCTGTGCAAGCCCTTGGAAAGCAAAATTGAGTCCTGAAACAGTCCTAAACATGCCAAAATCTTTACAATCAATTATCCGTGAGCCCTGCAGGGGAAGAAAGGGGAGAGTCACAGGGTTGGTTTTTCTTTTTTTGAGATCCTTTGCACTTGCTTCTAATCTATGAAGAATCCAGTCTATTAAATTTAAAAGTTGGACTATTTTTATGTTGCAAAAAGCTGTCCTTGGCCCAGTTTTTCTTCTTCTGTCCTCTCCACCCAGTATATAAAAACAACCATGCCATGTGTTTCCAGTGCAAGGACATTGGCAGAAATGCATTACAAAAATTAATCCTGATTAACTTGTGTTTTTCTGGTCTTTTGCTTACTTTTCCTTAAGTATTCATGTGGAATATTTCTAACATCTTGAAGTTAGGAGGAATGTGATAGGAAGTGAAGTACAGGATTATATTTTCTGAGAAATATCCATCACTGGTGGTTTTCACATGCAGATCATATAAATAGCTTTCAAAAAGTTTTGGATATAGCTGATCTTGCATCTTGGTCTCCTATTAAGGAGTACAGTAGAGGATTTCATGCAATCCTGTTCAGCTCAACTTCCTAATGATTTCACTCCTACAGGTAAAATGGTGGGGGAGATACAACACTGAACTTGATTTCCGCTGTAATTTCTCACTTTATCAGGGTTTGCCTCTCCTGGTTTATCTAATATAGTCTGAAAAACACCTTGAAGAAAAACATTGTGATCATGTGGTCTCTCGGCATATGTAGCAAAAATAGGTCTTGTATAAAATGTGTCTTAATAAACTTTGTTCAACAGCCACTATTTATACTTCATTCCTGTCTTAAAAGAAAATCAGATTGATGCCATGATGATTTTTTGCTTTTTCATATATCCCTTTTATATACCTCTTTCATATACCCTTTCATACAGCTTTGCATGTATCCTTAGTGCTTTTAGCCCACATACTTGTAATTCCCCAAGTCTGATAACTGGTTTAGATCCAAAGTTCTGTTAAGCCAAGAGACCAAACATCTTGGGAGCCTCGCAGTTGGGTCAGAAAGCCCCAGACACCAAGGTCCTCTCCAGAACACATTCTGTAAACCAAGATAGGCCCCTCCAGGGGGAAGGTTCCTCAGGATAGGGGCTTCTCTTGAGCCTCTCACTGGGGAATCTTGGATAGATATGCTAATGTGCAAGGTCTGTAACTGTATACACGAATCATTGGGATGTGTGCTTTTTTTTTTTTTGTGTGTGTGTGTGTGTGTGTGTGTGCATTGTTCGGGGAGTGCACCCTGGTGCATTCTTGGGGGGGGCATCCTGGCGGGCACTCCCGGGTGTGCATTTTCGGTGGGCATTCAGGGGTGCTTTCTACCTAGATGTGATGCACCAAAGGATCCTTGAATAAATACAGAGGTAAAACCCTTTTTTCACCTCTAACCGTGTTTGGCTTTTAATTCTAAGCCCAGGGAAAGGCAACAAGATCACCTACACTACATGCAAAGGCAAACAAATATTTTGAAAGTATGATTCGGGTCAAGTAATATAATTTTATGGAAAGCATACCAAAATCACAGGTCATTCAGATTTAGCTTGGTGAGCTCTGAAGTGGCATCTTCATCTGCAAGATATTACTGATCTAGTTGTTTTCCCATCATGGTTTGAGTCAACAGACCTGTATTCATCTCACTCAACTTGAAGCACTTATTCAAGGTCTCTGGGGCAACAGGGGCTGCTTCTGGAGTCAATACAAAGAAAGGGACAAGTGTATTCATGGAATGGCCTAGGTCTTGGGTAGGTTGGCTGAGTCTCCTGAGATGCCTCTCTCTTTCTTTCTTCCCTGGCTGGATAATAGTTCTACACTAGCCCAGGCATCGTAGGTCATACAGGAAAAATCTGGGCCTCAATTCCTATAAAAGGAACGAGATTCAGATCTACAGGGGACTGTCTTGATGACACTGTGAAATGTAATTCCACCTCTATGTCCATCTACAATTTAGGCAAGGAAGACCTTGCAAGATGGACTTTTCAAGGATTGCCTCCAGCTGTGTCACTGTCCAGTTGTGCTGGTGTTATAGAAGGAAAAGGGATATTGACAGCTTTGTGTGAGTAAACATGGCCTCAGAATGTTTCTTTCCTTAGTGCTCTTTATCATGGCACTCCCCACCTTTCCCAGTCCAGTGGCAAACGCTCCCAAACCACACATGAAATACCTTCGTGCACAAGCTGTGACACAGCATGGAAAGATCAAAGGCTGCTGTCTGACTGCTCATCTCTGCTACTGTTGAAAAAATTTCCAGGTGCAGAAAATATCCTTAACCCTTTCTTCAGCCTGATTGTTAAAGAGGAAAGATTTATTTGTTCTTACATTGCTTTAACCCAGAAATTCTGTGGGTTGTGTGTGAGAAAGTTTTAGGGGAAGTGGGTTGGCAGTCAATATATTTCTTTTACTTTTTTAAAAAAATGCTAAGGGAAGCAGTAAGAAACAAGAGGATAAATAGTGAATATCAGGCCAATCAATATCAAGCTTGTCCAATCAGACAATCACAGAATCACAGCATGATTTGGGACTTTAAAGATAATCTCCCATCCGCCCTGCCATGGGCAGTGACACCTTCCACTAGACCAAGTTGCTCTAGATGTTGGATTTATTATAACGCATGAAGAGGAATTTAACAGCCTTGCTTTGCTATCTTTTCTGCATACCACAGTGTGTGTCAAAGGTATGTTGAGGCAGGAATGTGGTGGAACTGGAGAGAAGCAGCAGCATTGCAAAACATCTGTCAGCCAATTTCAGCCAAAATTTGACAGATGGGGTACAGATTGCAAGGATGTTAGAGACTTGGAGTTTTGTAAAGTTGCATGGCCAGACAGAGGGAAGACTTACCATTAATGACCTGTCGGTAGAGTAGACTTGATGTAATCTGAGTCATTATAGATACCAGACAATCATCAGAAGAAAGAGAATCTCTGAATTTTACAACCATTCACAGGCCTGAATTAGACCTTGCACCTTCTTGGACATGAGGAGAAACAGCTGGAAACTCAAACCCATTTCCAACCCTGCTTCACTCATCCCACTGTTTATAAATAACTGTGGTTTTTTCATTTTTTTAAGGCCTTTTTCTCATGCCCCATTGCTTTATTCTGTGTCTTACTTTGTCAGAATAGGATTTGGACTTCCATGATCCTTGTGGGCTGCTTTCATCTAAGGATATTCTATGATTCTTTGATTTCAGTAGAATTATTTGTCTTCATTTGTCTTACAGACAAGTAAAAGGACCTAAGTGATAAGAGTTGAAATGGACCAAATAAATTAATACTGTTAGATTAGAACTGTAAGAATGAAAGAGAGAAATACTGAAAAAAAAAGGTGAAATGATTTGCCCAGTGTCACATAGGAAAACAGCAGCAGAGATTGGTAAAAAGAAATATTTTTTCCCTCCAACCCAAGATAAGAGAGATATGAAATCACCTTTGCTTTCAAATGCCAGAAGAGCAGAAAGAAATTACATTGGACTATAGGTCAGACCTTGAATTTGGGACACAGGAATCTTTCCAAATTCAGAAAGAAAGATAAAAATCAGGTCCCGGATATTAGGTAAAAAGAAATTGGATCTTAGGTTGATACCTTGAAATAGAAACCTGGGAATCCTGAATGCCAGCACTCTGCACAGTTATAACTCTGATATAACTGTGTCTAAAGAGCAGTTCCCCCCCACATTCTATTTAAAATTATCTGCTTCTTTATCCTGTATTTGTGAATCTGGTTTTGTGCTCACAGAAAGACTGCACGAGCCAATTGGTGGGAATTTTTCATTTCTGCTAAACCAGCACTTTTCTTTTTCTTTAACACTAATAACTCAGACCCTGTGTCTCTCATTTCATAACCCAAAGGTATGGAAGCCCTACTTGTATTATGCTCCGTCAGCTGTGTTACAAAAATACAGATTTAAAGCTCTAGTTTTCCCTCTTCTGCATGTTTCCAATAATGTCTGGATAAGAACTGCTACAGGTGCCCTTCTATGTTTAAAATTCTCCTTCCTCCAGAAAAATATATGTTCCTTCAAGAGCAGATAAGCTCAAGGAAAAAAAGAAGATTGTGATAATAAAGAAGAAAGGCTGAAGCTCTCAGTTTACAGTGGTTCTGTGGGATCATAATTTGAAAAAGCAGCATTTGCTTTCTCTTTTCTTGAAAAAAAGGTCATTGCTCCATCCCTCACACCTGCAGGAGGGCAGAAAAGGGATTAAGAGGAGCTGTCTTATCAGAGATGTGAGGATGAAAGGGCAGGACAAAGAGTTGATTTTGCAAGTCCACCATTGCCCCATCTGACTCTGGTCTCCATTGGCTCATTAGGCAAAGGGCTGTTTCCTCGAGATGTCTAATCCCACAGGGGTCTACCACTGAAAAATGATAGGAAATGGCATTTTGGAAATGAAATATAGACAGCAAGAGAAATCTTATTTGGTCCAGTTTATGGTTTATTTCTTGTACCAAGGGCATAAACTCAGGGGGGGAAAAAAAGGAAAACGAAAAAAGAAAAAAGAAAAGAAAAGAAAAGAAAAGAAAAGAAAAGAAAAGAAAAGAAAAGAAAAGAAAAGAAAAGAAAAGAAAAGAAAAGAAAAGAAAAGAAAAGAAAAGAAAAGAAAAGAAAAGAAAAGAAAAGAAAAGAAAAGAGAAAAGAAAAGAAAAGAAAAGAAAAGAAAAGAAAAGAAAAGAAGAAAATTATTTCATTTCATACTAATTCTTAGGAAGAGGGCAAATTATATCTTTTTCATTTCACAGTAATTCTTTGCTAGTCATGTACCTCCCCAACATGTAGGGTTTCTTGTGTCCAAACATGTTTTCTCTTTCCTCTGATGGAGATCCTCTTAGAAATAACATTAAGAGAAAGGAAATTCAGTCATTATTTCTTGTATCCTCTGGAAACTCTACACACCAAAATTTACTACTTGATGTTTGGACAGGGAATCCTTCCCATCAGCTACCAACTCAGAATCATAGAATCATAGAATATCCTGAGTTATATCCAGAGAATATCCATAGAATGTCCACAAGGATCATGGAAGTACAACTCCTGGCCCTGCACGAGAGAACCTCAAAGATCCCTTCCAAGTACACCAACAAGGGCCATCATGAGTCACTTCTTTCTCTTCCTAACTACTTATCTCCCCTGGGGTAATAATCACAGTTACTGAATATTTGTAAATTATGTCAGAAAAAAAGCCCACTTTAATAAAATATACTTTAGTATTTGGGAACAAAACAAATGTGTCTATACCACATATGTTGCCAGGTGTTTTGTTGGCTGTAAAAGGTGTAATTGATGGCCATCGCTTCAGAACTGATAGGGATAAAGAGAGTCTAAAGAACATGTGTGATTTGTGGTGGGGAACAAGGGAATACAGGAAGAAAACTCCCACATTTCTCCTGTTAAATGGAGATTTTAAAGAGAAAGCAAGAGAGCAATGTTATTAAAGCTCATGTCAGACTGTTGAACTGTCTACTGAAAACCAGTAGATGCTCCAACACTGAATTCCTTTTCACTGACTTGGTCAAAACCATTCGGGGAATAGGACAAGAGAAATTCTTCCACCGACCTTTGGACTAGAAGTTGTCCTCCCTCAGCACTATCTCCTACCTCTGTGCTCAAACATCTTGGAGGAGAACAGCTGATGGCTTAAATATTTGTGTTTTCTTACTGAGATAGTTAATTCTCCAAGTAACATTTGCCATGAACAGAAATCCTTTGTGCATTTCACTGACTTTTCTCAGATTAACCCTATCCACCACTTGCCCCCTGAAGTCAATATAATATGACATCTCCTGAAAATATATAGTAATTATAGAGCCTTTGATTTGACACTTTTGAGGAAAAAAATTGTAAATAAAAATAGTTTCTCTTACTACCATAGGTGCCTTTGAAACATAAATTAGAATTTCTTGTCCTAATTTGCCACTGACAAGTCTTAGAGGCAGAGTTAAGACAAAATTCTTGAGCCAGCAAACTTGCTTCTACAAGTACAAAGGAATTTAAAGAGTGGCCTCGGGAAGAAATGGATGTAGCTGTCAGTCGCATGAAAGAATTTAGAAACAGAATGCAATGCTTTGTCAAATGGTGGGATTCAAATGTAGCGGCATGTCATTGACCCTGGTGCTCAACAACACATATTTCAAATCCCTGAAGATTAATAGGGAAGATGGTTACAGCTCTCACAACAGCTGCTGTAAAGTGTTCCTATCTCATGTTTTAATTACACGTATTTATACAGTAAAAAAAGTCCTAAATGCAATATAGCCTGTAGTATGCAACAATTTTGAACATTTATGAGATTCAGGCAATTAAGAGTCTAAACTTTCAAATGTTTCCAGATGGCACACTGATTAACAATTGTGTGAATTTAATATTTGTTTAAATGCGCCGCTCTGTAAAATATTTCTTAATAGTATATGAATGCATTGCAATGAATCCAGGCACAACTTTTCTTCGAGCACAACTTGCCTCATTGCCTGAAGAAGTGGAAATCTCATTAGCTGATTATATAGACCAAAAGCAGAGCAGTAGTAAGAGATAAAAAAGATTAAAAAGGAGCCAAGCTGTTTCTTAACTTATGAACGATTTTTCTCTTTATATGCAGGTCCTAGTGACAGTTTTCATATAAGCCACTTACGAGATCAGTCCCTCAGTTCTTGCAAGTGAATCTACTAGTGAGGACATTTCCTTGGGGCTACCAGCATTCTGGATATTGACATCAGTTGCAGGAATGCTTAGACTCAATGGTCTTAGAGGTCTTTTCCAACGTTAATGATTCTAAGATTCTATGATCTACAGAATAGGGTTTTTTTTTAAAGAAAGCACTTAAACTTTAGTCCTTTCAATGGGCTTAAACTGCTTAAACTCCTAAAATAATCTGTCTTTGGTATTTCCAAACCTTCCCTGTTCCAAACCTCCCCTGTACTATTCTTAATGTTGAAAACTTGAATCAATGCAGTCCCTCACCCTCCACCAAAATATTTATTTTTTGTAGGTGAGTTTTATTCTAGAGGGGAGAGATCTTGTGATGATGCTGGCAATCAGAATCATAGAATGCTTTGGGTTGGAAGGGACCTTAAAGATAATCTCATTCCAACACCCTGCCATGGGCAGAGACACCTTCCACTAGACCAGGTTGCTCTAAGCCCATCCAGCCTGGTCTTGAATACTTCCAGGGATGGGGCAGCCACAGCTCTCTAGGCATAGCTATAGCTATATATCTTGAGTTTGCAGAGATTTTTGTAGAAGTTTGTGGTCTAGTTAGTCTAAGTATTTGAATCTGATACTACAGTCAGAATTAAAAGGAACAGCCTGAAAAGGTAATATCAGAAGCCTTATAAACCTTCTACACTGAAACCTAAAAATGGAAAAACCTGGAACTATCTATAATCTTAAAAACCATGGCTTCTGCCATGTTCAGGAGAAACCACTCCGTCATTTTGTGCAATACTTGTAATACAGGCAAGTTTCATAAAGCAAGACTGAGCTCACCTGTCGCATGAGCTCTGTAAGCTCTGTATCCAGAACTGAGTGGAGCAGTAACTCCCTCTGATACTCAATGCAGAAAAATACATGCCTACCAAGTCAGACTCTTTTCCTAACTTTTAGACCCCAGAAGGAGATGAACAGCTCTCTGAAAACACCTCTTGCTCTCCCCTGTGTGTAAAAGGAGCCTGGTCTGACTACTCGAGATGTAGGTGTCTAACTTTGCTTAAAGTACATAAGATAAATCCCAGTAATAATGGACACAGTTTACTCTGAATTTCAAAATAAAAGTTACAAATTAAAAACCTAAGTCTTTTTGTGGGTCAGGATCCACAGTGATTAGAAAAAAACCACGGAAACACCCATATTTTGGGAGAAATGATCTAGTTTTCCTGCCTGAATTTCAACCTCGGTGAAGCTTTTTTAATAAGTTTCTTTCTGAGGTACATTTTAAATTTTTAGTTATGCCTTTTCCCCTTCCCTTTTTTGCCCTCCCTTCCTTCTTTTCCCTTGGGTTATTTGAGCAGTTTGCAAAAATGGTGACATTCACACTGGAGCAGATTTCTACATTCCATATAAACTTGGGGTTTTGTAATTAAGCAAAGAAAGAACATTCATCTTTAAATCTGAAAAGGAAACAGAATGAAACCTTAAAAATTAAAATAGTAAACTGAAATAGTATGAGATTGTTTTAATAGATCCAGGAGAAACAAGGGAAATTTACCCCCAGGCTCTGGTTCCCGAACACCTGTAAAGGAAATTTATGTAGCAAATTATGTGGTGAGTTGGGTGCGATTTTAAAGACTGCTCAGAAGCAAGAACAATCTCTTAATTTGCTTCCACATGGGAAAAATACACAACTGGAAAAAGTATGAGGAGCAGCCGAAGGAAGACAAACCATGAACGATGATTAAAAGAAAGAGCACTGTGTTTTCCTTTTGTGAAACAGGATGGACTTGAGAATAGCTAATGGATTTACAGCAGAGAGCCTGGACACTATACTTGGATTTCCAATTTACCTGACACCTTGGACAAGCCACTAGGTTTTCCTGTTTTCTTTTCCACTGCCTTGACTGCTTGGGTTGTAAACACAATGGATGGAGATGAGATTTTCTCTCTCTGTGTCTTTGACCACAGTCTTGCACAACGGTGCAACTGGTAAAAATGCCTGACATACCTATAATTCCATTTAGTCTGCTCTGTTTGGTGGCAGAATTGAACTCTTGAAAATTAATTTACTTTCTCTTTGACTGGGATTATATTTGACTTTTAAAAAATTTTTAAAAAATTAACTCCATTGGTCATTGCGTCATTGTGCTGAGATAGTATTAAATGAGGGAGGAATTTTTACTTGCTCTATTATTTTTCCACAAATGGTGCATCTGCTTTCACTTCATATTTTTCAAATTGTCACTGGGTACTGATTTTATTTCTTTTATTGTTATGACAGCAGTGAGAGGGATTTTTTTTCAGCAAAAGTCATGAAGACAAAATTTTAAAGCCAGTTTTAACTTGTCCAGAGTAGGTAGCAAAGGAGGAAGGGGAGAATGAAGAAGATACTCTTCTCCCCCTCAGAAGCAGACGCAACTGGTCCACTGGACAGTGGAAAACTTGTTCTGAGTACAGGCCCCCCATATAATCATTATAACTTCATTTAATCCTGTTAAAATACCTTTTTTTTTTACAAAAAATCATATTAAGATTGTACTACTGAAAGAAAGAAGGGCCGCAATTATATCTATTGCTATGCAGTCAGACAGTACTGCTAATCTCAGGGAAAAAATTTACATAAAGTTATTTCCAGGAAGAAACAAACACTTTTTCAATGTAGCAATGTAATTAGCATAGACTTCCATATCTGAATTCTAATGAATTCACTCCTATTTTTCAGTGTTTTATCACCACTCCCTATTCCAGATCCTTCATGTGATATATTAGTTTGTTTGGATTTGATAGGCAATAAAAACAGACCAGTCAGTCTGTTAGTTCTATAACCCTCTTGCATTTAAGAAATAATATAAATAGCATCAAGACAGAGGGAGAAATCAATGTGTCAATTATTTATATAGAAAAAAGTCTACCTAGTAAAATGAAATTGCTTAGTTCCTAAAGGGCAGAGACGAACTTTTTTGGTTGCTTATGCAGAAATGTTATAAATATTTAAATGTAAATAATAAAATCTTTACATGCATAAATAAACATGAGATTGATATTACACACACTACAGCAGCGAAATATGACAACTGCTGCTTCTTCAGGAAAATGGATATTTCCTGTGACTGAAATAAGAATAAACTCAAAGCTAATAAGATACCTCACACGCACTTTGAATCCACACTGCTTTCAAGCAAAAATTTCCCTGGGTTGGTCTTCTTTTAGAAGAGGTCTGAAGACCTCTCTGGAACAAACATTTAGGATGAAACAGAACGTGGATGGTGATTTCTTTAAACACAGGATGCTTGGCTTAGTGAGGCTATAGTGGAATGAATTTTGGGAGTTAGTGATGTTAAAGTTATCAGCTATTTTGTCCTTTTTTATAGTCCTTATGACTGCAAGAAGGAAGACGTTGACCAGGCTGAAGGTCTGCTGCCCTCTGCTTTAAACCTTCATGAATGAGTTCAGGGTCACCTCCCTGTATGAGGCACATCTCAGCAGAACGAGTCTGGTCCAAGCCCATTAGCCCTATTTTAACAGGAGGTTTGGTTTTGAACTTTTGGGTTTGTGTACATGATTTTCTGGAGAAGAGGAGTCTCAGGCGGGGCCTCATTGCTGTCTACAGCTACCTGAAAGGAGGTTGTGGAGAGGTGGAAGTCGGTCTCTTCTGCCATCCCTCAAGCAAAAAGATGAAACCAAGTGGCCTTAAGTTGCGCATGGGGAAATTCAGATTAGATATTATAAATAAATTCTTCACTGAAAGTGAAATGTCTGGTTAGGCTTTGAAGCATTGGAATAAGTTGCCCAGGGAGGTGGTGGAGTCACCAGCTCTGGAAAGTGTTTAAGATGCGTTTGGATGTGGCACTTGGGGATGTGGTTTAGGGGTAATTATGGTGGTGGTGGGTTGACAGTTGGACCAGATGATCTTGAAGTTCTCCTCCAACCTTGATGATTCTGTGGTTCTGTGATTCTGTAATTTAATAAAACAAGTCATGGATCAGTTAGAGGTCAGTCCCATCCTACAGGTAAGGAGCCTGACTTGTAGACACATGTCTAACTTCTCTTTCCCTCCAGACAGTGTCCAAACTTCCTGCTTGGAGCAGTCTGTAGCATGTGCAAATCCCTTGGACCATGCCCAGGCAAACTCTAGCAGAATGTTAGCCAGTGCAAGCCAAAACCATACAGGAAGCATGTGAATTATTTCATATTCTGGATCACTGGGGGATGGAGGTTGAGAACAGGCTCTGGCTTTGATTTATTTGTGGCTATAGACACAGCCTTTGTTCCCAGTAGAGAGTTATAAGGTCTTGAAGAACTCCATGTTTACAAAAATACTCTAGAGACAGAGTCTAAGACTACAGGAAAATCTATGATTAGCCTCTTTTCCCCACAGATGCATTTAAGTAATTTCCCTTTGCTAACAAGAACTTATTTTGTGGTATATAACTGTTCTAGACTCCTAAGCCAAGAAACCATCTGTAACATTTTGCCAACTGTACACATGACTGTAAATACACAGAATATAAATATTTCTGTTCTGCTAAGTATGGAAACTCAGGATTACCACTGAACATTAAAAATAACACCAGCAACGAAACCAAAATAAAGGCCTTGAACAGGTCTTGACATCACATCTCTGCCCTTGGTGTTATTTGAACAGCAGAGTTCAAACCTTAGACCACCTGCCCAAGTGAGAGATGGAAAATGTTCAGGACTGTTGAGCACTCCACAGATTTTCACGGTGGCTCGGCAAAGAGTTATTTAACACAGGTGTTTAATTCCGACACCTCAGGGATCCCATGGCACCCAACACTCCTTAGACTCCTGCTCCCACCTGTGCACTGGACTTATGGCAGCAGACAGGGCTGACAAAGCAGGTACACTGCAATGCTTGAAGGTTCCCAAACTGCTCCGGGGCTTTCCCAGCTTCGTGGGAGCAAACAAGATTGTTTAAAAAAAGCCACAGGTACACACCACACAAACACAAATTTAATGCTAGATCAGGAAATTCTCTGAAATTACAGTGTTTGGAATTGGAGGACGGTTAATGAGCAGTTTGGATCATGACACCATGCTGAGAATTTCTGTCCAGAAGCCTAAGAGTCTGTCCAGAATGAGAGAATCAGCTTGGAAAAATCAAGGGAAAGCTGCCTGGAAAATTTCCATTGCAAATATTTTTTCCATCTGAAAATGCTGAGCAATCGCGCATAGAATGTGTAGCGGAAAAATTCTGATTTCAATTCATTCTAGTCTACCCAAAACACACAAGTAAAGAATGGAATGTCCTGGTAAACTCAAAATACTCAATTTCAAGCTTTTTTGAGATACTCTGAATTTCTATTTTTAAAAAATGTAGTTAAATACAAGTTTGTTCTAAGTTTAACTGCAGTCCTTCAGGGTTACTAAAAAAACCCCTATTTCTCTCTATATGAGTCCATTTTCCTGTCATAAAAATGGTTCACTTTTTTTTTTTTTAGTCACTTTCAAAGAAAATTGAGAATTTATTTCCTTCTTAAGTCTGAACACCCACCTGAATGGGTGCAAGTTTTCTAGTAGGAGAAATAAGAGTATCTGACTAAATATATTAACGCAGCATAGGAACCTGGCTACTTGTAGGTTCCAATTTCAGTTTAAAAATAGAAACTCTTCAGAGCCACACACAGAAAGCAGATACTGAAACTGGATTGGTTCCAAGGTTCCTTACACTGTTACGAAAATCTTAGTCACAGAACCCTTTGCCTTGGTTCCTACAACACAAAATAATAATATTCACAAAAATAATTGCTAACTGTGTCTTTTCAGGGTAAATTGACCAGAACAGTGTCAATATGATGTCAGCAAAAAGCCCCAAGTTGCAGCAGGCATGAAGGATAGCAAGATGAGGGAGATAAACCACACAGACAGAGGGAGCTGCAGTCCATGGAGGGAATCCATGCAGGAGCAGGTTTTCTGTCAGGAGCTGTGACCTACGGGGGAACCAAGCAGGAGTGGTCTGATCCTGAAAGACTGTCTGATCCTGAAGGGATGAATCACATGGAAAAGAACCCACACTGGAACAATTCCTGAAAACCTGCAGATTTTGGGAAGGGTATACATTGGAGAAGTTTGGGAAAGGCTGTATCCCTTGGGAGGGACCTGACACTGGAGCAGGGGAACAGCCTGAGAAGGAGGGCATGGCAGAGGCATAAGCGTTACGAAATGACCCCAATCCCCATTCCCCATCCCCTCTGTGCTGCCTGGGGGAGAGAAGGCAAAAGAGTCAGGAGTGAAGAGCCTGGGAAGGTGTGGGGAAGTGGTGGAAAGAGGTTTTTCAGATTTGTTTCTATTTGTCACTATCCCACTCTGTTATTAATTGGAAAAAATTAAATTAATTTTCCCCAGGATGAGTCTGGTTTACACATCGACTGTGACTGTTGAGTGACCTCCCCGCCCTTAACTTAGCTCATGAACTTTTCCATTTCATTTTCTCTCCCTGTTCTGCTGAGGAGAGGGAGTGCTAGAACATCTTGGTGGCTACCTGGCGAATAGCACATTTTCAGCCACCACAGTGAACTAAATTCCGGTTAAGTTAGTCCCATTAGTGTCTCCAGGAGGGTTTAATCTCACTTAACTTCAGATGCTTAACCAGGCTGACAATGCAAATGTTCATATCTGAGCCAGTGACCTCAGTTTCTCTTTTGGTAGGCAGGGAGGCAGAACTTGTTGAGAGGCATGAGTGGGCGTTCTGAGGCAGAATTCATTGGGCTGATATGAATTGGTTCTAAATATTCCCATTTTCCCTTTTTCTTCATGAAGAAAGCTTTGACACCCAGCTTGAGTATGAGCTAGTGGTGTTTTATACCCTGATTATGCAATCTCAAGAAATAGCAGGTTTTTTTCACTACAGGTGGTCTCTGATGATCATATGGTGAAGGTATTTGGACCTTAAGCTTCTGTACTTCACAGGAAAAGAAATAATGAAGAGATGTAATATCTCCCCATTACCTCAGCCGTCACTGGGATTATGAAAGTGCTCTTTTGCAATACTTTCAGGTTTGTTCTTGGAGGAATGTAGATCTCCAGGCTAGGTCTTGCAACAGCTTCTTACTTAGTCCAGTACTGAACTAGTGCTCAGCCACTTTATTTAGCAAGAAGGGTGAAAGCTTGTCCTGATGAACATTCCAGAAAGGTGAATTTCTACTCAAGATACCCAACTGTTCTTATGCAGACACTGCACAGTCAGGCACTTCACTCTCTATGAGGAATTTTTCGTCCATTCAAGCATGCTTAGTCCCTCCTCTTTTTTCTTCTTGGTAGAAAGAATGTTCATCAAACAAAAATCTGACTACTTCCCTCAAAGTGTTGATTGGATAAGCTGAGATCAAATAAGAGTGATGTACCAGCTTTTCCTTTTGTCTGGATTCAGAGACTTCCACAGAACAGTATGGAATCCAGAAATTCTATCCAAGTTGTAGAAAGTGTGATATTTAAAGACTTTCCAAAGTTATGCTAATAATTTAAACATTAAGAAAACTTGAGCTTACCTTGTAAAAACTTGAAATTTCTCAATTTGAATCATAGAAAGGTTTGGTTGGAAGGAACTTTAAAGATCATCCTAAAGTACAAACCCTGTGCAATAAGCAGGGACATCTGCAACTAAATTGGGTTCCTCTTCATCTAACCTGACTTGGAACACTTCCAGGGATGAGTCATCCACAACTTCTCTAGGCAAACTGTGCCAGTGCCTCATCAACCTTATTGTAAAAAACAAAAGTCTATCTTATGTCCAATCTAAATCTTCACTTGATTTTAAGGGTGTATGTTTATTTGGGAATGAAATGTCATTTCAGTACAACATATGGGGTATTTAGAACATTAATGCAAGTCTGAATCATTAATCTCATCTGTCACTGGAACTGCTAAATGAGAATGTAAAAAATTTCAAAGCTGGTTTTTGGTTTAACTCATTCTTCCCAAGTCTGAATTTCATGTCTTGAAGACAACTGTCACATGTCACAGATAATTCACTTACATTGTCACTTCCCTGACAATATCCAGAAATCTGTTCCGATTCTTAGCAGAATTATGGGCTTTGCTACTGAGTTCTATACATTGGTGACAAGCACGGAATCTCTAAGTGCAGGGAAATGGGAACTTCTCAGCTCAAAACCCTTATAATTAAGTTACCATAGGGGCAGCCCATTGATTCCAGCCTTCCGAAAAGGAATTTTCTGTTCACTTTTAAGCTGTTTTATCTAGAGCACATGTTCTTATGCTGCTTTGCTGTAGTCTTTGAAAGCAGTTCCTTGATTTCAGTTGTTCTCTTGCCTGGTGTAGAACAATCACTACAGGAATATTGGAAATTAGTACGGAATTCAGCTGCCATCTGCCTTAACAGTGTAAGACTGGCATCTTTAAAGAGTAACTTATCCCCAAAACTGTCTGTGGAGGAGATCTTGAGAACTGACTTAGGCCAGATGTTAATTAACAGAAAACTAAAAATAAGCACAATGAATCCCAATAGCAACATCTAATTCAAATCAGGTTGAATTTTACTGGTTATTACAGCTACATATTGCAAAAAATTTGTCCTGTGTTTATTCCTAAGAAGAAATACAATTTGCTCTTCATTGTATTCCAGGGTTCAGTAACAATAACACAATGGTGTGACTGTTTAGCTAGTGGCTTATAAGGATGCATTTTGTATTTAGGAATTTTAAAAAAAATCCCAGTATTTATTTTTTTATTGGAGAACCCCACTGTTAAACATCTCTCCAGCTAATGTTTAATAACTACCTTGCTTTATCTTGTACCAATCTTGACAATAATTAACCCAAAACAACTGCAGTGGTTTTTAATACAGAAACATGTTTACTTTGACAATTTAAATTTGCCTGTTAAATAAAAGGTAAACAGTTAAAATCATGACACTCTTAAGTGAAGAAATAAAGAAACTTTATTTTTTTTCTCTTCTTTGGAGCCTAAGGGCATCTTCCCTGGTGTGGAGTCAGCACTGGTGGGTGAGGTTATAACATGCTGGGTTTGGCTGGGACACAAACTGATCTCCCACAAAGATTTAGAGCAGCTCTGAAGTAGCAACAAGCATAAATCACATGGAGGTGTTTAATTTGACTCTCCGCAAATCAAAGGCTCCAAGAAGTGCTGGAGTTGTTCCTGAGGGATATCATACAAGACAGTTGCTGACCACAACCACGGGTAGAGTCCAGTCTTCTTAGGAAAGAAATCTGGGTTATGTGGAATGCCAGCAGAGGCATGAAGGATTGGAAGGTGAGTGAGACAAACCATGTAGCACTAGGATTTCAGCCTTAATATATGTATTAGAAGCATAAAAGTCTTCTTCAGCCCCTAATTTCCTGGGAAAGAGCAGATACCTGCACTGTCTGGGCATGGCATCAACAGCTACAACTGGTGGCCTGGCCAGTCAATAATAGCCAAGCAAACTAAGTCTGATTAACACATTTCTTTATCAGATATTTTAATCTGCTAATGAAAAGATCTTATCCTAAAACATTTTAAAAAGAAAACTTAATGTATCATTGTTGAGATCTTAATTCTTTCCCAAATCTACACTACGCTCCAGTTAGACTTAGAGCAGTTTTACTTAATGAAGACATGAATTAAGAGGTGGAAAATAACATATTGTGCTGTATGTAAAATGAGGAAAATCATGCATAATGCCTCCCCTCATTTGCACGTATTACATTTATGATTGTCAAAAACAGGATTAACCATCTCTCTTGGGTTGTGCTTTCCAAAATGCTTAATCTATTCTCCCCTTGATACAACAAAATAACTCCCATTCATACACAAGAATACTGGAAAAAAGAAAAATCTAACCTGCTTCCCATGTCTCATTAATTTCCTACTACTTTCCATTAGCACCCCAAATCCCTGCACTTCTCATTAGTGGAAAAAAGATTCACACATATAAAATGCTGCATAATGAAATCCAAGCTCAGGGGTGGTGGTGGGGAAAGAAACCTTGCTAAGATCCAGAACACATGCAACAGTTAAATGTATGTGATTACCTTTCAGATTCCTGGAGGGTCAGAAACACCCAGCATTAATTCCTTAAAGTTCTGACACCTGCTGAAAGGAGTGAAGGAAGAGCAGGGGAGGGTCTGGAGCAGTAATTGTCAGTTGATGATCCTTCTCATGTTCTTCTAGGCACTTGACTAATTGGGATTAATCTGTACTCCACTCAGGAGGTGGTGAGGCCCTGGCACAGGTTGCCCAGAGAAGCTGTGGCTGCCCCTGGATGCCTGGAAGTGTCCAAGGCCAGGCTGGATGGGGACCTGAGCAACTTGGGATAGTGGAAGCTGTCTCTGCCCATGGCAGGGGGTTGAAACCAGGTGATCTTGAAGGTCCCTTCCAACCCAAATAATTGTATGATTCTATTCTTCAAAGTCCCACACTCCAATTTCCTCATTCTGCCAATGGAAAGCTAGAAAAAAGAATTCCCATCTGTGTTTTGGATACTTCAATCTACATTCCTTGATGGCCTCAAGAAATGCTCAAGAAGTTCATGACAATTTATCTGCTCATTCTTGAATCATTTGGGTTTCTCTGTGAAGCCTGAAAATTCAAAGATGAAAAATGCCCAAAAGAGCTTTTTTGAAATCCATTGTGTGATCTACTGAGTAATAGCCCTGGTTTTAATTTATTCTTGTCACCAAGTGAACAGAGAGAGACAGTAGAGTAACATTAAAAATAGATGATGTCATCCCACATTTTGGACCACCCAAGCTCTTTAACAAGGTTTAGATTTTCTCACCCAACTTTAGGCACTGAACTGAGAGGCTTAATTCAGGGCTATCATCATCTTATTTTTCCTCTGTAGACATGGATAAAGATCGATGTCCCCAGGGGTAATTCTGGACAGATTGCAGTAGGAATGTCTTTGCTTCCCTAACTCTAGAAAATGTCTATTTGGGTCTTTTCTCCAGAGCTCAGACAGTTAAGGTAAGGTGAGATTAATAGGAGGAGGATTAGCAAATAAAAATGGGTCTTGACTATAGTTTTGCTTTAAGTTACGTGAAGATGCTTAAGAGTTTTCACTGAGTCATAATGTTACAAATTCAAGGGAATTTAGACAAATTAACCTGGTTTTATCCTGACACCATCTTTTTTTATTCCTGTTCTCGATACTCTGTTTTCAGCACAGGGAACGTAACTGCATTGGCTCAGAAAAGTGCAGGTTGTGCTGGGTTTCATTCTTCATAGCCGTAATATTTAACATGATATAAACCATCACCAAAAATCGTGTGAGGAGAAACACAGAATCATAGAATGGTTTGGGTTGGAAGATACATCAAAAACCATCTCGTTCCAACTGCTCGCTATGAGCAGGGACACTTTCCACTAGACCAGGTTGCTCAGAGGAGTACAATAAATGTAGGCAGGTGTCTTATGGTCCTGTGATCCCACTTACCTTAAACAACATGAGAAATTAGACTGAAAGCAAGTTAGTATAGTATAAAAATGTTCTAATTATATCTCTGTTAGAAAAAGTATTCTCACTGCAAAGTATTTATGCGTTCTGAATAATTTTTCCATTTTTGCCTTCCACTTTTTTTAAGCACTGCAACTTTTTTTTTTTAATGTGAATAGGAAAACTTTCAAAAAAAATGCCTTAGAAGAATAAATACATAAACATCCATGAGTGTTCCAAATCAACCACGAGTATTTCTGAGATATGTCAGCACTGGGGCTTTGTGGAATGCAGCTCACTGATATCAGCTGCATTGCCATGTGAAAAAGCAATATTCACACTTCTGATTTATCTGATGATAATTCAAATTATCTCACTTTAACAGTGTCCTGATCTGTTAAAAACTATGCAAAAACATGAATCAAACACCAGTTGTCCTGGTACAAAAGAATTTGATTTCATTTATGACAGGGGAGATCAGAATCTTGCTTAATCTTAAAATCACATTAAAGTTTACATTATGTCATTGACCAGAACATCTCAGACCATCTGCAGGCAGATATATTCTGCTAAATCTGGGAATGTGAAAGTCCTTAAATGTATGCAATTGTATAAAAACATGCTTATATTACATTAGAATGCATATGTGATGTTTTATTTATATTCTATACACATTTTGACTATCCAGTTTATTAAGCAAATAAAATAGTGCCTATGGTAGTGCAAATTTTTATAGCTGTGTTTTCTCTCTGCAAACTAATTTCATATCCATATATCAGCAGCAACTTAACAGGACCCGAGACACAGAAACTATGAGTGGACAAAAGACACCTTAAGAAGCTACAAACCAACAACGAGAAAAGCCTTTTAGCTGTAAGTCAGCAGACTTTTATGTCAAGCTTGGCTGACTAATTATTGCTTATAATTTGCATTAGGATTAATTAACTAATTAGAGAGGAATGTCTGAAGGCAAAGTTATGGCTCTGCTTGTCAAGCTGAGGACTTTAATTATTCTGATATTTTTAATTATAATCAGCTGCTGAATGAGTATTACATTGTCAGCTACTATAGCTGGAGCTGCAGCGGGCCGGGGAGCTGAAGGAATTGTGGGTATGTTACCACCACTTCACCTGGAACCGTGGAAAGGTAATGCCAACTAGGCAAATATAATAGGAAAGCCTTCTGGCTTCAGTACTCATGAAAAGCCTGTACACAGCACTATGCAAACTGTGGCAGTTCAGGGTTATGTATGCTTTTACGAGTAAGAGAGCAACTTTTCCTCGGGAGTATTCCTGAGCCTATATTCTTTTTTGTTTAAATGCATTCTTGGTAAGACAGAATTGTCTCTTGTCCCTAGACATACACAGCAATGCATATTGCTTTGGTAAACTTAGTGTACAAGGGACAGTAAAGAAAACACAGCCCAGACCTGGCACAGATGAAAAAGCACTTCTTTCTACCCTCACGTCTCTGGTATGATTTAGGTGGTTATTTAAGACATGCTGAACCATCACAGTCCAAGTGCTGAGAACAGTTTAAAGTTTGGACCTAACCCAGGTGACATGATTGCACCATTTGACATTTAAGGGCTTAAATTTCAGCAAAGAAACAACCAGAGAAGTTGTGGTGAAATCTGCTCTAGCCCTTAGTTAATCTATTCTGCTAAATTCCCATTGTTAAAATGTTAGTGTTGAAGCAGGGGCTGTGAGATTATATCTGTTGAGGATTTAGGGAACCCCAAATGTCCCTATTCCAATCACAGAAGATTTTCAGTGCTGCAAAGAGGAGAAGCCCTATCCATTGCAGAACAGCATCGTTTCTGAGACACAACATATCTGATTTGTTTGCCAAGAATTCTGTGATATCTTGGCTTAAGGGCTTGATCTCACAACCCTGTCAGGAGTAAGTTTTTTCAGCAATTTACTGAGGCCACTCCTCTCCTGAGTCTTGTGATGATAACCATCACCACAGCATATGGACAATTCATTATCCTCAACAGATACAATCTCACAGCCCCTGCGTCAATACTCACATTTTAGAAACGGGAACTGGGGAATAGATTAAATAAGGGCTGGAGCAGATTTCACTAAAACTCCTCTGATTGCTGCTCTGCCACAAGGTTAATCCCTTAAACATCAAAAGGTGCAATCCTGTCACCTGGTTTTGGTCCAAACTTGGATACTGATATTTTCAGCACTTGGATAATGATGGTTCAGCCTGTTTTAAATAACCACTTAAGTTGTCTGTACTACTTCTAAAATTTTTGGTCTGCCTAATGGTGATGCTTTTATATTCTTATTGACTAGGCACATTTACAGGGCAGTCTAACCTGACTTTCTTCTGCCAAGAGTATAAGGAATCAGTAAAGAACACTGGATGTTTTGGGATGCAAATCATCCTATTTAAGGGATGCAATTATTATTACTTCCTATTTCTGTAAGTTTAAGTTGCCAGGCTATTCAGTATCTTCTCTTGGGTACTTGAGGAGGAGAGAACACAAAATCCACTGAGTTATATAGTAAACAGATTAGAGGAAGGCTAACTCAGGCTGGTAGCTGGGGTGTTCAGCTGAGAAGGGGTCACGATTCTGAAAAATATCCTCCAGATGCGTGAGTCTGTTACATTAGGCCTTCAGGGATTAGGAAATCAACATAGTCCTGGAGACAGGACCTTGGAGTACTTCACACTTCCCTTAACTGAATACAGCAAAAGCAGCACTTGAAGTTTCAGTGGAACTGAAATGTAAGTATGTTTAGCATTAGGCAGTCCCGAAAAATAAGCTGACTCTGTCATTGTCAAGGGATTAAGGACTTTTGGCCTGCAACCTAATTTAGTAAAAACTGAAGATGAATGAGTCCCACACCAAATCTCTCTTTGCCAAGAGTTCTCAATGCTTTCTGTTCAACATGCAGAGAAATGAGTTCCCCAGAGTGCAAGGAGTCTCACCTAAGTTCCAAATATGATAGGGATGTGTAGATCAGTCTCCACTGACTACAGAAGGACCCTGGGACAATTTCATCCCAATCTGAGGCAGTTCAGTTGGATGGGATGAACCTAGATGCACATATAAACCCAATTAAGATTTATAAAACAGTCAATTCTATTATTTTAACTGCTTGTCCTAATTAGTGGGGGTAAGATTCACCCGACTTAACCACACATCCTACCTTCTCCTCACAGACAATGGAAAATTTTCCTTCCCTATCTTCATTCATTTCATACTACAGAAAATTCCTGAAAGAACCCAAAAGGATCACACCCAATATCTGTGAAGTGGAACAGGTAAAAAAATAAATGTTCTAAATTTTTCAGTAAGGAGATAATTTGAGAGGTGCAAATGGCATGAAATAGAAAATTCCTGAAAGGAAAGATATATCAATCTGCAGGTGAGATTTAGACAGACACCTCCTAGGAAAATTGAAGCCCAAGATGACAAATTAACAGTGACTGTACAAAATCTGTGTTAATTTGTGAATTGTATTTTCAGGGATGTTCTGCACAAAAGTCTAATTATATAATTCTAAACTTTGGATACAAAATATGTAGAATACAATGCTGAATCTCAAATGCAGATCTCCCAAGGTCCCATTATAAATGTTCTGAAGACTAAAGTCTTGAATTGAAGTCTCAGAAAAGGAACTTCTAAGGCTTCCTAAATACCAGAATAAACATTTATGGACCATATTCCTCAATTAAAAAAATCCCTCAGGTTCCCATGTGTTTGTAGGACCTTACTTTAAAAACCAGACAAACAAACAAATGAAACCAATAAAAAACAACCCAGGAATTGCTTTGGATGTGCACAGAACACAAAGGTGAACCAAACCTGCTGGACATGCCTCCTCTTTCTCACTCTATCTATTAAATAGCTTCAAATGAAAAGGTAAACAAAAAAGTTCTTCTTGATCACCTTGTGATTGTAAAAAAAAAGATCTCACAAACATCCACCCATTTTAACTCCCAGTGCACAAATTATCACTTCACAGTCTTGTTTGACCCAATATTACTCTCAGTTCTTCCCAGTGGGAATTTTTAGTGAGAATAGCAGTTTTCCAACATTATGCAATTCCCAAAGTGAAGATATTTTGACTGTGCTGTTTTTTGTAACCCTGCATGTTTAGGCAGGGATCCTGTGTGCCCCAGCAAAGAGGGAAGTAGAGGAGAGGGAAACCATGGAAGGTAGATTGCCATGGGATCATATATTTGTCCATTAGCTCATGCTAAGACAACAAAAGTCAAGGTTTTCACACTGTTTGAAAGCTTTGAGTAATCCCTTATGAAGAAAAAAAATTGCTTATATAGCCCTCTCCTATATAATAATAAACAAACAAATGTACTAAAAATACTAAGAAAAATAAAAATCAAAATTCATAATGTCAACAAATGTGTATCATTGCTATGTATTTCTGAATTAAAGAAAGAAGATACTAGTGCCATTTTTGGATCCATGGTCTTCTCTGAACACTCTGTAAAGGAATTGTGTGTGTGTGCACTCTGAAACAGCATATTTCTATTTAAGAAATTAAGGGATAACATCATGCTGGCAAGATATTTACTCAAAGCATACCTCCAAAAAGCAGAATATGTTATAGTCCAAATGTATGCACATGTTTAAAAAGTTAATGTTTTAAGCTTTCTGCCTTCTAGCCAAGTATATCTAATCTAATTACTGCTTTCCAGCCAAACATGGCCATAAGCAGGCCCAGAGTACTTTGACGACTCTTTAAAAGACACTGCTCACCTCAGGCCTTTCCTGCTCCTCAGTCTATCCAAAATTTTGAATGTACCTTGCAAAATGCAGCTTAGTTTTGTGAGTTTGTCACTGTTTAACAACTTATTGCTACAAGTGAACTTAAAATGTCCAGACTTAATCTCTTCACTCGTGTATGAATTATCTTATACCAAGGTGAGCAAACAGACCATCAGGCACCCTGGCATGAGAGCAATCCAAAATATTTGGTAGCATTTGTACACTGGTTTAGTGGAAGGTGTTGCTGCCCATGGCAGGGGGTTGGAACCAGATAACCTTTAAGGTCCCTTGCAAGCCAGACTATTCTGTGGTTCCACGAAAAACTCAAAGGTGCACATCAGCCAGTCCCTAAAAACATTTCTGTTCTGGGTATGACAAGATTATTATGAAATAATAAAAACAATAGATGAAATGTGGGCATTCATGACTTGGAAAAGAAAATGAAGAAACGGTTAGAAAAGGTGGAGTTCACCTAATCTACTTAGGGGATTCACTCTTTCAGGTATCAATTTATGACGATGGGTAGCACATCAAGAGTTCCGATAGACTACACAGACTGACCAGCCCATGTAGCACCATCTATGCTGCAAACACATGCAGCTCTTTGGGGTAGGTCCCCTCTTTACCCACCGAATATATTGTTGAGAGCTAACTTTTAGTTGGTTCTAAAAGGTGAGGAGAAGTAAATGACTTGTCACGTGCTCCTTAAATGCATACAGGGTTGGAAGGGACAACGGGGGGGTCATCTGGTGCCACCTCCCTGCTCAAGCAGGGACATCCCAGAGCACAGGGCACAGGATTGTGTCCAGACATTTCTGGAATATCCCCAGTCAGAGAGGCTCCACACCCTCTCTGGACAATCTGTTCAGGGCTCGGGCACTGCACAGGGAAGTTCTTCCTCATGTCCAGGTGGAACTTGCTGAGATCAGTCCCTGCCCGTTCCTCTGGTGCCATTGCTGGGCCCCTGGAGCAGAGCCTGGGCCCTGCCCTGAGCCCTCCCTGCAGACAGGGACACCCAGGGCTGAGGGCCCCTCTCAGCTGGGGCTCCTCTCGAGGCTGAACAGCCCCAGCTCCCTCAGCCTTTCCTCATAAGAGAGGTGTTCCAATCCCTTCATCATCTTTGTAGCCTCTGCTTAACCAGCTCCAGGAGCTCCATGTCTCTCTTGTACTTGGGGGCTCAGAACTCACTGAAAAGAAACTTGTTTTTTCCTTCTCTGAGCTTCTCAGAAACATAAAACATCAATACAGAAAAAGTAAGGCATCATAGTTCTGCAGCTACAAAGAAAAGCATTCTTTGGTAGTTTGAAATTTGTTATATTGACTTTTTCCATAGCTTTGGGAAATAAAAGCAGAATATTTAGTTAACAGAAATGAAATACTTTGTAGTCTTACTTCCAGAAGGACTTAGGGGCAAGAGAAGGCCTCCACTATTGTCACTTTTTGTGATCCAGACTGGACTACAGAGAAAAAAAAACTCCTTTCAATCTAAGGAATATAAACTAATTGTTTTCAGTGTTTTCTGATGAGTTGTGGGGAGAGGGGAGGAGGTGAAAGGAGAGGAGTTATTGATCTACATCGTTTTACCTTTTCTTCAGCTGCGAAACAAGTTTACATAAATCTGTTAAATGCACATACTAGGTGAATAAGGTAAAAATCACCAAATGGAGCTGATTTCTTCCCAGGGCCAAGGAAAATTGTATGGATTCATTCTGGAATCGTCAGGGATTTGTTGCCTTGCTGCATTTGATCATTGGATTCAATGATGCAAGCGGGTTCCATCCAATTCAGGGTATTTTCGGAGTCTATGATTCTACACGTTTTGTGTGAACATCGGTAAATTTTGGGATCCATGTGTTGTCCAACATGAACTTCAGAATACAAATCTTTGAATTCTTACGAGAGTTTTATTTTCCAAGAGATGTTCTATACTTCTGAACAGTTAAATAGCAAATCATATCAGGATTATTGTCCGTGAATTTGCTGAGGAAGAGAGGCAGGATAGGAAGAAAAAAACATTAGCGAAGAGATCAGAAGATAATAGCAAGCACAATCTCAACCAAACATAAAAAATTCTTGGAATCAGAAAATCTTTCATAAAACCTTTCTCTTTCATCAGCACCCACTGATTTAAGGATCAATATAACACTTGTATAAATCATAGCTTCAAAATTAGTGTTTTCCTTTAGCTGTTAGTATCTGTTCTGAGGCTTTTGTTCTGTCATCCAAAATTGTGCTTGAGTATGTGAAATCAATAAGAAAACCAAAATTATTAGTGGATATTACTACTTTTCATTCTTATTTCCCATTTGATCAGCAAATGTCTAAAGTGAGAAGGGAAGCAGTTGTTAGGACTATCCCGTCAGTCCCTACAGATTCCAGGCAGAAATCAGGTTTTCTTTTCCTTCTTATTTTGAATGCACAATATTTAGTCTTCCTTCATTTGTTTTGGTTTAAATAAGATGAAGAAGTAAGAAACATTTTTCAGCCCATTATCTGATAAACATGCAGAAATTTATGTGATTATTAATGCTCCATAGAATTACATTTTTTAATTGGTGTTTTCCATCTTTTTTTTCATTTTCCTAACAAGTTATATCTTAGCTGAAGCAGTTCTTCACTGCATTGATAGCACTTTGATGTCTGTAGCTGTAATGGATCTTGAAATTTCCTACAAAGTTTAAAAAGCTGTAAAACATTATTTAATAAACTAAAAAGTCATATGGATCTATTTTGAATTGAATTCAACACCCTTTTATTCTGACAAAATTATTTGGCTTTGAATCCAACAATTGACACATTTTCAGTATTTTTTCCACATTTTCAAAAGGAAGAAAATAAAATTAAAAAAAAATCTCAAAAAAAACCTCAAGGAAGAGAGATCTTTATTAGGGAAAAAGAAAACTGTAGAATCATAGAGTCACAGAATTATTTGTGTTGGAAGGGCCCTTAAAGTTCATTCAGTTCCAGGCTTCCTGCCATGGGCAGGGACACCTTCCACTATCCCAGCTTGCTTCAAGGTCCATCCAGCCTGGCCTTGGACACTTCCAGGGATGGGGCAGCCACAGCTTCTCTGGGCAACCTCCACCCTCACAGGGAAGAATTTCTCCCTAAATGTACAGCTGGAGCTTTCATGTATCTTTAAAAAAGATAGCTAAATGCTTTTTCACTCTCCAAAAGAAAGAACTCAGTAAAATCAAGAGGAATTTGAGAAACTCAGTATCTGATTTTTCAGTTTATATCAATTTTATGAGTGAAAGAACCTCACCTTACCAAATGAAGGAAACTGCAGAATTATCCAATGAACATTCCTTGATCTATTTCCTGGTAATTTCATAGAATCACAGAATTGTTAAGGTTGGACAAGACCCCCACAATCATCAAGTTCAACCTTTGAAAAGGACATCAAAAGATCTGTGTATATAGACAGAGGAGGATCCATTGCAGTCTGGGTTGAAAAGTAGCAAATAATCAAGAAGTTTGTTGTGGGACACTCTGATTACTAGACTGAGTGATGCTAAGGGAGAAGGAAAAGAAGAAATCCAGAGTTGTCCAGGGTTAGAAAAGAGCCAAGTGAGAAGGGGCTGATGTGCAAGCTAAGGGCATAAATTTGTTTTCATATTCACCCTGGGGTTGCCACACCAATCTTCCCCTGGTACTTTGATTCACTCACATCAGGTAATCACCAGCTCCTTCTCACCAGGATCCTGATTTTTCATTGCTAATGGAGGCCACTAATTGCAATATTCTCACAACTTCGGTGTGGTGCTGTCAAACAGCACCAGTAAGAAAGCCAAGGGGAGCCTGCAGGTAATGCCATCCTCACAATGAGTCTCTCCCATCAGCAGGCACTCTGGCATTCTTACATCCCTAAAAATTAAAACCTACAAAATTAATCATTTCCCTTAGATAGATAGATAAATCCTTGCCTGCAAGATCTGTGTGCCGGGGGTGTTCTTTAATGTCATATAAATGCTTAGCCATGGGCTTGCCTGGGTAATCACGCCTAAACTCTGCCCTGGGGGCAACCAAAGCTGGCACTGATGAGCCACTGGAAGGAGCACATTGCATGTGTAGATTAAATATAACTTGCAGACCTTTTCCCTGGAATTATCCGCTCTAAGAGGTACTGTTTGGGTCTATTTCTGTTTTATTCAAATTGAAAAATAGTCTGTTATCCACCACAGGTGCTGTTATACCAAATGGACCTTTGGTATAGAAAAGAAATTAGATTTCTAGCATTGCTAATTAGAAACCTTTTCCAAAAAAAAATTGAGCCAACTCACATACATTAGGCTGGATAATGAATTATATTTTGTGGTATACTGGCAAGGACCTTAGGATATTTTTCACCTTCTTTTATTACAGTGAAAAAAACATCAGGCAGACATTTCCTGCACAAAAGATTTCCTGGGCAGGGATATTGGGGGACTATTAATCCCTCTCATCTTCAAAGGTACTTTCAATGCATTTTGATTTTCTTTTAGGAAAGTTCAACTAAACAAGAGAGAACAAATTTTATGTGACTTTTGCCCTGGATTCTCAGAGAAGGGTTTCTATCTTATAGGATATCTATATAGGATACAGAATAGCCATTAAAGAACTAATTTTTTATTTTCCCCTCTTCAAGCATTCAGTACAAAGGAAGCCCTTAAAAATTCTCATCTCTCATATTCTTTGCCCAGATGAAAATTCCCTGCACTTTTGTCCATGTAAACACAGAATTAGTCTCCTGCAAGTTTAGGTGGTGGCAGTTCCTGAACACAGTCATATTTTGCAGATAACAGGATTAGCTTGGATGTGGGTAATAAGTTGGTGAATCTCCCCCTGGCCATTTCTCAACACTGTGAGAGCACTAATCCTTTATGCTTTGATGTCTTCTAGTTTTCCATCAGGTGCAGCTCGGCACTTTTGTCCTGGGGCAGTCAGAGTTCTTATAAGATCTCATAGTGTCCTCATTAGCTGCGCCTATTTACCCAGCCAGCCTGTTGAACCCAATTTATAGTTTATGTGATTAATTCCCAAAGTACAGTAAACCCTAGCTTTAAGGCTCTCTATTATATGACTGCATCTCATATAAGGGCAAACACTAGCTACTGCTCTTTTGTTATATGGCTTCACTATATATATAAAACTGCAATAATTTTGCTCTCAACTACACATTAAATGTCATTATATGCATGTTCTTTCAGACATACAGCCTATAAAAATGTTGCAAGTTGGATCATAAAGAAACATTCATGCACAAGAGTAATTTTTTGTTGTTTTCTGGTTTTGTTTTAAAAATCCATGTCTTTACCATTTTATATTACAGTTATTGGTATTGTTGAGTAAGTCTCATAATTTAGAACTGTTTACCCATGGAATTGCAGGTGACAAAGGCTTAGCAGTCAAAGTAGCAGCCCATAACCACTGGCACAGTTGTTTTTTTTAAACATGCAGGGTTTGTAGATAAAAGACTTACATTGTGAATTTTTATGCAGTCTTTTAAGTCAACTGATGACATCAGTCAGCTCTGCTGTATTTCCTCCTATTGAGATATGAACTATTTGAGTTGGATCTCTGGTAATTTGCATGTGAAAGAATATTGTATCTTTTTTAAAAATAGATGATAATTTCCAGCGCTCCCTCCTCATGGGTTCATAGGGAGAGGCATCCTGCAGGTCCTTTTTTAACATTTTTCCAGCCTCTAGTTTCAAAAAAACCCCACAGCTCCTTGGAAGCCTCAATTACACTGGATGATCCCCATCACAGAAGCAAAACACAAAACCAGAAAATCTCAAAGTTTTTAGGCTAAGGTGCCCTAAGTGCTGAGCAGAGAGGAAAAGAGAAAAGCTGTGCTGAATGGGATCACTCAGTGGGAGCACAGGTAACCAAAGCTGTTTGTTTAAACAAAGAGATCCAACCTGCCATACGAAGACCACATCAGAAAAAGTTATGACACCTACCAAAAAAACCCACAAATATCAGAAGTCCAAATTGTTACTTTAAAGCACTTTGTACAAATGGAAAACATCTAGTTCTGGCCACTGGAAATCTAATATTGATTTTAAATCATGTCTGGTCTGTTTTGTTCAGTAGTCTTAGTTCTGTCTGATAACTGGTATGAGATCCCAACCAGCCACAAAATATCCTTCTTTCCTGGAAACCCCAGGGAAGGTAGGCTGGAGCTCTGTGACCTTCCCTTAAGCTATCTAATCAATACATCTTGAACTCGACCTGGAGTGAAGAACCACCTTGAAGGGCAAGAGAATTATTTAAACCTGAAGCCCTTCTGGCCATTGGTATTTCCAATGAGACCAATCTACACTGATGTCTATCTACAAAGATCTGGTATGGGACAGCCAACATGGATATGGTCTGCACATTTATAAGTATGTAGAACTTGATAACTAATATTTATTTAAAAATATTAGTTAGGTGCACACGAATATATATATTTATATGTAAAACGAAACAAAACAAGAGATGCTAAGGCATTTCGTAGGAATAGAAAGGCTTTATGCCTCACTCTTCCCCAATTCACCTTTTTTCTCCAAAAAAAGCAGAGGGATTCTCTTTGACTGAACATTAGTCCCCAGATATAAATGTTTGGGTACAAGAAGATTTCATAGAAAAAGGATTGATCAGTGTTCTGGCATATTAGTGAGGTAATTTCTGATTTTTCATTGAACTTAATTTAAGCTTTATTGAGCATAAATTTAAGCTTCTTTCAACAGAGACTTCTATTGCAATTGACATCTTCATGTCTTGGGGAGATGACTTGGACATGGCTGTGCAAGATGGGACCATGGCATGTGCTGGATGTTTCAGCTGTTCCTGCTCACTCTCTGTCATGCTCTAAAAGCTTCTGACCCATAGATTCTTAGTGTGCATTTATTTCTGCACAGAGAGTTCTGGAGAGGATCTGTTTCTTCTTGAAATCTTTGCAACGAATTTTTTTTTAAATGTAGAAAAACAATTTCATGTAATTGTATTTATGTATACAATTTTTATATATAGACATCTTTAATTCTATGTATAAATAATATAAATATACTTGAAACATTTTATGTATTTATGACTTCATAGGATAAGGCAGTATACATCACTACAGAACAAACTCTTCTGTTAAGATTTTGAACAAGTAGGAGTAAAACCACCTGAATCAGGTCCCAGCTTCTCTGGCAGTAAAATGATATGGGTTAGTTTTTACTGTCCCAGTGACCTTATGCTAAGGAATTTATTTTTCCTTTATTGAGTTGAAATGCTTTATAGGAGATAGGCAGGAAACTATGACACTTGAGCTGTCTCAGGGTACATTAAGCTACTTTTCTGAGATACTGAATAATTGCCACTCAGAAATTGGGAACACCAGCAGTTCTGAAGTTCAGAAAGCTGACCTATCACAGCACTGCACAATAAGCATGCTTTCCTTCCTCGTCTAATGTTGAGTTTTGCATTGACTACTCTGAAGGATACATCATGTCTTGGAATATATTCAGCAAAATTAATAAGTCCAATAAAAGAAGCAGATAACCTTATCAGTATTTCCTTGTGTCGGATCGTAGACTGAGGAAATGAGCATTTGTATGAGCTTTTATAAAACTCTGTTTCTTCAATAATATTGCTGAGTATATAATGGGAAATGAAAAAAGGAGATTGCATATGTAATGGAAATTTTCTGATTTGTATTCAAAATGCATGTTCACAGATACTTTGTAATATTTACCGGTCCTAGTGAGCAGCACCTTGTTTCTCAATACCTTGTAAAAAAATGACCCACAAGGAGCTTTCAATAAATTAATGATCCATAAAAAAGAAATATGTTACAGGGTTCTTTGCAAAAGTTTCAACCAAGATTTTCAAGAATATGTAATAAAATTTAAGGTTTTAAATATTTATTTAGGTATCATAAGGAGTGACTTATTTCTTTTTACAGTAAATGTTCTGTTGGTCCTGGTGATGTCAAAAAGTTCCCCCTGTGGGAATGGTGTCAAAGCACTCGTATGAAAAAATTATGTATTATTGCAATAAAATTCCTTGTAATCTTAGTACTGCAGGTGCTCTGAGTAGAAAATTTAATACAAAGGGCAGCAAAGATTATTGGTACAATAATAATAAAAGAAGAAAAGTGTTTCATATGTTTAGAATGGTTTTCACCCAATGATCTCTTGGGGCTTTGTAAAGGAATTTGGATGACAACACCGCTACCCAAAAACCAGAAGTAGCAGCACCATTCCAGAACACACAATGAATTGTTCGGAACCAGGAATCAGGAAACAGTTCTCCTGTCTGTATGTCTCATGCTATTGCAGATTGCACCAACAGATCTGAGAGGTACCTGTTAACATTTATTTCTTTGTGGGGAAAATCTTCAGGATAGCTTGCTCTCGGAAAATTTATTTTTGCTACTATTTTGTATATCCTTCCTGGAAATTTAAGATTCTGGTGTAGGTACTAGATCTCATGGTCTTTGTGAATTATAGTGTATAATCTGTGCTCACTTCTAATGATGACTGAAAATCTACCTAAGATCAGCTCTTAGGGTCAAAAGTATCCCAGCAGACTGCACTAAAACTGTCATGTATTTATTGTCTGGAGGCAATCTAAATAGAATTATAACACCATGGAATATCTTGAGCTGGAAGGGACCCAGAAGGATCATCAAGTCCAGCTCCTGGTCCTGCACAGGACAGCCGCAAGAATTCCACCATGTGACTGTAGCCCTTTTCTTCAAAGGAAAAGGCAGATCCTTCCCTTCTGAATCCACAAGGCAATTTCTATATATATTTTCAATCTTTATTTAAGGAAACAATATCTATTCTCTTCCTTTCTTCTCCTCTTACTTCTCCTCCTTTCTAGCTTAATTCTCACCTACTGAAAACAGCATAGCCTTTGTTTACTGGTCAAGGTCTTATGTTAATGATGATAAATTGAGTCTTCACCAGTGCCAGTTATTAGGGATCAAAAACATTCTTTGTTCCATAATCATTAGTTATAAAATATTTTTTGAGAACTCATCTGAATCCATTTGCAAATTCTAACAAGTTTCAAAAGCCTCAGCTGTTCCAGGACAATCTCCATTTCAAATCTTTCCAAAGCAATTCCTTTTGTTTATGGCCTACATGTCCTTACAGCCAATGAAAGAGTATGATGTAATGTTCTCCAAGTCACACCTCTTCCTTTTTCCCACGTTCTTGCTCTTTGACATGAGGAAAGTCATATTAAAAAAATCCTTATGGTTTGCTATGACACTTTAGGGCCAGATCCTATCAGCTTAATTTGCCCAGGGAATGTTCACCATGTCCATTAAGGCAGGTGTTATTCCCTGTGTTCAGATTACATGTCTGGACGTTTTCCCTATCAGTGGAAAGCCATAGGTACCTCCACAAAAGAACATTTAATTTTAATGACTAAGTTGACTGTGAATATGCACAGACAAGTACACTTCTACTATGTGGAAAGCCTCTTTCATGGGATTACTGAGGAGGTAAGAGTTTATTCACTATAAAAAAAAGGGTTATAGAATTTGGACAGGGTACAAGGAATAACCAATAATTTCCCAAAATATTTCATATGCATATTTCTTGCCTTTATCTGTTTGCCTCCCCAGGGCAAATGTATTGTGACTATTCCAGTTTGCATTATCCCTGACAACATGCAAGGGGATAAAAAGGACGGAGCTTTGCATCTCTTGCACATGCATGTTGTGGTCAGCCCCAGTCATGCTAATAAAATTTTGAGCTGTCTCATCATGTGCATAGATACAAACTACTACGATGAAATACAGAGGCAAAAGTCGACAGGGAAGAAGAAATGGGAGGCTCTAAAAATATTTTAGTGCACTGAGATGGCTTTAGGTGGACAGTAGGAATAAACTGAACAGTGGGTGTTGGAACTGACAGCTCCACTGCTGTTAGAAGCAGTATCAACTCATGCAGCATCAGCCTCTTTTCAGTCATCTTCATGACACCCATCTTGATGATTTTTGTTCCTAGAGGGTGGATGGCTAATCTGTCCTATCCATTGTGGATACTTCCTATAAATGATTTTAGCAGTTTCTCTGTGACTCATAATACATAGAATAACAACAAATTTCTATTCAAATTTCTGTTTAGATTTTGGTTTAAAAGTGGTCTACGTGAAATTAAAGAATCACCATCTAAAAGTTTGATACAATCACCAGGACCACCATGTCTTTTCCCTCCAAGCGGCTTTCCCAGCATTCCCCAGTCTGTACAGGTACATGGAGTTACTCTTTTCTGCATGAAGGATTTGACATCTTCCTTTCCTGAACTCCAGGAGATCCCCACTGGCCCATTCCTTCAGCTTGTTGAAGTCCCTCTGAATGGCACCACTTTGCACCTACTCCTTGCAATTTTGTACCATTTTCAGACTTGCAGTGCCTTCATCATTTTGGCCACTAAAGATGATTAACAGCATTGGCCCAGTAGTGACCCTTTGGGTACTGTGACAGGCTTCCTCCTGGGCTTTGTGCTGCCAGTCATAAGTGCCCTGAGCCTGAAAGACCAGCTCACTTTCAATCCACCTCACTGTCCACTTATCTATTTCATTCTTGATCTACTTGTCTATGGTGGTTATGTCAGACACCATGAAGAGCCTTTTCAACGTTAAAGTGAGTAATACCCACTGCTCCCTCCTTGTCCTATTAATTTCAATACAAACAGCTATCCTATTGAGGAGGAATGTTTTCCCCTTCATAAGTCTGTGTTCACTATACCTATGACCTTCTTGTCCTTCATATGTTTGCAAGAGGTTTCCAGGATGAGTTGTTCCATCACCCTCGAAGGCTGATAAATCTGTACTTTCCTGGATCTTCATGCAGGCTTTCTGGAAGATAAGAGTGAGATTAGCTCTTTTCCAATCTCCAGGGATCTCTGTCAGTGGCCACGACTTTTCAAAGGTAGTTGAGAATGACCACCCAGCTGCCTCAATAATCCTGGGACATCTTGTCAGGTCTTCTGGGCTTGAGTATATCCACTTTGTATACAAGTTCCCTATCCTGGTCCTTGTCCACTTGTGGTCAGTCTTCCTTGCTCCAGATTTTCCTTTTGGCTTCTGAGACTGCTGAAGGCAAATCTTACCAGGAAAAATCAAGGAAAATGTGGCATTTGTTTCCCAGCTTTTTCTGTGTCATTTGTCACCAGATCCCCTGCCCCATTCAGCAGCAAATCCACATTTTTCCTGATCTTCCTTCCCACAGAAGCCCTTCCTGTTGACTTTCATGTCTTTAGTGAGAATCAACTTCCATGTGAATTCCTAACCCTGATCCCTGGGTGCTCTGACAGTGTCTCTATATTCCTCCTGAGTACCCATATATGCAAACTGATGACAACTATCATTTGTACCCTTCTATTTTACTTATTTTCACAAATTCAGACCATATCAAGTCTATGAATATGAAACATTGCTTTTATCATGATTTATCAGGATACTGACGTCATAAGCAGCCCTGGGCAAGAACTGGATATTTTGCTTTACACAGTTAGTTCTTTTTGGTTCTTCCAAAATGGTTTTTCTATTAAGTGAAACTGTAAAAAATAATGTTATGAGGGCATCAAAAAAAAGCTATCACAGAAAAATTCTTTTATTTTTTCTTTTCTAAACTTAATATCCTTCCCCACAACATTGCTTGCTTTCTAGAAAGTAATCTCAAATAAGGAGATGGAAATATTCCATTCTGAGATTAGAGGAAAAAAAAATCAATGAAATTGACAGTTTGAAAAAAGTCTTAATTTTTGATGATAATGGAATTGTCTTTTTAATGTATATATATATATAACCAATTTCCAACCTGCAGTAAAAAATTACTTAAGAAGAAAGCCAAAGACTGTAATAACTGTGTCCCAAACCATAATTTAAGACTAACAGCAGCAGACTCTTCTTCATATCCTAATAAACTTCTCTCTTTTTCATAAACATTTCAATCCCTTTGAAGAAAATTAACAGAACTATACAAAAGCACAATACAATAATTTACTTCCATATATACACCTGTATAGGTGTATAGTGGTATAAGCACCAGTTTGCTAGGAACTCTAGGTATAAATATAGATATAGGTATATGTGTAGCCTTTTCTTATTGAAAAAAAAGCATTTTTTGAAAAGTACAAAATCATTGTCCCCTAACCTAATTCCTGAAATACTATAGAACGTAATAGACAAGGTCTGTGCCTGTAGGGAGAATTTCTTTTCATCCCAACTTTCCATGTCTTCCTAGGGCATGTCGTCTTCCACCTCAGAAACTTTGCCTGACTTTTCCAGTTTTCTCCTCCACATTCAGGCTTAATCCATTTCTCATCTGCTCTACCCCCCTATGGCACTTCTTCTGCTTCCATCGCAGAGGTTCATAAGTCACAGTCTTTAAGCAACTGTTTTTCTCAGCCATGCCCATGCAACTGACATGTCCTGCTCGGGGGAGTATTTACTTCTTGCATGTTTTATAACACGCTTTCAGTGATTTTGCCATTTTACAGCCTTTTGCCAAGTGCTCTGTCTTTTCTGGTTCTGTTACTTGCACTGTTTGTCAGAGTGGTTCAAAGCAAAGAAAGGATTTTTGGGGCCATCCCAGATTGTAATTACTGGTGCCAAGAGAGGCTGCTTCCTGGTTTTTCTTGGTCCAAGCTTAATTTCATCTTTTATGACTGAATCAGAAGTAAAGGTGTATCTTTTGATATTTGTGTTTATTGAATTGTCTTACTGATTTCAGTTTTAAGGGTTCCATGAACTATTTACCACACAAGGGTACCAGAACACCCCTGAAATAAATCGCAGTAAATGGAAGACAGAAACTGTGGAATAGTCTGGGTTATAGGCCACACTTATGTATGAAAATAAAGATCAGTGGCTAAAAGGTTTGTTCAATTTCTATACTTGGAATGGAATGGAATGGAATGGAATGGAATAGAATAGAATAGAATAGAATAGAATAGAATAGAATAGAATAGAATAGAATAGTCCAATTGGAATGGACCTACAATGATCATCTAGTCCACCATTTCCGTGCTGTTTCCTGGCCTTTGCCAGTCTCGTTTTGAATTCAGCTTTTGGAAATCTCAGGATACCAACACTTGTTTCTGCAATATTATTATGCCCTGATAGGTCACATCAAGATGAAAGTGTTCCTACTTTTAGCTTCCTGTTGTTAGTCATCCTGTTGTATCTTATCAGTGTTATTTGTAAACCTCAAAACATCAATACATTAGTCGTTGTATTTACTTTCTAAAATACCAAGTATGCTGCTTTTCTTGGCTGTGCATCTGTTGGTTTAATTAAAAAAAAATCATTTGTCTTGAAATATGCTTATGGAAAACACAGATCAAGCTGATCTAAAGTGCTCATGACCTCACCTATCTGTGCACAGGTACCTAAAGAAACCAGTCTCAGGGATATGAGTGAATTTCTTTAGAGAGATCTGTGGAGGTAGAGAGGTAGAGCTTTGTTTTTCTTTCTAAGCTACACATGCAGTTGTTCCCAAACTCACTGCAGAACATCCCACAGAATAGGTTCACTTAAGGTCTCTTTTGTGTCTGAACGTGCTGATCTCTTCCATTGCATTTCAGAGCTGAGCATTTAACACAAGTTCCAAAGACCACTTGAGTCTCCTTAGCCAGTGTGGACAGGGTTTCTGTAAAATTTCTCCCAGGTAACAAATGACAGGATAAGAGGAAATGGCCTCAAGTTGCACTAGGGGAGTGTTCGATTGGATATTAGGGAAAATTTCTTCTCTCAAAGGGTTTTCAAACCCTGGCACAGGCTTCTCATGGAAGTAGTGGAGTCACCATCTCTGTAGGAATTTAAAAGATGTGAGGATGTTGCACCTGGAGACATGAGTTAGTTGTGAACATTTCAATACCTGACATTCTTGCAGTTCATTAATACTTGCAGACCATAAACTAAATTGTTACACTACAGTAATTTTCCCAGCAGCTCAGGAGACTCCCCAGTGGCAGGAGGGTTGGAACTGAATTATCTTTAAGGTCCCTTCCAACCCAAACTATTCTGTGACTCAAGGAAAATGTAAGGTAAAAGTTCAGTTGATGTCTTGATGAAGCTGCTTTTGACACTGCACCCTAGAGAATATGACTTTCCATCATCAAATATGAGCAAAGAATGGTGAAGCAACTGTCAGCCAATGTTTATGCAGTTATTTGAAACTGGAAAATGCTTCTTCATGCTTTTTCTTTTACTTTTTTTTCCTCCCCAGATTCTGGCAGGCATATAAATGGGACATTTTTACCCAAAGCAGTATTTTAGCCTTTTATTTTACACAGCTAAATTAGACGTTTTGTTCCATTCTCTAAAAAATAATAATTAAAAGAATAAAAATGTCTGATTTGATTCCTAATATGCAGTGAAAGCTTAAGCTAGCTAATACTTGCTAATATACTACTTAGACCTTCCTCTGACTCACAGCCAACTGCAGAGGGCAAGTCAAAACAGCCTTGAATAAATAATTAAAGCATTTAAAGATGTTAGGCTTATATTTTGATCCTAATCTTTAGCTATTATAAATCTGCCCAGCTCAATGGAGTGAGTGGCACTGCAGAAACTGAAGACTGGGTCTTATTTTCAAGACTTCCCTAGGTCATAGGTGAGTAAAGTTTGTATTTATTAATATTTCTACTTTCAGTAATTTATTTCTGATCGGCTGATAATTTCTAAAGCATTTTTTGAATAGGAATAAATGTACATTATTATCCTTTAATTTCTGTACCTGGTATAGACATGACTTCAGGTAGTGTTGGAATAGATAATTGTATTTTTAGACATGGATTGGTCTCATATAACTTTGTCTGTCTGTTAGACTAACATCCAGATCTGAGCTACACACCTTGGGCTCCTTTTAGGATCAGAGATGCTGAAAAGATGCTTCAAAGATTTAACTCACCTTTCTCCTGGCAAACATTTAAAATATCTCAGAGAATCTGAGTTCTAGAAGCACCTGTTTCTTCCTTCTGACTATTAAGAAGATTATTAATTTACACATTATTGTCAATTTTATTTTCTCTTAATAAAGCTGGAATGACTTTTTTGCCATTGAACAAGCTTGTCACTAAAGTGCACTTGGGTTTACACAGGGCCTTTGCACAAAATGGTGTAGCTTAAAAAAAACTTCACAGTTCACCAGAACAAAGAGACAACTGATGTAAAACTCTTCTCTGCAGTTGTAAATTCCTTTGACTACTTGACAGGCATGTTGCAACTTTCACCTCCTTCTCTTTACTTGTCTTCCTCCGAAGTTATATTTTTCTATGTTTAGCCAAAATTAACATAGTTTTCTCCACATTTATCAGGTATCTTGAATACCAGTGAGGATTTCCTTTGCTTTGCTATTACATAAGAGTCCGTAGGGGCAGTGGCCAAGTGAGTGGGTTATGGACCAGGCTAGGACCAGTGACAGTGCTATTCCATTAGCCCATAACTATATCCTCGGCGACAGGAACGCAGCAGTCTGGCAATGGCCAGAAAACGGCCAGGACTCCCTGTTTTGCCTTGCCTGCAAGTCTTGGTTGGCCATTATTATTACTGTCCTGGGGAGGGACACACTGGATACATGTCACTCATAGGAGTGACCATTTTGGTCATCACCACCATTCGAGTAGAAGCAGGATCAGGAGATTCAGATCTCCAGGGCTTTTAATCTTCACCCTTCCTGTGCTCACAGAAAAACCCAAGTCTTAGAGAGGCAACATTCAGTTTTTCCTGCAGTCCTCTGAGTGTTTTAGCTACTTGTGCTCTGATAGCCTTAAGGGGTATGTACCAGCTGCCAGTTGGAGCTGGTTTTTCTTTAGGGTTTTAGGGCTCCACATACTCCTGTTGCTTAAATTGTGGCCTACAAGGAGCATTCAGAGCAAGATTAAAATGAGATAGGGCTGCTACTTTACTGAAAAGTTGAGATTGCCTTGAGATAGTGGGTTCTGGGGTCAGAGCACTGTTTTTTGCTTGACAATGAGCATTCTTCATTCAGCAATTTGTACCTTTGCTACATCAAAGACACAAAATCAAAGGAGTTTAGGAACGAGGTCAATGTAATTTGGTCAATATAACTGCAAGTTTAGCCAAAATACAGTGAACCATTTGTATTAGTTATGGAGATGACAATTATAATATTTAGGGATAATCAAAATGGCAAATCTGCTTTTTTTGTGCAAACACATCCATATCACCATTCCCAGCCATCTCAGCCCCACTGTCCACCTAAGCACAGGGATTGCACCACTTCTGAATGGTTCTTGTCAGAGGTTTTGAGATCCAGCAAAGCACATCTGGATCTAAATCCAGATGTGTATGTTAGCCTAGCAGACCACCAAAGTTAAATGAGATAGATCCAAGTTAGAAAACAGAGTTGTATCTACTCTGGCACGACCTGAATTCATCTCTGCAGCAGATACAGCACCAGGAGGGCGTTATGGGAAGATTATGCTCACATTTAACAACCTGTGAAGAGAACTCTATCCACTCATCCTTAGTAAAGATCTTCAGTGAGAACTCAGAGGCACTCAATATCAGTTTTCTTCGAGTAGAATTGCAAACACAAAGGTTCTGAAATTTTCAGAATTACAGTCTCAGGAATCTCCATTTTGTGAAAATGTGGTGTTCTTTTCCTCACATCTCAGTGTCTGTGGCCTGCTACATCTGTATTTGCTGTCACATGGAGGATATTAGGAGTCAGATCTAGACCCTGATCTCTGGAATCATAAAATCAGAGTGGATTGGGTTGGAAGGGAGTTCATTTGGTTCCAACCCCCTGCCATGGATAGGGACACACAGAAACCTGTGTTTTTCTGTAGTCACTTCTATGAATACCAGCTGTCTAAGCTTCCGTTAGAGTCATGGAGATCTCATTAATATTTAAACCAAAGATGACCAGAAAGTGTTTCAGCTTACTCTTAAACAAACTCTTCGGTTTGGACAACTGAATCTCTGCTTCTGGACTCAAAATTTTGCACTGATAAGATTTCCACTGAGTATTGTGAAAGCTTGGAGACACCTATGAGGGGAACAACCCTCTTGTGTGAAAATTGACATCTACTGCCATTTTAGATGAGGATAATGGCCATGAAACGGGGCCTAAGGACAACTGGCAGCTGGGACACAGGTGGAATATCCCAACAGCACTGAACACTGATTAAGCATCTGAATCATAGGTCTGTATTTAGGGGCAGTCAAGCTGCAGTTGAGTTTCATTCCTCCCGTCATCATTTTAACCACCCAGAGAAGAGCCCCAGTGAATGCTACCTACAAAGAAAAGGTAGAAAGAAGAGGGACAAAATTGTCCTGAGAAAAGACTGATGAAGGCATAATACCTGTATTCAAACACCCAGAAATCAGAAATAAAGAAGAAAAAGAAAAGTATTCCCTATATTCAATGAGTATGGGAGAAGTAATTCTGAACAAAAAACTTCAGTAGGGACACCTCTCTAATGAAATGGATCATTGCAAAAACAGAGCACCTGGAAAGGCTGTAGTGTGTCCATGCCTGGAAACTTTGGCGAACAGGCAGAGGACATGGACTGGGTTTCCTCCTGAGGTCTCTTCCAGCCCTACCTGTAATGATTTTATGACTGTATTTTTCTGTGCTGGGGAATTGGAAAATGATCTCTGTGGGTGGAAATGGACTTACCCCCATCACATAGGCCTCCTGACACCACCAACAGAATTTTAAATGAGGAGCTAGACAGTCTGTAGCTCTTTAATAGGACTTTGCTGCCAAGGGGCCCAACATATTTCCCATAATGAGGCAAGGGTAGGAGGAGAGAAGAGGGAAATTCTTCCATTCTTTATATTTCCATAGTATTTTGTAATTAATTTGATGCTTTTACAGAAAATTAATTGGTTTTTGATAATGAAATAGAGAGAACTAACCAGACACTAGCAAATTAAAAAAAAATTAAAAAATCACAGCCTAATGGGCCCCCACGTCAGACTGATAATGCTGTCTCCCTCAGGTGCTTAAGGGAAAAATAGCCCAAGAGGAGACATTGTGAAAGTCTTTGTCAATTGAAGGGTTAATCTGCCTCCCTTCCCCACTCCCCTGCTCCCTCACAACTAAAGCTAAGCAGATTAATTAAAACTTAAAAGGATTCTGATTTAGTTACGAGTAAGAAAGTGAAGTGCTGCAGCCTCATGCCTATAATTCACCATTGCAGTGTAACACTTGGACAGGCCGAGCTGTAATTACCTCATGATGTACAGTGTTCCCTGCAATTCCTCACAAAACCTCCCTTTTAGGTTTTTCCCTGCCTTACCTCCTCTTGCCTCTCAACCCTCCCTGGCTGAAGGCATTTACAAGTGGTAAATATTAATTGGTAGTGAGATGACAGCTGTGGGTCAAGCAGGGGCTGATGGATCGGCTCCATAAATCCAACAGGTATCTTCTCCACTTCATCTGTCACCCCCTGGTGAAACAGAAAGCCATTATAGAATATTTCTACTTAATATTTCATTTTTTTCTCAATGTATTACCAGTGAAAAGCAGTAAGAGGAGGAAAGAAAAGAGAATCACAGTCATGAGTATCTTCCCATTTCCCACAAAATACTATAAAGTAGAGCAAGTTATTAATTTTCCACACATAGTAGTTAAATTCACACATTATTTACTACAAGAAATAACCAATAATTTTCTGTTGTCGGATCTTTAAGCCACCAAGCCCACGGGTTCTAAGTACAATTCATCCTTTGTGGAGTTCCATCCAGGCCAGGCTGGACAGGGTGTGGAGCAACCTGGTCTAGTGGAAGATGTCCCTACAAATATGAGAATTAAAATACTTATGAGATAGTTATTTGCATAGAAGTGATTTTCCATCTATGAAGCTGTTCCACATCTACACATCTTGTAAATCCTTCCAGGGTGGTGACTCCACCACTTTCCTGGGCAGTCTGTTTCAAAGCCTGACTGCCCTTCTTTCAGTGAGGGAATTTCGCTTAATAGTCAATCTAAACCTCTCCTGGTGCAACTTGAGGCATTTTCCTCTTGTCCTATCACTTGTTACCTGGGAGAAGAGATTGACCCCCACAGGGTTCCAACTTCCTTTCAGGAAGTAGTAGATGAAGACATCCATAAAATTAACTGGACAGATCTGTCCCTGTACTGACCTTATGATGGGGGGGCCTTCCCTTTTTGGGCCGAAGACGAAAAAGCAGAAAAAGCCGCTGTTCTGCTGAAGTTGTTTATTGTAGTTCCATAGTTCTCTGAAGGCAGAGTCCGAACGGGTTAAACGCGAGCGTCAGGCAGTAACAGCGGCGGCAGCAGGAGGCAAACAGCAAGGTGTAGCAGTTGTAGATGTTGTAGATGGAGTGGAATGAAACTTACAGAAGTATTCATTATATTTGCTAATTGGCCAATCGAACTAACACACGATTCTAGTTTTTCTTTTCTTAACCTATCCTGGTCTAATTCTAACAGTTGTAGATTTTACATAAGGCTTCCATAGGTATTACACAGATTTTGCTTCTATCAGTATTTTTTTTGTTTATGTGAAAGCTTTATCTGAAAAATGTGAACAGTATAGTTCCATCTACGTTTTGTCTAAAGTAGAGGAATTCTGTGGAAGGCAACACCGCTGCAGTACAAACTGTGTTTAAGGTCTCTTTGCTGCAGCTTCTTAAAACTTAAGGCACTTAGCATATTTTTCTACTAAAAGCTAAAAATCTATTTTTCTACTTCCCTTTGGTGTGACTTCATGTATCTCAGTTTATCCAAAGGTTTTAATTCAATCCCTGTGCTTTGATTTTCCTCTGGGCCTGAGTCCAGAGGAGCTCTCACTCTAACATGTCCCTACAATGGGATGGAAATGCTGCACTTCCCTTTTGAGAAAGTAGAAGTCTGATAGGGAGATGATGTTGAAGATAACTATCTAGACACCTTGAGCTATCTTTATTTCATGTAAAATCACAGAACACCCTGAGCTGGAAGGGATCTACAAGGATCATAGAGCCCAAATCCTTACCCTGCACAGGACACTCCAAGAATCCCACTATGTGCCTGAGAGCTGTGTCCAAATGCTTCTTGAACTCTGTCAGATGTGTTTTACTTTAGTGGCAAAAACATTCACTGAGGATGTATCAGCACCATATTAAAACCACAAAAAGAAGGAAGTGTAAATAAATAAAAAATATAAATAAATCAGGCCAGCTGGGCTCCTGATACCTTTTTGACTATCAAGGAGAATTAGGCATTTGTCTGTAAATCTCTCAAAGCACTCGGTTCAGATTACAGTGCCATTTGATATGCAGAGACTAACAAGCAATGGTCCAGAGGTGGTAACATCCCCCAGAATCCCGAGTTAGATCTAGCTGGCCCCTGCAGATGTTCGGGATACCTTCGGCTTCTCAAATTACACTTGGTGTATCCATGAGACACCTGAACTGAGCCTCCAGCGCTTGTCAGTGACCAAAAGACCTTTGTAAATCAACTCAGGCTGCATAATTCAAGTATGAAGGGATGGGCTGGAGCAGCAAATTCCCTTACGGACATTTTAAGGTGGATTCAGAGGTTTTGACTCATGTCATGAGTTTGATTCTCAATGATAAATTAAAAAGAAAAAGCTTTTCAACAAAAGATTTTTTAGGATGAATCAGGAGACAATGAAACTAGAAAATACACACAGATTTTTCAAATTTCGTGTCCGGGATCATGTATAGATTGTCTGTATGAGAACCGAGGTGTATAAACTCTGCGTATATTTATACTGCAGGTCTATAGATTTGTTTAATCGGCCTTAATGCTTATTTACTATACACCAATTCCCATGTGCTGGTGGTGGGTCCTTTCCAATTCTGTTTTTATCAACTACCAATCCAAAATTCACTGTTTATGAGACCAGTTATTTATTTTCCCTTTCTAATAATTTGTAAAGTAGATTTGTTGTTGGGTTTAATCTTTTTGTCTTCAAGCTTCTCTTCCTAGAGAAATCTTGTGATTTCTAGGTTTCTTCATAGAGTTTACAACAGTGGTATACTAGAGTTTCTATTTAGATCTCTAAACAATAGCAAAAAGGAAGAGCAAAAATTCTGGTACATATGTTCAGCTTTTATAGTGTAATTTCTGCCAATTGCAAGGGAACCATTCCCACATTTAAAGTTGACTCTGCATAATATTTGGGAAAATGCATCTGGTTTGGAACTCTTATAAAAATTGGGAGCACTTTTTGCAGCAGTTTACAGGGCTGTGAACTTTGTCAGGGAATGGCCCTGCTGTCAAGAGAGCATCTTTTGCCAATACCATAAATGTTACTTAGATTTGATTGACTTATATATTATTGAGAGATTTATTACCTGGCAGAGTTCAAGAAATCAATAATGGCATCAGGGTGCAACTGGTTATAACTGGGCAGCTTTTGTTCAGTTCAAACCTAAACAAAGGTAATTTTAATTGTTTTTTTAAACCATGGATCTTTTTTAGGTCCCCAACATCTCATAAATGGCAGCTTTTTTTGTTTTGTTTTGCTGGTTGGTGTTTTTTGGTGGGTTTTGTTTGTTGTTGTTTTTTCTTTTTGTTTGTTTGTTTGTTTTTGGAGTTTTTTGGGGGTTTTTTGTTTAAGAAGGATTTATAAGAAGTGCATAGTGATGGTTCACATCACAGTGGATATACAACATTCATTTTGGTTTCGGGGGTTATGTCAGGAAGAACATTGCCAGCAGGTCAAGGAAGGGGATTCTGCCGCAGTGCTCAGCCCTGTGAGGCACATCTGGAGTGCTGTGTCCAGTTCCGAGCTCCTCAGGACAAGAGAGACACGGAGCTCCTGGAGTGGGTGTCCAGGGCTGGGTGACAAAGATGATGGAGGGACTGGAGCATCTCCCTGATGAGGAAGGGCTGAGGGAGCTGGGGCTGTTCAGCCTCGAGAGGAGCCCCAGCTGAGAGGGGCCCTCAGCCCTGGGTGTCCCTGTGAGCAGGGAGGGCTCAGGGCAGGGCCCAGGCTCTGCTCCAGGGGCCCAGCAATGGCACCAGAGGAACGGGCAGGAACTGATCCCAGCAAGTTCCACCTGAACATGAGGAGGAACTTTCCTGTGCAGTGCCTGAGCCCTGAACAGATTGTCCAGAGAGGGTGTGGAGCCTGCCTCACTGTGGATATTCCAGAACCGTCTGGGCACAATCCTGTGTCCTGTGCTCTGGGATGACCCTGCTTGAGCAGGAAGGTGGGACCAGATAAGCCACTTTTGTCCCTTCCATCCTGGCCCAACCTGGGATTCTGTGATATGATGGAGGTTTCCAACAGAAACAGCAAGGGTGGCTGCAGTTTCAAGTTCTGGCAGGAAAGATCTTCCCAAATTATCATGAGCATGTGATGTGTTCCTCATCATGTGGCCCCCGTATAGTACTGCAAATAGGATGAACGGAGGGTTCTGTTATAGAACTGCAGCACCACATGATACCATAGGATATGTTTGTAATTAAAAAACTATTTCATCTCACTCTGGGGCTAGTATTTTTAGACTAATTCTCAACTGGTTTGTAAAAGAAGATGTATTCAGTAGGACCACAGACTACAGAGACAGGTTTTTGGTCTCCAGCAATTAGGAAGGAGCATAAAAAGGAAAATATGCATTGATGTTCCCACATTTGAGCTTTCCAGCCTTGTGCAATCTGTGGCTATGCAATTTCCTGACCTGGGGGTTATTCCTTTGTCTCTTGTAGTCTATGAAGGGTTTTCCTTCCGTGTTTGTATCTAATTGCTTTTTGAACCCGTGAAAACTTATGATATTCGCAACATCCCAACATCCCGTGGCAATGAGTTTCATAGTTTAATTTTGTTCTGTGTGAAAAAGTACTTTCCTTTAATTATTTTGAGCCCACCTTCAGATAACTTTATTTGATACCTACTAGATTTTGTATTACAAGGAATAGCAAATAATTGTTCTTTCTTTGCCTCCTCCATGATTGTCGTGATTTCATAGACTTCTGTCCCATCCTGAAACAATTAGTCTCTCCAGGCTGTAGAGATTTATTTCAGTTTATCTCCCTTTACATGGAACCTATTTCATACCTTTAAGCATCTTTGTTGTCCTTGCCTTATTTTACCAATTTTTCTATATTTATACGAGTTGTACCTTACACAGTTACTTACACCTGTTAGAAGTGATAACATCATTTTTTCATGCTAATACAGGAGAATTTTACATCCATTCTTGACTACAAATCTGTGAGGCAGTGGCAAGTTTGGTTCTCCACAATCAATAAATATTAAGCAGTTTCAACTTACAGAAAAAATCTATTCTGACTTGTGATGAATTCTGAGTTCCACATTTTTTTTAAAAAGAGAAATATTTATTTAATATTTGTTTTGATTATTCCATCTGATGTTCCTCAATCTGGTGAAGAGAAAACAATATGTTCTGCTAATGACTATGTTTTTAATGTCTGATGAATTTTCTTCTGTGAGAGAAGGACACAGCTCTTTCAAACTCAGCAGCTGAATAGATCTATATGCCCTCAGGCAGAATGTTGCCAGGATAATGACACAGCTAATGTAATTAATTAACCCTTTTGAAGTCTTAATGTTTCAAAATTTCAGGTAATGGTATTTAGGTAGCCATTTTATTTTATTTTATTTTATTTTATTTGGACTTATGTAAGAGTGCAATTTGATACCTAAGCAAAAAAGCCCTCTCCCAAAAGGAGGAGTAAGAAAGAAAAATAAAGCCTGGTCACTCTGAATGAAAAAAAAACAGGATACATTAAGAAAGCAGAAAATTTTTGAGCTATATAATTTTTAAAATTGCATTTGCCACATCATATGCTAACCACAAAAGAAATCTCCAACACAAATGTTTTGTGCTGTGAAAATAATAAGAATAAAAAACCATTGTTTTGGATGTGAAGCTTGAAACACGGGTTCAAAACCTCAACGTGCTATGGATTGCAAATCACAATGTGACCTTGGCTGCAACACTTAATTGCTGTGTGCTTCATTCCATGATCTTTAAAAAAGGGGGACAATATCATTTCCTTATCCCTGATTTTTATCTGGCTCATTTATTCACACTGCAAATAGGGCAGGATCTGGCCTTTTTTATAATGGTAGGAACCTCCTTTCGTGCAGGGAAGTTCTGAACTTGATACAAACCTTTTGTTACTGAGCCCTGTGGATGACAATCAGTGTTGATAAAAATGTTTGAGCAACTAAGTAATTTGAAGTTGCATTTTCATTCTGTTCAAATAAGATGAGTGAAATCCTGGTTTGATTTATATCAGTGAAAATCTGTAATAATTCTGTTGAGCTCTCAGGGGTCTTTCTCATTTACATTGAGGTGACAAAAACTTGCATTAATTGCTTTTATTTTAATCTTGGAACTGAAATTAAAGCATGTCTGTTACTTTTAGATTGTATGTGGTGTCTTTTCTAATCCAGAGAAAAGCAGTTTTATGTTGTAGCTGAAGATGTCCTTCTCCATCAAACAATCCAATGAATTCAGAGTCACTGTATAAATGAAAACTCTTTTCGAGAGCTGAATCTCTTTTTCTGTGCAATTTTCTGTTCTTTTAACAAGTATTTCTGTTTGGACATTACATATGTTTAAACTTGTGATTATCCAGGTCCTGAACATTTAAGAAATTTCTGTGAAGTCTCCTGCTATGCTCAAAGCTTTCCCTTTTCTGTAATAATGCCTTTTGTAAATGCAGCAGCAGAACTGACAGCATAACTGGGAAAGATACATGCTTTAGCTCTGCTTTAATTTTACAGTTTTGAAATTATGTCTACTTCACCAGAATAAGATTGTCATTTTAAAAAGCTTAATTAAAATATAAAAAAAAGTTGAATTTATTATGATAATATTCGAACTTTTTTTCTGTATAAAATTAAGAGAAAGTCAGATAAGAAACTTCTTAATAAAGAGCAGTTAAACTATAGGTTTTAAATTATTCAGAATTGACATTTTCATTTCAGTTTATTTTGCTAAAAAATAAAATAAATAGATAAATAGAATCGGGATGTTGGAAAAAACCACAGTCATAGAATCCTAGAATCCTAGATAGGTTTGGGTTGGAAGGGACCTGAAGTCTCATCCCATTCCACTCCCCCCCCCAGCCATAGACAGGGACACCTTCCACTATCCCAGGCTGCTCCAAGCCCCGTCCAACCTAGCTTTGGATACTTCCATGGATGGGGCAGCCACAGCTTCTCTGTAGTATTCTCCAGAGTTATTTGTATTCCCAAGGCTCCAGGTGAGCTCTGGAACCTTTCAAGACAGAGATGGTTCAAACACATGGTCAGACACAACAAAGGAATGATGCTGTCCAGAGCCAGCACTGCAGCACACTCAGGTAATGACAAAATGAAGTGGAATTCCTGTGGCACTGGCAACAAGGACCCTCCTTGCTCCTCAGTATCCCCACCTTGACTCCTGACCCTTCTTGAGGCTGGACAATGAATTGGACCCTAGCCTATTTTACCTGTTCACCCCTAGCCGTGCAAGCTTTAAGTGTTTGGGCCAGTGGAAGGAAGGCCGTATTGTAAGGGAATCATTCTGCATTTTGCACACCCGGATATTTTCTTTCCCATTTTTCATCCCTAGTGACATTTGGGCCTGTTGCTCTCTCCTCTGCAGGAACATTTGATGCACTGTGGAGGATATGTATATGGTGATATAACAATATTTCATACATTTTTAAAAATTGTACATATTTATTCTCCATCACGGTAAAATGTTGCATCCTAACACAACACATCTCTGCACACATCAAACCCTGCCTTTGTCAGCCCTTGCAAAGAGCAACCCAGAGCAGTGGGGAAGTGCCGTGTTTTACAAGGCTGCCCATGGTTCCAGGAATCATAACCCAGATGAGCACTAGAGCAGCTGACTTTTAAGCTATATGAAGGGAAAGGCTGACATGACAGTCAGGTACACCAGTTTTACACCAGCTGAGAGGTTCTCTGTGCCAAGGCAGCACAAAGATCCAGCCCTTTGGCTGATGCTTGGAGCATTTTGGAAAGAATCCTATTTATAGGACTGTTTTTTTCTGGGAATGAGCATTCCAGTGAGTGTGTGTTCAATAGTATGCACATGCTTTAGTAGCCCAGAATGCTGGCACTAATCTCCTTTCGATCCTGGTGGCAATATCAGAGTATTAACAGAGGTTTTTTAATTATGGGCTTTTAAACAGCCATACGTTAAAAAAAAAAAGAAGAGATATGCAATATAATCTTGCCCAAATGTTATTTCAATGCCAATAAAAACCAATGAATAGACTGAAGACCTTAGTAAATAAAACCCTGTTATTTCACTTCAGGGATTGCAATTGTTGGCTAGGCTCAGGATTTTCACTGAAAATGAGATTGGTGGGTTTATTTTAGCCTGAGTAGATAATTCACATTGAAAAATTGTTTGATAATTATTCTCATTAGTCAACTAGGACAGAGCAAGATGTAATGGATTTAAGCTGTGGCAGGGAAATTTAGGTTAAATTTTAGTAGTTAAAGAAAAAGAAAGAAAAGAAGAAATGGCAAAGAAAAGAAAAAAATGCAGCAATTCAAGGAACAAAATAAGTAGTAATGAGACGACATACTGTGAAATGCTGAAGGATGAGAAATGACAAATCTTACCAGGGCAGTGTCTTGACTGGATAAAGCTTTCCTTAGGTCTGCTGAAGACAATAGAGCATTTTTCCTTTACTTACAGATTTTTTTATTTACACATTATTTGGACACCTGAATGTCCAAAGAAGGGCAATGAAAGTGCTGAGAGGACTGGGGCACAAGTCTGATGAGGAAAAGCTGAGGGAGCTGGGAAAGGGGCTCAGCCTGGAGAAAAGGAGGCTCAGGGGGGACCTTCTGGCTCTGCACAACTCCCTGACAGGAGGGGGCAGCCGGGAGGGTAGGGCTCTGCTCCCAGGGAACAGGGACAAGGGGTGTAGTGTACCCCTATTCCATATCCCTGCCTGCCCTTTCCATGTGGCTTCCCCTTCCCCCATCTCTAGTCCAAACCACTCCCTCAGGTTCTCCCTACTGGTTCTGTCATCCTAACACTGCCCTTGTACCGCCCTTGTACCGCCCTTATGCCCTGCCTTGTGCTCTCTCCGCCCCCTCTGTCCGGGATAAGGGACTCGGAATCACATGAAGCGCTCTCTCTGCCTTGGGGTTCAGCAGCCACCAGCTTCTCTCTCTCTGGGCACCATGCCATGTGCCAGCCCCCTGTCTGTGGGGGCTATCACATGTGCTGGTCCCAGGCCTTGGGGAGTTAGCATGGAATAAAGACCTGCTGCTGTCTCCATGCTGAGAGCCTTCTCGCCTCCTTTACCGCCACCACGTTGTTGTGAGCTGACAATCGACTGAGATAGCTCGGGCTGCCGAAAGGCTTCGGGAGAGCGGTATCACCCGCTTTCCTTAGGTATCACCCGCTTTCCTTAGGTATCGCCCGCTTTCCTTAGGAATGCCCTGTGGTGCTCTCAGGAAGGTTGCGGCATGCCTTACCAACACAGAAACCATGCACAGCAACAAAGGGGAAACCGCCTCAAGTTGTATAAGGAGGGACTTAGACTGAATATTAAGAACAATTTTTTCACTGAAATGTTTGTCAGGCATTGGAACAGGCTGCCCAGGGAAGTGGTGGAATCACCATTCCTGGAAGTGTTCAAAAGCCATTTGGATGTGGAACGTGGGGACATGGTTTAGTGGTGGCCTTGGCAGTGCTGGGTTAATGCTTGGACTCAATGACCTTAGAGATACTTTTCAAACTGAATAGTTCCATGATTCTATGGATTTTCTTATTATTTCTATACAGCTCAAGAAACAAGTCCCGTTTTGGTATTTAGTTATCAAATTGGAGACTGAAAGGAGAAAAATATTCAAGATTGGGGTAAACTGTGGGTGTGTGTCTCCATCACTTTTCCAGGAGCTCTTGGCATATCTTTATTGTAGTAGAGTTTACCATTCAGCCTTATGGATTTTATTATGGATTTTGTGGTTTCTTTTTTATGTGAGAAGTGGAAGCCTCATTTAGAACTGACCAACGATGTGTTAGTATTGGACACGAAATTTTCCTCCTGAAGTGGGAGCATTCTGATTCAGCTGTTCTGCTCCACACAGGGACCTCCATGTAGTGTTAGAAGATGTTTTCTGCCTGGAATCAGCCATGGGAATATTTAAGTGGTGGTTCTTTGAGCCTCTATCTGGAATTCAGAAGCCTTTTGTCCCAAAGATTTTAGAGCCTTGGGATGATGCATGAAAAGATAATTAGGCGCCATACAAAGAAGCAGCAGTGGAAGCTGTAGAACACTGTAGAATATTCAGTGTACTCCAGACACCAAGTACTCATGGATTTGAGAAACATCACCTAATCCCCGCTCATTATAAAATCAAGAAGACAGAAAATGGGTTTGGAAATGGGTCCATCATATAAGGTTTTCCAGAGAGGTGTTGGATACCCCATCTCTAGGAACATTAAACATCAGGTTGGATGGAGATCTGAGCAACCAGGTCTAGTTGAAGATGTCTCTGCTCATTGAAGAGGTCTTGGACTAAATGATCTTTAAAGGTCCCTTCCAGCTCAAATGACTGTAAGATAAAATTAAAAAAAAAACTCTTACACTGAAATTAATACAATGATAAGAAAGCTTTCAAGACTCTCTGTACCATGTAATCAAGCAATTAAACCCTTGATCTATCTCATTGAACTGTTCTTTTCCAGAAATAATTTTCCTTCACTAAGTTATCTGTCCAGACAGGCCCCGATGGTTAGCAAGGAGGGACTAGATATCAGGGAGACCAATTCATCCCATCACAGAACTGGTGCCTCTTTCAGTTAGACTTTATTGATTTCTTGATATTTCTCCTTTCAACAATAGCAGGACCATAGCTGACTAGCTGACTAAATGCCTAATTTTGGTATTGGAAAAGTTAGATATGATGACCTTTGCCTTGACTGGAAATACAAAATGAATTCTTTAAAAAGGACCTAAAACAGCTGTAACTGTACTGAATCAACCAGCAGTGATTGATGACTCCTCTTGGACTTATATGAATGTGTCATAGGAACAATATTTTATTTACATCTCAGAACCTGACCTTTCTGAATTGCAGCTTTAATTCAGACAGAAATAGAATAAGGAGAGAACTCCGAATAATGTGAGTGAAGTACCTGTAGGTCTGTGCTGAGAGTCTTGGAATTGAGGTTTGGTGCCTGAGAGCTGAATGAAAATATCTGCTGAGTGTGGTGGCACTGAGAGGGCATAAAAGTAGTGTGGAAAGGTTAGAACCAGACTTTATGTTGTCCCTAGTAACTAAATGGGGAATTACCGCTGAATCTTTCAGTCTAATAACGAAATCAATTTTTATCCTTTGCAATCTAGTAAATTTTCCCAGAGTAACAGAAGGTTACAGGAGTGCATCAAAGGCTACAGACAAGAGATTTTAAATGCTGTGAGGCTGAGAGTGTATTGGATATATCCCAAACTTACTGAGGATAAGTGTAGTGTAATTTACAGAGGGATGGCACATTGGTCAGCTCTAAAATCCAGCTTTTCCCCAGGAGATTTTCTTTCTATGAGAATGAAACTGTGTAGACTTTTTATTTTTGGATTTTTCCTATTTTGATCCAGATTTACTGAGCAGCTTCTAGTATTCAAGTATTGCTTGGTTTTAGTCGACACATAAACAGCAAAAATCTTTGAAGATGAGACTCTTTCTGACAGGTCTGCATAAACTCCCAGATGTAATTGGGAGAAATGCAAAAAATGGCTGAAGTAAACTTTCTATTGACTTCTGTGCTCTTTGCATTTGACTTCCATAACTACAGCTTCTCTTGGGGTGCTTGAAATATTGTTTTAGATATCAGACAGGAAATAAAATGTGTGTTCAGCAATGTGGAAGTCCTCTGGAGCAGGGTCACAGCAGCTGAAATTCGAAAGCTGTTCACTTCTGTTAATTAATTTATACCTATATATAACACTCAAAAGCAAGAGCTTGACATGCTGTTGTGTTCATTCTGTCTGTTAAAAGCCTACGTGCACAGTCTTCGGGATATTTCGTTAATCTGCTTCTTTAGTAATATTATAAACACACATATATGGGTTTTCAAGGTACTTGAAACACCCCAGTGAACAAAATCTGAAATGGACCTCAGAACTAGTTTTAATTCCCAAATGGAAATAGCTGAGGGTACATCTGCCTGAGTAAATGAAGCACTGCTGGAAGTGGACACAGGCATTAAACTGGGGCTGTTCATACTGTTTTATACCCAGAACACTTTTCAGTGTGGTTGCAGGCCAACTAGTGTTGCCCCAGATGATGTCACTGAATATCTGGGGTCTTGGTGTGGACCAAGGACAATTCCTTTTAGGCATCTTAGCAGTAGGCATTCATGCTGTTTTGGAGGCTGAGGCAATTCAATATTACTCACACACCAGTCTGAACCTCTTGCCCTCAGGACCAGCGAACAGGTCCTGGCACTACTCATTTCACTAATAAACACCTGAAATTCTTTGCCTTCCAAAGGCTGGTTCCGATTCTTCAAATTTAGGGATGTTCAATATCTTGACAGCAGCCACCTTTCCTGTCTTGAAACTGTGCAAGTCTTATATTGGAAAAGAACTGTAAAACCAGAGGAGAGCTGTAGTATATATCTAAAACAAAGATGTTCCCAGTTATATTTTTTCTCTCTCGCATGATGGGAAGGAAATTACAAAACCTGGCAGCAAGTTTTACTGCTTTTTCACCATTTCAAACAGAATTCAGTCACAAAAGCAGTGTGCTAGGATGTGTATGCCTATTACCTCTGTTATTTTATGATTTATCAGTGACAAATGTGCTGCTTGGACTTCCCTCCTCTGGTGCAATAATTATGCTCTGATAGCAGTACTGGGATGTAAGTTGGACTAGTGTGTGTTTAAACTTAGGAGCACTTGGAAACACCTTCCTACATCAGGCAGGAGCAGAATATCAAACAGAGAACAAGCATCTTTAGCATCCACTTTGAACTGAAGAGCAAATTTGATAATGTCTGCACTAATTTGGCATCTCTCTTTCCTCTGAACACTCCTTGTAACACAAGACAATCATTCCTGTGGCTTGTTTTTTTCCCAGAAATCACAGAACAATCTTAAATCAGTAAAGTGTGGTGCATCTTAACTGAATACTTTAAACTCATACAACAATTTGCCATTTATTTTGACACAACTATTTTTTTGAATCTTTTAGGGGATGTGAAAATAATTATTGGTACATACAGGAGAAGCCCAGGTAAAACTACAGTATGTGCTCGACTTTTTCTTAATCCAAACAATTCAGTACATGTAGTAGAAGAAAAAATATTTTTATTTTTTTATACAACACAGAAAATTTCCATTGCTTGTCCACAAGAATGACAAAGAATCATTTTCCTGAGTACTCTTGTAGAATGGATAAAGAGTATGCATCATTGTAAAAGAAGGAGAAAAATTTTTCAGCATGGACTGTTGTTCTTTCCCAACATTTCAATATTGCCAGTCCAGAAATCTAGATAATAAATTTCAGCTCCAGTATTCCACTGCACACTTTTTCCCCACTTCTCAATTTTTTTTTTAACATTTGGAAACCTCCTACATCTCTGAAAATGTTAATAGGCTAATTATCACTGAGTTAATTTGCAAGTCATATTCCCTCCTGCCCCCACATTAAAAAAAAAAAAAAGGAAATCTCCTCCCCTATTTTATTTTTCGGCAAGTTAAAAAAAAAAAAAGGCAAGTGAACTTAGCCACAAAATAAGTCAAGGGAAAAATGAAGTACTAATTAAGAAAGCTGGGGTTTTATGCAAATGACTTCTTCACCGAAGACAGTCTAATGAATGTGCCCTGAGTCGATCCGTGTGCGTTTTCGCCAAGCTGACAGCTGGCTCGGAGGAAGGTCAGACAGAATCAAGCATGCACAGAGCATAATCCTTCAGATTGGCAGCTCTGCCCCCTGGTCACTGTTTGATTATCTCCCAAATTGCTGTATTTCACAGAGATAATGATTTTTTATGGTCACAGATTTGAAGACAACTGCTGTATCCTGAGGGTTGTCGTTCTGCAAGGAGACACTGCTGCTTCCTTAGGAGAAGAATTGGGGGAAAAAAGTTGCTCTCTCTTTTTTCCCCTCTCTCTCTCCCACTCTCCTTTCCCCCCCTCTCCTTCTTCTATTTATTTCTTCTATTTTTTTATTTATTTGTATTTCTTGTAGCCAAGAAGAGCCCGCATTCCTAGCCATTGTCTAGTTTGGTGTCCATGGGAGGAGGGCGATGTTCTGCCGCAGACATTCCCACACTGAGCCCAGCCACATCTCATGGAGATAACACAATTCTCCAATGAAGTATGAAAGAGCAAACATTCAGGAGCAGAGAAATCGGGGAGAGGGGGAAAGCCTCTGAAGGAATTTTCTGCACATGGTTACCGTTCATTGCTGCTTGGTGACTTGCTGTCCTGATGGCCAGATATGTTGGGCCTCAGGGGGTTGTAAAAAACCATCATGGGCCTGGAAAGGGGATAAATGCCAGAGGCAGCAGTGGTGGAGATGGTTTTCAAAACAGGCCAGGTGCAGATGTACAAACAGCACAGCATCTCCCACGATTCATATCCCTGACACTGGCACCTGTGGATGGATTTTCCCTTTGAATCTTAACACCCAAAGGGGTGAAGGCTTCTAAAAATGTAGGTAATCCAAAAAAAAAAAAGGCATTTAGTGCTCCAGGAAGGATTCAGTCAGAGGAGCTGTATCCTAAAGAGCTGGTCATGTATTATCTGATGAAATGCTTTTTCCTTGGAAAAATGTTATCAAAAGCAAGCTTTGCAATGGAACACGTTTGCCAAGATAGGCAAGGGCAGAACTTCTGGAAAAAAAGAAAATACAATCTCAGGTGTAAACAAAGTACTGCCCTCCTTTGTCTCAAACCACAAAAAAATATCTTGGTGGTTTGATCACTTCATGGACAGATTGAGTCACCCAGCTAAAAACTGTGAATTTATCGGTAAATTTATTTATCAATATATTTCTTCAATATTTAATTGGGATGCCCATTAATTAATTTATTCATTTGAATTTCCTTACATATCAGTAGAAAAGTAGAAAGAGAGGATATTTTATGAGTGTGGATGGATGTTGACTGCCAGAGCAACAATTCTTATGTGAGATGAGTTATCTCTTTCCACTTAGTGGAAAAAAAATTAGTGCTTCATTTGAGGGAGAATAGGTCAGAGGTAAATTCTCAACACTGTTTCATTCAGAGCTGCAGTTGGAAACTAATTTTCCAACACTACTGTGAAGGTATCAAAAAAAGGGGCGTCAAATCTTTCCTCTGGATCAGGGCAAGAGGAAACCAATTCTCTACACACCCGCTTTATCCCCAAATGCTTCATCTGAAATGCATGAGCAAAATTGAGCAAGAAAGACTCTTCCTTGAGTATGAAGGGATTGTTTGGAACCCTGCACTGGAATATGAATGATTTTGAGGGGCCTGCAAGAAACAGACTTCCTGGAGGAACAGTAAATTCTAATAGGGATGTCCTCAGAGAAAAGAAGATAAAGTTGCCTCATGTCTGTACACTTGGAAAGGTGGCTGGGTATTCCTTGGACAAAGAGGGAGCCTGATATCAGGACTGGTAGGAAAGTCCTCCCAGCACCAGTAAAGACAACATAGGGTAAGAGGGAATACCGAGAGGGAAAGAAGAAAGAAGATATGGGTTGAGTCAGCTCCAATGTGAATGTTTGTTCCTTCAGAAAAGTCCCTGTTTCACAACTGGTCTGACAATATTGAGAACTCCTTCTTCCCTGTGAGGGTGGTGGGGCCCTGGCACAGATTGCCCACAGAAGCTGTGGCTGCCCCTGGATCCCTGGAAGTGTCCAAGACCAGGCTGGACAGGGCATGGAGCAACCTGGGATAGTGGAAGGTGTCCCTGCCCATGGCAGGGGATTGGAATGAGATGAACTTTAAGGACTCTTCCAACCCAAACCATTCTATGGCTCCGTGAAATCATTGCAGCACTGACTGATGGTCCTCGAGCCACAGTGAAGGCGATACAAGCAAAAATGAGAAAAAGTGCTTTAGCAATAAATAGCACCAAATTTAGATGTCTGGAAAATTTGGAGCAGATTCTTAGCACTGCCATGGAAACTCCCCCTTTATCTCAATCCTCATGTGCAGACCTCTGTTGTACACACTGAACCTGTTACTGGAGGAGCATGACATCCAGCTAAAATCACAGAAGGGGAAATGACTCTTGCTTCTACGAATAGATGAACTGAAATGCACAGTGAACTATTCATGAATCAGAGCATTCCTTTCCTGTCCATACTGACAGGAACTCGAGCACAGATTGACTTGATCTTTTTAGCCTCTGTCTATCCTTTCTTGAATAGGCTTCCTCCTTTATTATCCTCAATATGTTTAAAGGCTTGCAGGGAAATAATGCAAGGGCCCTCCTGTGGCTGATTTTAACACCTACCATTCACATCCTTACAGCTGTAAGACACCAATAGTCAAGTGGCCAGAAGTTTCTGCTTTTAATAATGCACAATATCCTCTGAGTTATGGATGGAAAAAGCTGATTATGCTAAACTATCTCCAAGCCTGGATAGAGTTACATCCTACATTCAATTCACACTTATTTTTCTAGGCACCATCATAGCATTTTTTAAATTCCCACACACTGTTACTCACAACACTATACTAAGGAAATAACTCACTCTCGAAACAAGTTCATCTAGAAATTCACCCACAATTTCACATGGGAAAAGGGGATCCAACTAAACCCTCTCCTAGTACCTCACATGTTTGTTTTCAGTCTTTAAAGCCTGCAATCTTCCAATGTCTGTAGACTATTGCTTCCCCTCAGGGCTGTATGAAGTGCTTTTAATCCCTTCTTTTAAACTGATCCCTCACAAGTCCGCACTCTTCTCCAAATGCATTTGTCCTTTTTTTTTTAAAAGTCGTAAAGAAATAACCAGATGGATGAGGCACTCCCACTAAGCTGGATCAGAGTTTACTACCAAAGAATGGCTCCTCTGCTGAATTATGTGAGGACATTGCTTTGGCAGCCTCAAATCACATGGATCACAGTGGCATTTTCTTGACCCAGGACTCATGGCTGGTCTTTAAGTTTTGCATGTATATAATTTTCCTAAAGCTTCGCCATTATTAATATTTAGTTGTAGTATAAATATAAATATCTATATATATATCTATATATATCTTCTTTGCTCAGGTTGGGGTTTGGTGTCCTTAAATCATTCTCTGCATTAAGAGAAGAGTAACTTGCCTAGCAGGGTGAGCTCAGTGATGCTCAGAGGGGGCTGAGCTGCCTTAAATATGCAGCACAAGAATGACAGAGTAGCTAAAGATGTCTCAAAACTCCAGCCTGCACTGACAACCAGTAACTTGTTCCTCCAGCCAAGCTCTCAGGAGCAGAATTCAGATGAGAACCTGTAGTGTGATTACTACACTCCACCAAAAACCAGAAGGCACAAACCAAGATTTGGACTCAGGCAGCACAAAAAAAAGTGTTAAGACTCTTAGACTAAATGAGGGTGTATTTATTTTATCATCTGAATCACTCATGGTTATTCTGGCTGCCTGCCAACCTACCAAAACTTGGAGAAGAAATGACACTGTGATAGGATCCTGGAGGAAAATAAATAAAATCCCTCAGGCTATTAGAATAGTTGGCATTAGCCCTGTAGAAAAATCAAGAAAAATACTAACTAGTAAAGTGTATGAACAGTATGAGCCCTGGATAGCTGTGGTGGGAGAGATTAAGATTCAGGTTAGTGCTGTCTTTCGTGCAGAGTAGGGATTTTTACTGCACTTTTTCAGATCACAGATGAGTGCCTCAAGCACCAGCCAAAAGATCTTTCAAAGTGAGTGTTCAGCAATTCTTTTCCTGATGCAACAAACTGCTTCTGCGGCTTCTGTAAGAACAGGTGAATACATTACCTGACAAAATTAATTTTGACCAAATAAAAATTTGTCTACATATAATGATTTAACGAGGAAACTCCTGACTTCCTCTAGCAACTTGTCTTTTTATATAGGCTTGATGAAAAATCTGAAGTCTACAGGAAAAGCGAACTCTGTTACCTCTCTCATTTCAGATCTAAGCCACAATTTTGCAAGCACAGCATAAGGAGTTGTATATGTTTTCAGTGAAAAAAAATCAAGAAAAATACTTACAATTTGGAAAATATGGAAAAAATGGAGCAAACTCCATAATCTGAATGAATCTGTAAGCACCAGCAGACAATGTTCAACACCATTAATTGACAACAGCACCACTAGATTAGATGAACTCTTAAGAGAAGCAGGGAACGATGCTGCAGGACACGATGAATGGATTATCAATCCAAAAGAACTCCTCACTGATACAACACTGGTACAGAGCCAAAGTGATAGTGGAAACACTGAAGTCTTTAACTGCTTTTAGGGGTTTTCATAGCTCATGTCTGAGTATGTCTCAATGAACAACTATGAATTTGGCATAAAACTAAATAAATTGGAAAGAAAATAAAATTGGTCATGGGGCGAAAATTGTTGGTCTCATTTGTAGAGTACATCTATTGATACAATTAGTGATCTAATGTGTGGAAATTTATTGTGCTCATTAATGTCCAGCAACTCAGTTGAAACAGTTTATTGATGACTTCCAGAGGCAAAGAATATCAGAAAAAGAGGAATGAAGGAATCCAACCCTTCCATTCCTTATGCAAAGGAAGTCTGGTTTTAATTTAAGACAGAGACTAAAAGGGAAAAGGTGTAGATCCATGGTTTTGGGATCAGAACATCTTCCCAGCTGTGTATAGCTGAGGCTCCCAGCTCAACAACAATGTCCCATTTAGACTTGCTTTGGTCCCTCATGCTGGTTCTCAACCACGTCTAGGTGGTTCCCAGCTCAAGTAGGGCAAAGTGTTCCTTCCCTGGAAGTGTCCAAGGCCAGGTTGGATGGGGCTTGGAGCAACCTGGTCTAGTGGAAGGTGTCCCTGTCCATGGCAAGGGTTGGGAATGAGATGACCTTTAAGGTCCCTTCCAACCCAAACAATTCTCTGATTCTGTGATCACTGAATTTCTATCATCCCAGTAGAGTCAATGAAGAAAATCATACAGAGCTCATTCAGGTGCTGTGATTTGTTCTTCAGAGAGAGCACACCCTTTCTTTAATTGAGTCTGTGTTTACAGGCTACCTGAACAGCCTCTGTAAATATCTAAAATAGGGAATCTGATTATGACACAACATTTCTACTCAAAGAAGCTGAATGTCCATTCTTATCACTAATCTTCCCTCTGCAAAGACTTTGTCAGCTGTGCTGCATTTGTTACAAAGCTCTGTATTATAAAAAATGTACATCATTGTCCTTTATTGATTTTTTTATGGCCTTCCTGGTAACAAAATGGAGTAGTTTCTAATCTTGTCTCTGTTCAGATGATGTTTGCATTAGCCCTCTTTGTTTTTATGCAGACTGTGTATAAAGAAAGCATAAACTTCTTTGGAAAAGCTGTAAAGCGAAGGATCAAATTGCATCTCCGTGCAGGGAGGGGGGAGAAGGGAGGGCAGGGTGATCTATCCCAACCAATTAGGAATACCCTGCAAATTAGGCAGACGTCAGTTGCACAACTTCACCCATCCTCCCCAGCCATGCCCCTGGATAAAAGAGAGAAACACAATGGTAGTTAAAACAATTATCATCCAGTGGAGCTTGATTCTAAACTGCTCTGCTAGGAAGTGGCAAGGAGCATTCAGCTCCTGACGCAGCAAGCAATCGCTTTTCCTTCCCCTTGGGTTGAAAAGCTCCTGGCTTTTTAAGCAATTCTGTACCTCTGAACTAGTCCTTTCAGGGCTTTGGGGTAGCATGCCAGTGGCACTGCATCCCATTATCATCATTGCATGTCACTGGAGGCAACAAAAGGAAAGAGATGCAGAAAGGGCTGGGAATGAGAGGAGACATTAATAACAGTGCGCTGCTCTGTGCTGACAAAAGCAGGAGAAGGTATTGTGAGGGCTGCTGGAGAGGAGAAGGAAGGAGGAGAGGTGGAAACAAAAGGTGTAAAAATGAGGTATTATAGTATAGAAGCAGTTATGCAATAACCTTGGGTAGGAAAGTAGTAGTAGGTAAGAGCAGGTGTAATGACAGGTCCAGTTTCTGTCATTTTTTGATGTTTGTCAAATCACTTAGGAGCAGGTTTGCAAAAAATTACCTGTATGTCTCAAAGACAGAGAAATTAAAAGTTGAGCTTCCAGAGGTTCCTCAGCAAACCAGGATTCTGTCCCACTTTTGAGGAGAAGTAAAAACGCACACCATAGAAAGAAAAACTCTGCATCTTTGCTGACCCATTGAATCCTGCTATAATTTCTTTGCTTCTTGGCTTCTTTAACAGCCTTCCAAGGGCTTCCAACGTAGAAGGGCTCCAAGAGAGCCGGAGAGGGACTTTTAGCAAGGATATGTAGTAATAAGACAACAAGGGAATGTCTTTAAGCTGCAAGAGGGAGATTTAAATTGGTTATTAGGAAGAAATTCTTCCCTGTGAGGGTGGTGAGGTCCTGGCACAAGTTGCCCAGAGAAGCTGTTGACTCTCCATCCCTGGAAATGTTCAAGGCCGGGTTGGATGGTGTTTGGAGCAACCTGGGATAGTGGAAGGTGTCCCTGCCCGGGCTGGGGAGATGGAACTGGATAGTCTGTAAGGTCCCTTCCAAACCAAACTATTCCACAATTCTGTTCTAGGCCAGCTGGCACAGTCTAACTGTATCCACACTCTTAAATCCTCCTAAAAACTAAGCTTTAAACTCAAATCTAGACAGCTACATATAGCCTTCTAAATTTGACCTCATAAAGTGTAGGCTGACTCCCCACCAACTGCCCTTGCTGATATTATCTCCAGTTGCCCACTTTCTTCAAGAAAGGCCTCAATGCTAATAAACTGAAAAAAAAATCACCTAACAAATATCCATAATTTCTGGTTGCATCCCAGACTTCTTTTCCACTAAGTCATCCAGCCTTCTCTCAATTTGCTGTGACCACACAACCAAGTGTTGTAAGGCTTCTGTAGCATTCTTCAAAAATCCAAGTAAAAGAACCAGAAACATGGAATGAGGTTCGCTTTCCACCACTTTCACATCTCATTGCCGTCATCTTCCTTAGTCAGCTTTGGTTGTCAGCGAAGGTAGAGAAACTATTAAAATACAAGCCATGTGATCAATTTAGCTGGCTTTTAGACATAATTTGCACCCTCAACCAGTTTCTCTCTTTGACTCAATGGGAATCCAGAAAGTCACCCCAGACACCAACAGCTGCATCAGAGACTTCCAGTCTCACTCTGATGATTCTCACTTTGACATTCAACCATCCAGCACTTTGCTGCTTCATGACACATAAGGGTTGTCTTATTTCCAAATCTTTGTTCTCATCATTGACCTCTACATATAAAATTGATTAATTTCCATCAGCCAGTTCCAATTATCTCCCAATTATAGGCAGCTCTTAGATATTTAAAATCAAAGGGGACCATTATGATGATTAGTCTAATTCCTGTCATTGCAGAGAAAGTAAATGTCATCCATATTGTCCAGTTTTGAGTCCCATTAACTGCCCTTTCCGTTTGGGCAGCATCAATTTAGTAGTGGCTGCTGCCCAAACTGAACATCAGGGACTATACAGGGCTGCTTTGCTTTTTGAATCTAAAACTCTTTCTGAATCTAAATGGTCCATTATTCCCTCTCCAGACATCATGCACTCCCAGAGCTGACAAAAATTTAAAATACTGAAAAATGGGTAATTTCTGACTGGAAGATGGGATCCTTGAAGAGTCTTGATGTTGCAACCATGGCATTTCCAGCATTTTTGAGAAGGCTGTTGAAATGCAAGTGTTCATCACGACATGGATATGAGCCTTGAACTCCTTTCTAGGTGAGATATTCACCATTTTGGTTACTGCATGGACCCTATCTGTTTCCTTTTCCATTGATGTGTCCTGGCAGAATGAAATGTTCCTTGCAGAGCTCTTGGAAAGCAATGGGTACTTTGGTTTTTTTTCTCCTAATCTGAGATATTCTTATGAAATATGGAAGCTTGGGTGGGAGCAAGGGCTTCCCGTGTTGCTCTCCACAGCTCCTTGAGGAGAGGAAGTGGAGAGGGCAATGCTAACCTTTGCTGCCTGGTATGCAGTGATAGGACACATAGGAATGGTTCAAAGCTGTGCCGGGGATGTTTAGATTGAACACTGGGAGATTTTTCTTTACCAAAAGGCTGCTCAAACACTGGAATAGGCTTTCTGGAGAGGTGGTTGATGTCCAAGGCCTGTCAGTATTTAAAAGGCATTTGGACAATTCCTTAACAACATGTTTTGGTCAGCCTTGAATTGGTCAGGCAGTTGGACCAATTGTACATCCCATCCAACTGAAATAGTTCTATTTCATTCTCTTCTGTTCTATTTTATTCTATTCTAACTTGGAGCTTTTGTTTTCAAATATGGACTACAGCAGACCTGGAAAAATTTGTGAGAATTAGTAACATATCTTTTTTTCCCCATGACAGATTTTGGCCGGCACAGGCACTTTTTGGTACCTTTCATGAACTTAAAACCTCAAGGCAGAAGCACTGGGACAGCTCCACGTAGGCCGGAGCCAGCAATCAGCTCTGGCCAAAACAAGCACACTAAAAATCTTAGGTAGAAATGAAGTCATTCCTGAATTTATTCCTGCCACAGACAATTTACAACACAGACAAGGTCGTAGTACCCAAAATCAGGATTACACCAGCAGCCCAGAAGGTGTTGGATCACTTGGGATCAATTAAGGCTTCTACTGACTTTATCACTGCCTCCACCAAACTGTCCTTAGCCCAACAGCAGACTCAGCTAACGACACAGATACTTAATCTCCAGGACATATCCCATCCACATGCCTGAGCAGACATTTAGGGAAGTTTCTTAAGAATATTTTTTCCATCATTATCATCAGTTTTTCCTTATGGATGTTTGCAATAAATAAATGCTTGATACGGGTACACTTGTAACACAACAGGGAGAAGGGAAGGATAGGGGGAGGGTTATGTTCTCATTTCTTGGCAGATATAAAAAACCACCAAACTATTCATATTTAGTTCTGTTTAGAATAAATAAAAAACAAACAAACATCACAATGCACCCAAAGGCTTTGCATAGCTAGAAGCTTTATTGATTCATATACCACCCACATAATCTGCCAAAATGCACTACACTTTTAAAATTTTTTCTTTTTTTAAATCTTCTTCCCAGGAAAGTCTAGCCCTCCAAGCTCATTTATTCAAGGGAAAAGAATTAAATAAATCCTTTAAACACTGCTAAGCCTACTCTGGGAAAGGCTTTTGGTTGTGGCTCAAAGGAAATGCATTCTCTTGTCCTGTGGGAGTTGCCTGAATTGTTGGGAGCATCATGCCCAGCCCATGGAAAAGAGATGACTTCTGCCTGTCATAGCTGTCAGCAAACTGAGGTTGTTAGAACAGAGTTCCTAGCAAGGGAAAAGTTCGTATCAGGTCACTAAATTTCACTGTAGTCCCTGGAAATCATGTCATCCCCAAATGCTGACAGTTATATGGAAAATGCAGCCTGGTCTTTTCAAAAAATTGCTCTGACTTTTGTTTTGAGTGGGAACAGGAAGAGGGAAGATCCCTGCAGGTGTGCTGTGTGTGGCAGCATGGAAGCCTTCAGGAGGTCTCAGTGTGAAGTGAAGAATGGTGGAAATGGAATTAAGTATGGGAAGTTGCACAACTTGTGTTCTTTCTGCTCAAATCAAGTATGGTGTGGTCAAGTCAAGTGTGGTGTTAGCTAAGTTCAAAGTGTCCACCCAAATCTTGGGATTGCTTTATTCCTCGGGAAAATTGGCAAAAAAGGGTTTTCACTTATATAATTTTTTGTTTATTTTTCCAAAACTGGATGGATGAATCCAGACAATTTTCTGGGAATAGTCCGGAGTGCTTGGTCACAAACAGCATCTGAGAGATATTTCACAGGCTGATTTTGTTGTGTATGATAAAACCCCATGCCATGCCACCCAAATACGTAGGAATGTGTGCAATTTCATTCCAATGCCAGCATTTCCATAAGGCATAATAGACAAAATTGGAGGGATTTGACTTGTCATTTGATGCCCCATTCCTGCAAGTGTTCAAGGCCAGGTTGGATGAGGCTTGGAGCAACCTGGTCTAGCCAAAGGTGTCCCTGCCCATGGCACCACGTTGGAATGAAATGGTCTTTAGTGTCCCTTCAAACCTAAACCAATTTGTGATTCTGTGTTTCTATGACTCTAGTTAAAGCAGAATTCTTTTTCCGTTTCCACACACAGGAATAAAGTCCTACCTGGTGAGAAACAGCAAGAGCTTTGGTTCACTTTCCTGCAGTTAAAAAGTTAAGGCCAAAGTAGAAAAAACCCGAGATCACGCAAATCCAAGCCACGTGTATTAAACAGAAGATCATCCTTCAGAGTTGCTAAATTAGTTCGTCAATAAGATGCTTGAAGGGCAAGATTTCATACTTGCAGACCGTTGCCAGCAAAATATAAAAGCAAACGAGGCATTTATGGAATTGTATATTTCTTGGATGGCAGCTTAAAAATTAGACTTAATTGAAGGCTAAAAAGAAAGCATTTTCATTGTTGGGAATGAAGGGTTTAAAAAAGAATTAAAGAAATTTTCAACTTGGGTGTAGGGCATAATTACAAAAACATTAAAGCAAATAATTGGTAGCACTGTAATTTTTTCCTCCCCAGGTAACTACCATATGTATTACACAGTGAATCATTGACTCCGTCCCTCCTATCATTAATTACTGTGATGCATAAATAATTGGAAAATTATATGTTCCAAAAATGATTTAGTAATACATTTTATGCATCTAATAAGCACAGGCTTTTAATCATCACTAGACATGTTATGATAAATTTTGCTCTCCGTCTCAACTCTTCTGTTATCTCTCCCTTATACGGCTGCCATCTCCTTGCATGCAAATACCACTAAGCCACTTGGCATCACATACTTCCCAGTGGATGCTTTTTACTGGGCTTTATTCTGCTCGACATTTTTGGTGTTGATATTTTGGCTTGAATTGCATTTAAGGCTGTTCTCAGCCTCACAGAAACACATTAAACTATTTATCCCCAAACCATAAGCTATTGTTTAATTTAAATGGAAATATCTTAATCTGTTTTTTTCCCATCCATTTAAAACGGTCTGTACCTTTTGTTTTGAACAGCGGGGGTATTTCAAAGCTGTTGTTATAGATTGAACTGAAATAACTGACAATCTACTCTTTTTAATTAGAAACAGTAAAACATATTTTAACATGTGCTGATCATCATGGTACGTGTTATTTCCTTTCTTCAGGTTTAACACATTATGTTTGACACTCCATCGTCGAGTTATGTGACTCAACACCTTAAGGAACGACTCAGCCTGGAAAAGCACAAGAACCACTGATATGTCAAGATGTTATTTCAAGTTCAACCCAAGCAACACAACCTGTCAAAACTGTTCAAATTAAATTTGCCACGCTGCAGCTAATCATTCATGCTTACTTTTAGTGCTGTTTACAGTTGTATTGCTCACAGAACCTGCAGCTCTTGCACACAACACAGAAACTGGGGTTTGTGACTGGCTAAGTGAAGGTGATAATGAAATGGTTTGGTTCATTAAACTGTCTTCAAATAAGTACAGAGTTCACAGTAATTTCATAAAATCATAGCATATCCAGAGTTTTATCCAATTGTATTTCAGATAGACACTTGTAAACCGATTGACTACACAAACTATTAAAAATGTTTATTTCTAAGCCAAGAAACACACAGTAGGATCTGTCTTTTGTGAAGTTAATTGAATCTTCTAACTCTCTTACATCATGTAAATGAATAAACATTAGTGTTTCCCATTTATTCATATCTACTGGGCAGACAACTGAAGGATGTGTCAAGCTGCAAAGATCTATAGATGTAAGAATATTGATAATAGCTCAAGCCTGGGTTTCTGCGTAGTTCATGGTGATGAAGCACCAGGAGTAACCGAACACAAGACATGGTCTTTATTGATTCGCTGAACATGAAAATTTTTAGGGATATGTGACACCATTTCAAACCAACTGGTGCCTTCGTGAAGCTGAAGGGGTTGCAAATGTTGGATCAGATTAAGTGACTAAACTGAGAGGGGATTCAGTCTATCTCAACTTATGAAATAGAACGGTTTGGGTTGGAACAGACTTTACAGATGTTCCAGTTCCAACTCCCTGCGATGGCCAGGGACACCTTCCACTATCCCAGGTTGCTCCAAGCTCCACCCAACCTGGCTTTGGACACTTCCAGGGATGGGGCAACCACAGCTTCTCTGGGCAGCCTGTGCCAGGGCCTCCCCACCCTCACAGGGAAGAATTCCCTCCCAATATCTAATCTAAACCTGCCCTCCTTCAGTTTAAATACCACATCTCATACTTACTCCATGTATGTAAAGGATGACTACCATCTTGGTATCTCGTGCAAGTCAGGGACTGGCTACAGGGAGGCTTTTCTCTTAGATGATCACCTGGTTGTAAAGCTCCATTCTGAATTCCTGTTTAAAATCTTGTCCCTGTTCTGAGGAGGAGATGCTGCACCTGGAATCTCAGCTCTACCTCTTTAGAAATTTTCACATGCTTCAAGTATCTCCTTTTGATTCAGCCAAACTGCTTCTGCTGCCCCCAGACAAGGGGCTTGTGAAGGACGAGTGCTAGGAGTTCCAGGGGGAATTCCAGGAAAGCCTGTGTATAAAATAACATGTCCTGACCTTATGGAAGTAATTCATAGATGGAAATCTGGATTGCTTTTGGGAGGAAAAGTCAGCCGTTGAAGTCAATGAGACAAATCAGTGCCAAGAGTTCCTGTTCCTGTGCAGAAAATATATGCAAGGGAAAGAGTGTAAAGTTGTCTTGTTAATTTTGTTGTGACCCCAGTCATGACGGAAAACACTGCAGGAATTCAGGGGTCTTACCCACAACAAAGTGCATTAACATTTGAAATAACCTCTAGCAAAAACATGATATAAGAAAGTTTGACTTAACTATGACAACAATGACGCTCCCTTCATTTGAAACAGCCCTGAAAACAGGTGCTGGAGAGGTGTGGAGCATTGAAGGTGGAAATGCAAGAACTGAAATCCTTTCCCTCTTTCCCCCACAAAACAACCTGCTTTGGCTCTCAGGTGCAAATCCCTCAAAGCAGCTTGTGCTCCATGTGAAAGAGGTGCAGTGTCTGTGACAACTTCCACTCCATTCCGTCTCCTCACAGGAGTCTGATATGATGAACAGGTACAACACGTGTCTGACTCTCCTGTCTCCCTGTTAAGTTTGGTTAGTTTAAAAGAAATTAATTTTTGCTTACAATATGCATAGACTTTCAACTTCCACCTAAATTAGCTATCTGAGGAATTTCTAAGAAGGAACCTGAGCTTTTAGCCTATTTATACAATTGCGTGAATACCAGGTCCTGTTCTACAAACTGGAGGACATCTGGCATAATCTGGCCACCTCCATACTATTAAAGTCTCCCAAGTCTCCAAAATGGTTGTTTGCAACTAAACTACTTATCATGAAAAGCTGCGCTGACTCCAGAGCCCACTGAGTTTTGTTGGAAGCCAAAAGATTGGCAAGGAACCCTTTAACAATTTAGAAGCATGGGTTGCCCGGAGAAGCTGTGGCTGCACCATCCCTGCAAGTGTCCAAGGCCAAGTTGGATGGGGCTTGGAGCAACCTGGGATAGTGAAAGGTGTCCCTGCCCATGGCAGGGGGTAGAACTGGATGATCCTTAAGATCTCTTCCAACCCAGTTCATTCCATGGTTCAATGATTCCATGGAAGAGTTCAAGAGCCCTTGCCCATGCTCTGCCACTGCTTACTTTACTAGTTCAGACTACAGTGGACTGGAATCTCAATAGAAGGGAATAACAGGAGGCAATACCAGGTCAATGACATTTTTGAGGGAGTTCCAGGTCTGGAAATGTTAATATGCCTACTGGATACTGCCTACTACCACAGGGAAATAGTAAGGAAGGAGAAAAAGGGTCTACAATACAGCTGTTCTCGTGCCCTTAATAGCGGTAAAATACGTTGGAAAATTGCTCCCAGATAGGTGGGAGAAAACATCTTATCATCAGAGACTTGAAGAGCCCAGACTTATCAAAAAGAAAATGAAGACACAGCAGCACTACTTTTTCAAGGAGAAACTACCCTGAACTAATAGGCTGTTTAATCAGGCAGGTAAAGGCATAACAAAATCCAATGGCTGAAAGCTGGAAGCAGAGAAATTCGAATGAAGAATTAGACACACATTTTAAACTGTGAGGGCAATGTGGAACTGGAACACATTACCAGGGCAAGGGATGGAGTTTCCAACATTCAGTGCCTTCAGATCAGGTGTAGATAATCTTCTTCAGGAACTTTAATCAAGACACTAAACTAAAAACAGAGGGAAATATTAATGCCTTTCCAAGGGGTTTAATGTAATGAGAGTGGATTAGACAATGCATCTTCATGGCATGAAGATGTGTGAATTCTTCACTCTTATCCCAGTGGGATCCAAGTATGAAAGTGGGCTTCAGTGGCCTTGGTGAGATGGGTAGGACAGAGGCAGGGAAGGAGGGATTTAGGGGAAAGGAAAAGGATGACCAACTAGGATCACAGGCACAGGCTTTCTGCCCTTCGCTCTCACCCAATCCACTTGAAAATGAGGGAAAGCAAAGGACGTCTGCCAGTAGGCCCTACAGATGCAGCCTCCTTGTGATCAAGGAGCTAAGGGAATTCAAGAACATGGATGTGGGCCATCCTGTGCCAGCTGGCCTTGGTGATGGGGAATTAGCTTAAGCACCTTTAATTTACTGGTATGGACATAATTCGTGTTTCCCTAAGCCAGGCTGGTTACCCAAGAGGATACAAACTGGTGTGAGTTAACTTGTAATAGACCTCACAGTACTCAGGGAAAGATAGAGGATTGAAAATAAGGTCTAGGGATTTAGCTTTTGCTTAATATTTTCTCTAGAGCTCTGGAGATAGTCACTATGCTGTAGTGTTTATCTGTGGATCCACTGAAACAGAAATCTCCCACTTTTTCCACGTGGAAAAAGAAAAGTATAACTGTTGTAAGACCTTTTCCTGAGGTGACACCATAGTAAAACCAGGGAGGAAACCCAAGATTCATTTCTTACAAGTCAGGTGCTCTCTTACTTGGAGTTATCCTCGTCTGTGCTCATCCATGTGAGAGAAGGAGGTGATCCACAGGGACTGTTCATGTGAGGTAGGGCCATATTACTGAACTTTCCCTTTGAGAGACTTTCTGCTTCCTTCCCTCCCTTCCCCAAATCAAATCCATTTACTCCTTTCAGGCAGGGATAGAGTCTCCAGTGTCACATTAGACAGAGTTTTCATTGACCAGCAGCCAATATATGAAGCCAGTATATATTGTTTCAATGAGTCTGTCTAAATGACCTCAAGGAATGGATTTCAGGTCATATCATGGACTGGCACTATCCAAACAAGACAGATCAAGACAAGGTTTTTGGTGTGTCAGATGTGGTTTTAGTTTAGATTGAGACATGACAACTTGTCAAAGGAATGTCATCAAATATTAGTGTCTCTTTTCTTGATAATACAATATTGTGTGTTTCTATCAGAGGGCTTGTATAAAACAAGAACCGACCCCCAACTTTATCTTGAGCCTTTGTTGAAAAGAGAATGCAAAAGTGTTCCTTGTAGTGCTCAGAGTAAAACTGACTTACTTGCAATAAATATGAGAATGACCCATTGTGTTCTCGAGGAGAAAACAAGAAAAAATTTGTGACATATTTATCATCTTTCACCTACAAATATTTGAACCCAAACTTTCCAAATTATTGTGCAATCAGTGAGCCATTAAGTCACCCATCATAAGATAATTCTCACTCTTTCTTGTGTAAGATTTCCAAACAATAGTTGTTCACTTATGACGTTCATAGAATTGCACACTGGATAAATTTGTCCACTTCCCAATTAATGCAATCTTACTGCAAGCCCCAAATGAGTAGCCACTGAGTCCCTCTCAGATGAAGTACTGAGACCCATTTTGCTGAACTACCACTGTGTAACAACCTGTTAAAATGAAACTCCTTCTCCGTAACAGCACACAGGCTAATTTCAATCACAACCATTCCAAGCTGACTTCCCCAGCTGACAGTGAGAGAAGGGCTTCAAGAGGCTGGAGAGAGGGACTTTTCACAAGGGTGTGTTATGATTGGTCAAGGGGGAATGGCTTCAAACTCTCAGAGGGCAGGGTTAGGTTACATTTCAGGAAGAAATTCTTTACTCAGAGAGTGGCGAGGCCCTGGCACAGGTTGCCCAGAGAAGCTGTGGCTGCCTCATCCCTGAAAGTGTTCAAGTCCAGGTTGAATGGGGCTTGGAGCCACCTGGGATAGTGGAAGGTGTCCCTGCCCATGGCAGGGGGATGGAATGAGACGGTTTTTAAGGTCCCTTCCAACCCAGAGCATTCTGCGATTCTATGATTCCATGATACACTTGTCTCAGATTAACCACTCTCTGTGATGCTTCAGAGAACTTTTCCTGTTAGCTCACAAAGTTGCTGCTTTTAGCTCACACTCTGGAGAGCATTGTTTTTATCTCTGGAGTTCACCAATTTGATCCTCAAAGGCTGGCACATTCTTTCATAAATTAAAGAAAATAAGAGAGGATAGGCTTCAGAAAACTATTGTGATGATCCAAACTGTCTCTGTGACAACACTGGGCTTGGTATCTGCTCCTCTTTATGGAGCAGCAATTAAACCTTCATCTGCAATCTCGTGTGTCCCACCATGAGACCAGTGTCCACATGTCTCTTCCATAATCTTATATCAACTACTCAATAGTTTTCTATTATCTTTTGTCTCTTTATATGTTCTTGCATAACAGAGGCATTTGCTCACTGCACAAATCCCCTGGATCCCTAAAGAGGATAACTGAGAAAAGCTCATACCTCAGACGAGGAAGTCCCACTTCCCAGCAATGCCCTACATCCTACTCTTCTTGCTTAAACTGCCACATTTATTTGTACATTTTCCCCAAGAAACTTCTATCTGGAGCTAAAGTGATTGACTCTTTCCTTAAAAACTTAGCCTGCATCACCATAGAATCAAAGAATCATTTAGGTTGGAAAAGAGCTCCAAGATAATTGAGTCCAACCACTTACCTGGCACTGCCAGATCTACCACTAAACCAGATTCCGTAGCAAGTTCTTTCCATAATAATAGTCTTTTAAAAAGTGAGGAAATCTCTGAAGTGACTCAGATCTTTGGGAGATTGGTATTTTCTTTTAAAAAAAATCTTGAATGGGGAAACAGTTAGCCAAAAAATGAGAAACCAGAAGGAAGGCAAGAGATTCAAAAGATAGTGTGGTGAATTTCTGGCACTTGATGGTTATTGATGAGTTAGGGATAGATTTGCCTTTTCTGTCTTCCTGTTGCAGAGCACCTAATTTCACGTTTATTGGGAATCTTCCAAAACATATTATTTATGAGAAATGGATTAACAGACTTGGTAGCGTTTACATGCAGCCAGGTGGATGAGCCTGGTTCCACTCTCCCCAGCTGGAGAACTCCTCATCCCTGACCTCTTCCCTTCCCTACCCCATCTCACCTTTCCTGCATCACATCTTTGTGTATGAACAAAAAAGCAACTCTGCTTTGCTATCAGCTCACCTGTGAATGAGTAAACTGGGAGGTTTCCCTTCATCACTTTAGGTACAGGTTTACTGAAAAATTTATCTCTGACCACAGGCCAGGGCTGCAGCCTCCCACGTGGGAGAAACTGTCAGCTAATTTGAATTTGTCAGACCAGAGCTGTCTGGTTGCTTTTATAGCTGGGGAGGACAAAGTAATGATTTTTTTATTTTTCTTTTACTGTAAGCAGGCAAATATATTAAATAAAATTGGGTTTCTCAAACAGTGACTGTGAATGAGTTTTTCTGTGCTCTTATAGGAGCTGGAATTGTCAAGCATTAATTCACAGCTAATATTTTGAAGCAGGAGGTTTTTCAAACTGAGCTATATTGCTTGCAGGTCAAACTTAACCCCCTGAGATTTAATTTTCTTTTTTCTCTTTTTCCTTTTGTCTTTTTCTTTTTCTTTTCCTTTCTTTCTTTTATCCCTTCTTCCTCTTCTTTTTCTTCTTCTTTCTTTTCTTTTTCCTTTTTGTTTTTCTATTTCATTTCATCTTTTCTTTTCTTTTCTTTTCTTTTCTTTTCTTTTCTTTTCTTTTCTTTTCTTTTCTTTCTCCTTCTTCTCTGCTTTTTAAAATTCCCTGGAGGCATTCAAAAAACATGTGGATGTGGCACTTGGGGACACAGTTCAGTGTGGGCTTGGCAATGTTGGACTAATGGTTGGACTCAATGATCTCTGAGGGTTTTTCCAACCTTAGTGATTCTATGCTTTTATTCTTTTAAAAGGAACATGAATTCTTTAAAACACACAGACCCTACATGCCTTGAAAATGTCTGTGTTTTTATCATTTATATTGATTAAAACTGAAAGGATAGGATGAATAAATATATATGACAGTCTGAAGAAAAATATGAAAAATTATTCCAAAGGGCAAGTGGAAGTTTTCAGCAATTCCCAACAGTTTTGGAGGTGGGGAAGTTATTATTTTATATGTTTTCCCCCAGCTCAGTTCACCATCTCTTGCCTGAACTGTAACTATTACAAGTTTCAAAAGCCATAATAAAGAATCTCAGATAGAACCTGGTAGACGATTGACTACAAACTTTTTCCAACACCTTCATGGAAAAATCCAGTTTGGTGAACCCTGTGTGTTTACAAGCCATTGAAGTGATCTTGACCCAAGAGGAGAGGAACCATTCAGCATCCATGTTGTATCCAGCACCTGTTACAGGATCAGTGCTGTTCACACCTGAGGCTGAGTGGTGAAACAGGAGACCTTGTAAAATCCTGGAATCACAGAGTGGGTTGGGTTGGGTTGGGTTGGAAGGGACCTTAAAGATCCTTTAGTTCCAACCCCCTGCTGCAGGCAGGGACACCTTTCACTATCCCAGGTTGCTCAGGGCCAATCCAACCTTCCACTGTGGTGCTGAAAGTTTCATATCCCATCAGCAGGAGTTGTAGTGTGTGTTATCTCACAGGTACTTGGTGACCTGGCTTCTGGTTCCTGGCTCCTCCTCTTCTTCAGAAAATACCTCTTTCTGATTCTTTAATTAATTAATTCCAACTAGCAACCAGTTTATTGGTGAGCTGAGAGACAGAAAACGTGCGTTCACCAAATGTCTCCTCACCTATGAACCACAACACTGATGGAAGCATCACATGATTTAAAAAACGAAACAAAACAAAAAAACCCACAAAAATGCCCAAACCAATCAACCAACAAAAACATCCATTTTTTTTCTATTGTTTTTTAAATCATCCAAAAAATATATTTTTTTCCCTAGGTATTGCTCTCTATGTTGAAGCTGAATATAATTAAGTACTTAAGCATTTGCTTAACTTGAATAATATGAGGAGTTTCACTGATGTCAATAAGTCACAAAGTCAACACCTGCGAGAAGAAGTCACACATGCTCCTGGACAGAGACTACTTCTAGCAAGGGCAAATCTGATTCTGATAGAAAGAAAGAGGCAATTTTACAGCAACAACAAAAAAAGTGAGCTGAAGGAACTGAGCATTGGTCTAAGATGCTGTTATATGTGACCACTCTAAGAAGTGAGAATGTGGTAAAACATTTCAAAGAAAAAAAAAGCTAATGAAGAAATAACATCTTCAGATATCCAGGAAACTCTGTTTTGCTTTCTGAGAATAAGTGATTAAAACATTTGACTAAATAATTGATGTGATTTTCTTTGATGTGGCAACATTGTGCCCTTACTGCTCGAATGCTTACTGCACAGGAGAGTCTGAAGGATATATTAGTTAAAATTTGTAAAGAAAAAAGCTTTGTGTAAGTGTGATTAACACAGTTTCAGTTGGGGAAATACACTTGTCTTCCTCTGCTGTTGCCTTTCTGATTCCTTTTTTTAAATCTCTTTAGAAAAATCAAAATAAAAATTAATATTAAAAGAGCAATCTGTGGATGATTTATCTGTTATGGTGAGAGTCCATCCAATTTGTTTTTGTATGTTTTTGTCACTAAATATGTGTTTGTTTTTCAAAATAGATTGTTTATTAACATGATACTGAATTATTTTTTATCACAATTAGAGTCTAGGTGGCTAAAGACATAAAAAAGAGGTCCACACTAAATATTTCATGTTTGAAAGGGTACCAGAAGCAAACTGTTCATACTAAGAAATGTGTCATACAGACTATTTCACCTCCAGTGTTTGTGATTAGGGTTCTAATGCTGTACTGCTTTTAAGCGTGACAATTGCATTTCTACATTAAAGTGACTTTAGTCAATGAGGAGAAAAAGGAGAAAAAAAACCAAAGCAACAAACCACCAACAAAATAACCTGATTATTTAACAAGAGAAAAATGAAAATAATCAACTCCATCTCCAGAAAGAAAAAAGGCACACAGGCAAACAGAGCCTTGTACTGGAAATGTAAGCTATTATTATTATTATTTTTAAATAACAAACAAAATAGTAAAACATTTCTTTCTCCATCATAAAAAACTGACTTTGATCCCCAGTACAGTCATTGAGTGGAAAATTGAACCACACTATAATTGCTTTCCCTGTGACCGATAAAGTGGTGTAACAAATTTTGTGTTTGAATGATAAAATCAGCAATTGGCCCCCAGCAATTCCTTCGACCATTCCTCCAAGGACACCAGCGTCCCATCAGGCTCCAGGGCTAGAGCAAAGGCTGAAGAACTGTAAATCTACTCCAAGTTGTTGTTGTTGGAGATTTGCTTTCTCTGATGCTTCCTTTTTTTTTTTTTAATAGAATGCTATATGAAAAGCTTTTATGTATTTATTTGCTTGATTTTAAAATGACTGGGGTAAGTACTTCTAGATCACCTAAAAAAAAAACAGAAATAAAATCAAAGAATCAGATGGAAGCTTATTGTAGCTATATAAACTAAAACTATCCCAAATAAAATATATTTTACTCCAGAGTAAAATCTGGTTAGAAGGAGAAAATTGCTTTCCTCATAGGCACAGATAAGTCCCAGAGCTTGTAGATGCAGAAAACACCTAAGAAAAATTTCCTCCCAAGGAAGGGAGGAGGGTTATATTTTAAGCTCATTTTGATGAGGTTTTAAGGTAAGAAGTAAATCTTTATCTCTTAACCACTGAAGTAGCAATTAAAGGAGTTAGAAACAAATGGAAGATTTAGACGCAAAGAAACATTTATATTTAACTCTGTTTATTTGTAAGTTTAATTAAAGAAAAGGAAGTGTGAACTGAGTCTTATTTTAATTTACTCTTTAAGCTGATTATAGACTTAGAAACTTCACATTAGTTCCCTATTTTAAAAGTCATTCTTCTTTGTTTACTTTTCTTACACGGCAAATAGGATTTTTAGTGGAAATCTCCACAGGTAACTAGCTTCTCTGTCAGAAATTCCCAGGAGCTCTACCCCAGGTGGTGCCTTACTGGGTAGTACCCAACATCCTCTGCAGGTCTGGGTGTCCTGGAATGAATGAATTTCACTTTCTCCTGGCACAGTCACCCTAATTTACAATCACCCACCCTCTTGCAACTGTGTGAGTAGATGGGAATGAATAAATTATTTCCTTTCTCCTTCCTTGTTATTCCAGGGGTTTTTAAGGTATTTTTATATCTCGTGCTATTTTTATACCTTCTACTTTACCCATCCCTAACAAAAGTGCCAGGTTGCTACCTCAGGTGAACTAAAGGTGTAGAGGCGAGTGCTCAGCTGGTGGAAACTGTCACTGCTTCTGGTTTCCTTGGTGACAAGAGAGATGCAATATCCCTTTCCTCATTTGCCTCAGTTTAGGTCATACACTGGATTATTTAGCGTTCCTACTGTTAAGATAAAATAATGATCAGGAAGACACCTTGAGATTTAATGTGAGATGTCTTCACTTTGAAATAAAGAAATGAATGCCAGCAATTAATGCAAATTAATGCAAACAATGCACATGACTAATGCCATGTCCTGCTGTCTTTATGTCCCTTGCTGTCATTTCACTGGTATGGTTTACAACACAACATAAAAATAGTTTTAATGGTAGAACTGGTGGCAAGCAGGAGAGTAGATAGCAATAGGAGAAAGATGAGAATGAGCAATCAGGTTCAGGATCTGAGACTGGAATGCTGTGAAAAGGAAAAAAAATGCACAAAAATTTAGAATAAGCTGTAACCTTAGTCAGATCATAAATATGAGCTTTGAAAGGATTAAAATTTAAATTCTGACTATATCTATAATAGCTAATTAAATAGTTATGGGCCGCAGGCATAGGGACTAAATATTGTAGTAGTCCTGGTGTAATACTTCTAGTATCGCCCTGGATGTTATCCCAACACAGTCTGGGACTTAGCATGGCCCAGGGACCATTCCCAATAGGTATTTTGGATGCAACCACTCAGTTTTGGAGGCCCACAGTTTAATACTGTGGACACAGACCCTCCTACACCACCTGACTCTAGTGTGAAAGAGACTTGGCACTGTTTAATATATTAATACAGAACTAGTTGTTCCCCACATTTATTAATACAGAAATAATTGCGGTTCCACATCACCTGCACCGGCAGAGTATAAGAGGGAGCCTCCTTCCTTATCTAAAGCAAATCTGCTGGGATCTGTGAAGGCTGGTTCCCACTCAGCTGTACTGGTTTCAGAGTGTATTTGGCTGACCATCAAGCCAGATCCATGACATTTTATAGGTCTTTGGAAAAAAGCATTATTTAAAATCAGAGTATTTCACATCCACAGTTAGATATCAACTCTTCCAACAGCTGATGTGACAGGGCGAAAGGGGTGCTAATCATCAGGGAAAGGAGAGACTGCAATGAGTCTCTATCAGCGGGATCTGGGAGTGGAAATGTCTTGAACTGGCTCTGGTGGGGTGGGATTTCCCCTGTGGAGCTGTGAGTGCAGGCATGTGGAGCCAAGCCCCTGCTCTCTGCAGTGCCCTCCCTCCTGCCACACGTGGCTGCTGGGATGTGGAGCAGCCATATGTTGCTGTCGGATGTCCTGTGGTCCTCCTTGGTGCTCAGCAGCGGCTGACTGGGCAGTGTTCCCAGGTACATATGGACCCATTCCACGCCTTCTCCCATGCCTTTCTCCCCATATATAAGACAAAATAGTTACCTGTCACACAAATGAAGGCCACTTCTTAAACTTCATGTCATCAACAAGGAAGGGTCGTAAAACAAGACATTTATCACCTGATAGAATCCTTTGAATCATTTAGCTTTCCATGTTGGCATTCCCTTTTCCCACTACACCATTACAGTCTCCCTCTGACTCTAGAAGCACATTAAATAGTGGGAAGCATCTCCTGTGGGCCACTGGGCACCACAACAAACTGAGGAATTATGAAACAGGAGGAGGCTTGTGGCACCACAGCCATAAATGGTTCACACATTTGAGATTTTGAAGCAAAAACTGTGTATCCTGCCCAGCACACACAGATCAGCAATTACACCTTTGCCTGCTTATAAGGGATACATAGTGAAGAATTGTCCAGTATGAATCTCTATTATAAATAGTGACATCTATTTTTGTGTCTATCTAATGGTTTTGTGAAATCAATAATAAAACCAGTTACCACTGTGTACTGGTATGCTGGAAACCAATGCCAGCACTCTAAAGGTGGCCATGTGCATTGCCCCATAGAAGTGTTTTCTCCTCTGAAAAGATTTGAGACATAAAGTTATGTGGCTTCAGCCCAGCTGGGTATCCCTGTGGGGAAACACAGCCCATGGAGAACCACATCCCACATGAAAGGCTCTTGTGTGAACTTTGGAAATCTGCAGTTAAATGGAATGTTGCAGGTTGATCCAAGGAGGCTCCTGCTGCTGCTTTGTGAGGTAGGACAGAGAGAGTCCATCTTTAAGGGTGACAGTGACATTGGCCCACTTTCTTTTGGGCAAGATGGGTGCAATCTGTGGCAGCCACTTCCATGGCTTGATTCAATTCCAGGCTGCTTTGGGCAGTCCTGATTTGAACTATCGCAAGCACAATTAGATGGAATCAGAAAACACTGCAGGTGTTAACTTTGCAGAGCAGGCTTGTACAAAAAACACATTGGAGGATTTTATGTATTGATTAAGTGGAGTAATATTAATATATCTTTTGCCTCCAGTCAGTTTCCCTCTCTTCAGAACATCCCCAGTTGGGAACCAAGATATTTTCCTTTATTCCAGCTGAATACTAATGCCATAAACTTTGGTGTGACTGTTTGACCTGTTCCTCTTCTTTCTCCTGTATTATATTTTATACTATTTATTTTGTTTTATCTAGTTCTCCAGAGATAACAATTTCACTGGGTTTTTTCCATCCTCCCTCTCACATGTCCTCCCATCCCACCACTGACGCAGCGACTGATGGTAGGCAGCTCTGTCTTCCTTGACCTCGTCAACATCAGAAAGCATTTTCAAATCTCAGTCATCTCTGACAGCCTTTGAGCAGAGAAATGAGACAGTCTCCCTGACACAAAGGCTTCTGGCCTGGGGTAAAAAAACTCCTTTTGAAACAACAACAACAAAAAAAATTCCCTCCGAACACTCCGCACACCACACAGCTTTTCATTCATCTTGCTCTGCAGCCCCTCTACAGCGTATTAGTTTTCACAGATTAGTTTTTCTGTTTATTGTTGGCCAACCACCACACCTAAGATATTTTGCTGTTCTGTTTTGCAGGAAAGAAAGGAACCAGTTTTTACACAGAGCAATTGCAATGCCTGGGTCTGTGTTGCTAATTTACCCTAGGGTTGGTTTCAAAGGTTGCTTCTGCATACAGAGCTTGATATAAGCATATCCTGAAGAAGCATGGGAGGCTTTTCTGGAGTAGAACATGCAGATTTCTTTTAGATGGAGGAACTGAGGCACTGGAGGGGTTGTGAGCTGGTCAAATCTCCTCTTTCCAGCCTACTATTTTTGTTTTGTGAGATCACATGGAGTACAAGCCTCTTGTAAACATATTAACTCTCCAGCACCTTAGGACAACACCTACAGTCAAGTTAATGTCCTACTTTTCCACTTCCCACTCACTCTAATGGAAAGCTGCTTGCCTGGATGCAAAATTCATCACTTAGCATTCCAAAATATACCCCTATGAATTTCATTGTTATTGATGCTTGGCTTCATAGAGATGGAAATTATGGGCACACTAGCAGGGAGGGGAAGGCAAGTGAATGTATTAAGTCCCTCAATGCTGGCTGAGATGGGACAGCTCAGTTGTTGATTCCCATAGCCCCCAACCTCCTGCAGTAACGTGGAACTATTGTTCCATGCTTTTTATCAAAACAGACACGTTTGCTGGGGTTTTGCATCTTGCCATGTTGCAGGGACAGATGTTTCTGCTCGTAATGCGAAAGAATTTCCTTCTATTCTTCTCGACAGTGCTCCGTGAAGATTTGTGCTGCTTCTCAGACCTTCTGCCGAGCCGCCTCCACTCACAAATCCACCCTGGCTTTGCATTTGAAGTGTTTAGGCAGTCATCAACTCCCCAAAGCAGCCCAGGCAAACTGAAGGGGGGATCTGAATATTAGTAAGAGAACAGCCCCTTGATGTTCTTTCTGTTGCACCAATTGTTTATGACAAGAGCACTGAGGGAAAATACCGTGATCCTGATTCCTTATGTTTTCGTCCTTTTGGGCTCAGATCTGTTCTGATAAGACCAACAGCAGCATTTGACTGCACTGTTAATCCAGTCAGACTGCTGGGGAGCAAACCCAGGGGGCTGAAGCACAGGGAAAGCACTTCTGGCATGGTGTGGCACACGGCAGAGCTGAGCTGCTGCACCACATGAGAGGGGACTGCAAGGGCTGGCTCTAATCCCCAGCTGTGACTTGTGATTTCTTTCTCATTAAGGGCTGCAGGCCCATCAAATTTGGGTGAATAGCTACAGATGAATGTCCAGAAAGACTCACCCCCCTCAAGAATGTGCATGTGTTTATTGGAAAAGAAGGAATCCTTGCCGAGGGAGGAAATGGAAAGTCCTGCTCAAAAGGAACTGGGAAATTTGTGCCAATCAGGCTTCCCTTGTCAATGTTTCTGTTTTTCACCATGGAATAATAAATAATAATTATTACAAAGTCCCCCGTGGTGTTTTTTTGTTCCTCCTTCTCCCTCCTCCCATTTATCATAAAGGAAGACTATCAGTATTTACAGATCTTGTATTGTTAATGGTGAGTTTGGATTTTGATTCATAGAGATGGATCAACCTTTATTTCTGGCACTGTTTTCACAGAACACTAAGTGCCAAGATTTCTAGATAAGTGCTTGTAGAATAGAAACAAAATAAATAAACACATGTTTAGCTGCAATAGCACAATTTGCACATTTTCAAGACTTTATCTGATAAAGAAATGAAAACTCAATGTCAAACACTAGGAGATTTTTTTCTTGTCTAAAGTAGAAAAAATAATAAAAAGGAGGGAGGAAGAAAAAAATTCTGAAAGTTTGGAAGGGACATTTTTTGTTACACCTGGCTTTCGTTAATCAGCAAAAGTGTATTTTTTATATAAAATGTGATTTATTTTACCAACCAATGCCTCAAGAGAAAGACAAGGTCTTCTAACAACTCCAAAGATTTAGTTTTAGAACAAACCTTTGGGCATACAAACTCATCTTCATATATACATTGACAACTTTCCTCTGCTGTCTGGAATTCTGATACCAAAGAGAATTCCAGTGGCCAAACAACCAGAAGTTACTTGTCAGGTATTTACAACTTCACATTTTCATCATTCCTTGATGAGAAGATTGTTTGCTTACTTATTTTTCTGTTTTTCTCCTTTCACTACTTCAAAGAAAGCCGTTGAGTGCTTCAAGACAAATTTCAGCAGGTATTCAATGTCTTTACTTCCATGGCTTTTCTAAGGTTCATTCTTTAGGAGGAAAACTATGTTTTCCCGTATCTTCAAAGAAGAAGGTTGGCACACTGGTTCTTCAACTTGAATAAGTGAATAATTTCATTGAACTAAGCTTAATTATATTCTTAGGGACTCTATTAAGATGATCTCCAATAAGGAATTCTTGCAGTCCTAACATTATCAGAGTTTAAAAAAAAAAAAAGGAAAAATTGTAGATATCTGATACCACGTCTCATTCCTGGAAATGTTCAAGGCCAGGTTGGATGAGACTTGAAGTAACCTGGTCTAGTGGAAGGTGTCCATGACAGGAGGTTGGAATGGGATAATCTTTAAGGTTCTTTCCCACCCAAAGCATTCCATGATCTTATGATGGCCTATCAAAAAATGGCCTTGCGATAGGTGAATCAAATATTTTTGATTAAAGATGTCTAAGGAAGGATTCCTCCTTCCTCCCCACATTCCTCCTGCTTAGGTGGTTCTCAATCAACTGATGCAATTATTATAATTTTGGGCTAGATTAGTAGCTGTTTTTGTTATTTAGAGAGTTAAATCCTTCCCTCAGCAGGAGTCACTTATATGCAAGATTATCTACCTAAGCCACAGATGACAGCAAATAACATTAAGCTAGAGCTGATTTCCTCTTTCCTTCATGTTTTTACCTACTGAAGAATTTTTACTCTGGGGGAAAAGAAAAAAGGCAAACACATGGTCCTCTTCTAACAGTCCAGGCAAAGAAGCCAATGCAGAACAGCAACTAGGGGATGATTTATTGATCATTCTCTGAGCAGTATTTAGCATCCATGCACTAATAAAAAGAAACAGACAGCTCTGCTGGCTCCTCAAATCCTGGCGCTTGCAGTTAATTCCCCTGAATACATTACCTGAATCAAACGCATAAGGCTGCTCTTGGCTTTGTCCCATTTTGAGCCCCAAGGTATGATTTCCATGGACCAGCACCGAAAAATACCTAAATATTTCTCCCCACTGCCATCTCTCCAGCCACTCCCAGCAGCTGAATCACAGTGTCTTGACTGTACTAGGCTCCAGGGGGTAAGCTTGTTTAGTAATAGCCCTGACCTTTTCCTAGTGTTGTCATTCCAAATGACATTTATGGCATAAACAAGCAGTGACACAAAACTGACAGGCCAAGTTGCCATCTGAGAGAAGAATCAGAAAACAGAAAGAAAAAGATTTGTAAAAACACTCCCTAAATTAAAAAGCAAAGCAAAACAAAACAAAACAAAATCTCCCTTCAACTTCCAAACATTTATCCTTTAAGTTGTAAAAATTATTTTACTGTTTAATAAACCTTGCATAGCCCTTATTTCACACAAAGTGACATTATTTTGATTCTGAAATCAGGCTTTAATCATTCTGTCTAGGAAAAATGTGCCTGGATGGAATTTTTCAGGATTAATATTAGTATCATTTTAAAAAATTAATATTGGCCCACAAACATGAATGGAAAGTTAATTCTCCACATTTTATCTGTCTACAAGTGCCTCATTTATGCTTATCTGTCTCTGGTTAGTAAAAAGAGATAAGTCAGTGTATGGTCTGAGTCATCTCACTTTTGCATGAGAAGAATCTCTTTGGAGTGCCTCCATCTCTAAATCAACTATGCGAGAAGTTAAGATGACTGGTTCAGACAAGGTATCTGAATTTCAGGTATTTAAAGTTAGAAGAGATTAATCTTATCCCACATCACCATTCTGACTGCATTCACAATTCGCAAAGGATCCTAAGATTATTTATTAAATAATGGTCATGATTCCTAAGAGCCTTTGTTAACATCTCAGTTGGGGTTTGGCTTGGGGTGATGGTATAATACAGTTCAGGGATTTACTCTGGATCCAGGCAAGTAGAAATTCCATGAATTGTTTCTCTAGGACTTCCCTTTCCAATGAGAATGTCAGAAATTAGTGCTAATGACACCATCTTGTGTTGCAGGACTTTTTGGAGCTCATTCTGAGAAAACACGACCTTCTCCAGGAATGCTGAAGGATGACGATGTTGATATTCCCTACAAAATTAGAGGGGTGAGAATCCATGACTGCTGGGTTTTATTGTTCTGCTCAGATGACAGTGCTTAACGTCTGTCAGCACTGAGCTCAGCCAGGCAAGTGGATGGGAGTGTTGGAGGAGGAGGGTGGCTTCTGGATAAACTATTTATGGGCACAATGCAAAACACGCTCAGTGTGCCCACACCAGGTGGATCTGCCAAAGACTCTGCCTGTTGATTTATCTTTCTGGTTATAAAGGAACCTGCTTCCTTTAAAATGTGTCCCACGACCAGCACTCCTTGCGCTGGGTCTCCCTCCAGGTTGATGGCACATGGCAGTTTTCCACGTTTGCAGGGATACCATCCATGTCCATCCACATCATATCACATGTCTTCCCACTCATTCCTCCAAGCAGCCACTTCTTTGCAAAGGAATGCCAGGTTACCTTCCCAAACATGAGGTGCCTCCTGAAGAACTTCACTTGTTTATCTCCTTATCCATGTAATATTGATGGTCTATTACTTAACAAACCGAACCTAATCGAACTAATCTTTTTTTCTTTTTTTTCTTTTTGGTGGGGGTGTCAGGAGGGAATTAATAAGTCATTAATTGTAA